>OY992878.1:115534099-115681599 GCA_963921405.1 Cepaea hortensis
GTGGTTGGGTGGTGGAGTTGGAGTGAATGGGGGATGTAGTGGGTGGGTGGTGGATGTGTCTCATAACATAGTAATATGCATTGTTTATGTTTACAAAATTCACGTGACAATGTTTTTTTCCTATGCACTGTTGGTGAAAGAAAGATGAGTGATTGGAAGGGCCGAATGTAAGACGGGCCTGTGTGCCCAATTTGTTACCCTTTGAAAATAAAGTCTGTTCGTTCGTTCGTTCGTTCCCTGATGATGAGATCTTCTAATTTATGAAAGTCTTTATTTACTTTGGCTGCTGAAAGCCATTTTGTAAATACGTCTCGGACTACGGAGACATAATCAGAGAACGTTTGAGTAGGTTTTGGACTCAATTTGCTGAACTGTTCTCTGTAACCTGCCTCATCTAGCATAAAATGTGCCATAATTTTTAACTTTAGATAGTGGTAATCTTTTCTGAGGTCTTTGGGGATAGTCTCTATGACTTTCAGAGGTTCCCCTGACAAACTCCTCATTTAATAATGTTCCATTCAGAAACTGGGACCTGATAGTGGTCCATTAAGGTTTCAAAATTCTGGGTGAACGCTGCAATGCAGTCACCTGAGGTATAATTTCTCACAATACCTTGATACTTTTTGTACTGGTTTTCTTTTTCCAGTCTTTCAGATTTCTTAGACTCTTTGTCTATGGCAGTATCGGCTTCAAGCTGTTTAATTTTGAGTTGTAATTCAAGCTCCTCTCGTTTACTTTGAGCTGAGATTTCTGCCTTCCTCAATTCAGTATTTAATTCTGCCTGCTTGGCAGCTCTTTCAGCCGCTCTTTCCTCGCGTTCGCTAGCTTTTTCTTGTACTAGGAGGTGTTCAGAATATTTTGTTTCGCTCCACTTTGTTAACTCGTCACCAGTTAACTTTAGCTTTAAACCCATCTCGATGAAGTCGTTTAACGAAGACATGATGGAATGTTTAAATACAAATGAGTTGTCAGACACACAATTTGTTACAAGGTGTTAGTAACGTGAAAAATTTACAATCTTGTTGAACTTACAATTTATGCCCAAATTTGCATCCGAAAGTATATACAAAAAAATATACTCAAGTGTACTGGATGCGGTGGAGAACGGTTCACACCAGGGCTAGGACCTGTAGGGTCGCTACTTCAAGGACAAATGACCTCTACGGGCAACGGTTTCAGCTGGCACAGAAAACCTGCTTTCTTTTGGGAGGAAATAAGTTAGAATCTACCTTTATGTGATGTGTATGCTTGTCACTAAGTTTTGATTAGGTTTGTATGGCGTTGAGTGTAATTGTAGGTCGTAATGTCGTCGGTCAACAATTTTTTTTCAAATCACAAGTCACTTTCTTTCCCAAACTTTCTGCTTTCCCCAACTAACTTCACAAATACAATCTAGATATATTTCAACACTCTACAACTATGATGGTACATCACTTACATCACGATGACATTCAGTAAGGACATAGACATCACGTTTACAAGATGGCGACAAGGTCAAAATGGCGACAAGTTACACAATCACCGATGTTTTACACGTTTACAAGTTCAAACAATCTAAGAGGACGAGCCTTCCACGTTCACACATGTCAGGATCTTAAACCTGGCTCGTTGGACCTAACATATGTGAGACAAGTACAAGTACACAAGGATTGGACTTGACACACAATGACACTAAGTTCAATGGATTTATTTACAATTCACATGCAATACGAACTAGCTTGGCATGTGATGATCATTGCTATACATATACAATACATCAGTACACTTACAGACAAAACCCACAGCTTCACAGTCTGTCTCACAAGCACTCGACTTTCGGGCACAGAACTACACGAAGCCTTTCTCAACCCACACGTCCTGTCATGTCCGAGTTCCCAAGCCGTCTGCCGGTTTCCCCGCAAAGCGCTTGCCCTGTGGATTGGCTTCACGAGGACTGCGTGCATCTTGCTTTGTCCTTGCCTGACCGCTGACTATCAAGTCAGCCAGCAACCTGCGGGCAGGTAACTGGTACTCGCCTGGCGGGCGTAACGATGTTACTGCATCCCGGTTGGAGACTATTCGCCTGGCGGGCGTAACGATGTTACTGAATCTCGGTTGAAGACATTAGAGATTCTGACAATCATCATCATCATCATCATCATCATCATCATCAAGTATTTCAGCACAAACTGGTCGTAAAGCTTCCTATTCATTTTATTTTATTGTTGTCTGTCTAGTTCCCCTATTCTGATTATTCTACAGCTTCAGTTAGGTCGAAAAATTAAGTATTTCAGCAGTTAGGGTGTGCCACGAAGGTTCCTGACAATTACATTTCAGAGTTGACTGTCTTGTGTCGTTTTCTTTAATTAAATGTATGTCTGTATTGACAGATTTATACATGCGTGTTATATAAATATTCTTTTGTGTGTTTGCGAAACATAGTTTATGATCATGTTTGTCATCATTGTCGTCATCATTCTCATCATCTGTGATGATTTGTGTCTTATGTTTGGACTCAACGTATGTTGAAAGACTTGTTAATTGTCACTTTTTGTTTTCTTGTTGTAGCTTGAAACCTGAGACAATAACAAATAGAAGCTACATCATTATTGTGCAAATGGGAGTCAAAAGAGATTGTGGGCGAGACTCATACATAATTTAGGAGGCAAAGCAATGCCATTTCCCGGGCGGACACGCGGTTCCGCGGTTCTTCTTCTTCTTCTTCTTCTTCTTCTTTTTCTTCTTCTTCTTCTTCTTCTTCTTCTTCTTCTTCTTCTTCTTCTTCTTCTTCTTCTTCTTCTTCTTCTTCTTCTTCTTCTTCTTCATTCTCTTCTCCTCCTCCTCCCAGTTCTCTTCTTCTCCTCCTCCTTCTCTCCTTCTGTGACGAAACGGCTACAGATCGGCAAATCTCTGCATAATAGCCCTTTCAAGGGAGTGCGAGGCGTTGGTCTCCCTTGAAATTAATATCAATTAATAGGGGATTTCCCTAGAAACGTAGTGCGGGCGGAGCTATTCTAGTTATTTATAGAACAATCTAGAATGTTCCCTCAAGTGCGTACGTGGGAAATAGCTCTAAGTTCACGAGTGCTTCAGGCAGCACGGGTTGGTGGAACTTATCGTGACTCTGGTTTTCTTCATGAATCATGAAAGTCACGCGGCCCGTGTAGGCGAGTGGAAGGCGCACTGACATTGTCGGGGTCAGTCGCCCACCGAATCTCAGCGTGAACAGATCGCAGCCAACAGGCTGATGTAATTTTGATGTCAATAATCGCGGCCAGTGCGGACATCTGCAGTCAAGGTTGTGATTCTTCAATCACAGGTTAGTTGAATACTTATTCTATTATTTAATTGTTGTCGTGATGCCGTGCTGAGTTCCCGGAATGAATTAATTGCCGTCGCAAAATTGAGTTATCCGTTACAGTTGTTAGTATTAGATCAGTGGTGGTGATTTTTCGAGGAATCAAGGTGAGATCAGCAGTGGTGTATTTGCTGTGTGCAGATAGCCGTGTTATTCCGCGTAAGCCGAATGGTGTTGCATCGGTAGGATAACCGTTGATATAGGAGGTATTCATGATACTATAGTTACGGCTTGTCATGTCCGTCCGCTATGATGACCGTGCATGTTCCATCTTACGTTTGTCTAGGCAGCGGGAGGTAGGCCGGTACCCCCAACCCGATAGGTAATAGGTCCGACCCAATGCGATCGGGCAGATCCGAAGAGTGAACATACCCGATCGAGGGTGAAGCGGCACTCCGTAATTCGAGGCTGTGGTGTCTAGATAGATCGAGGTTTGAACCTAACCGTTTCTGTCTCTAATATTCTACTCTGCGGGAACCCTGATTCGTTTCATGGAGTACTTGGAGTACTGCCGTGAAGTAGTAGTATATGAGAAGAATAATCCCCCCCAAAAGGTGGAGTCAAAGTTTGGTAGTGGAGTCGGGAGGTTTGCTACATTGGATGACGTGACTTAAGTCGTCACGGGGCAAGGTACACGGGACCCACCGTAGCTGTGGGAAAGTGTAATGGTGGATGGCCACCACAGCTGTGCTCGACCGGCACAGGTATGACTGACCTGAAAGATAGTCAGTGAATACAAGGGCAACTCAGGATCTGGGGCAGGGATCCCAGACCTGACACTATGGCTGTGATATGATTTTGTTAATTAAGTGTAACAAGTCATGAGTTCTCCTTGGTTAATGCTATAGTAATGAATTATCAGGAGTATAATGCATTATGGGCATATAGTTATTAATGTGTGTAATTGATCAGTCCATGGGTTAAGGGATTGATGAATTGATGAGTCTGTCAGGAAGGAGATGTCCGGCTGGACACCTTCTCGATACAGTAATCCCTACACTGAAAGGAAAGTAAGTGTATATGTTGATTGATGATGGAAGATGAAACCGGATTGGACTGGCACCAGGCGAAGGATGCTTGACAGAGTCATACAGTCGACTCTGGTGCTAGGGGTTATATGTAGCCCAGAAGTGTTACTTGACTGAACAGGTGTGCTATTGCTATTTCTACCATCATTATGCCTATATATTATAGTGACTAAGTATATCTATGATGTGATGATTTCATACTCATGTTGGTAGACATGAGGAATGTCTGAGAGGCAGGTGACGGGGTGGAGATGCTAGTAGTCTTTGTTGTAGTTGAGTACTCACACCAACCTCTCCGTGTTTCAGGATCTGTTATTACTATACAGAAGAAGATTCAAGAGCTTCACCATGAGCTCTATGGGCCCACTCATTCCAGTGCCTATCCAGAAGATTGATTGAGGCCATACTGGGAGTGGTCATCTGATTCTGCGAGATCAATGTTGAAAGAAGCTGAGTGCTGAATAAGTCGGTAGGTCTATGTTAGGACCTCCGTCAAGAGTCCGACGAGTGTCATCCGATCCTGAGAGGATCCAACACTGAAACGTCTGGAGATTCTGGCCAGTGATGCACTGGTGACATTCAACCTCAGGGTAAACCTTGGTGATTGCAAGGTCAGGAACTTTCAAGTTGAGCAGAGTGATCATTGATACCGGTCACCATGGCCTGTGTAATATGCTTCTGACCCGGCTGGGTTGTCAGGGGACACCGTGTATAATATATGCTTAAATAGTGTTTCTACATTGGTTACCTTTCTGAAGCCAACATGTGGTCCAGTGAACTAGGACATTGATTACAACATTGGTGGGAACACCAGAGTGACATGTTTGTTGAGGTAGGGAGCTACCTCATGCCAATGTGATGAACTGTTGACAATGTTTGTTAAGGTAGGGAGCTACTTCATGCCATCGTGGTGAACTGTTGACAGTGTATGCTAGGTTGTGATTACTACCCATTGATCAGGGTAGTTACATGAGACTGTGTGAAGATCTATTTGTCCAGGGACATGAAATCAAGGTGAAGTGTTATAGTCACCTAATAGACTTTACCAGTGACATTGTGTGTTCTTGTGGAGCAACCGCTCATTTTGTAGGTGACATATCAGTGTGTGGGTCACTTATGAGATAGAGGTGTGACCAGGCTCTTGTGTATTTTGAGACGGTGCTACATGTACTTTTTCTGCAAGTGGGAGACCGCTAATATGCTAGGGTCGGCCCAGACTTCATCAGGAGTGTGACGAGTTAAATAGGACGACAGCAAGGAAGGAGCCTTGTTCATCGGTGCAGTGTCAGTCAGGCAGTGGTACTGCGCTTGATCAGCCCTTGCTTGGTTCTCTGTGTGAAGAGGGAACTTTGGAGAGGCAGCAGACCTTGGAGTTCCAGTCCACTGGAGGAGCCTGGGTGAGTCGCTACCACGACTGGACAACCGCACGAGCTATCGTCCGCCTCCATGATGATGAATACTCATCTGCATCTCTGATATTGTACATAGTTCTTCTAGTCTGGCTTTCAGCCATCCTTCTCTGTGTTGTGGTTGACGTAGTTCAGAATTAAATTTTTTTGTTCTCTTAGCTATGACTTTGTGCAGTGATATGACTGGTGTCTGGTCCGAGCCCCCTTGGGGGTTGGGAACCCTAGGTGAGGGAGGGAAGGTTAAGCTGTCCCGGCTTGTGTGGGGCCTGGTAGATGTAGAGTGCTATTGAGGTGGTTGGAGCAAAGGCAGGGGATTGTATCTATCGTGGCAAACCAGACCAAGCCCCGGCGGTCTTGTCACACCTTCTTTCTTTTCCTCCTCCTGTTCCTCCCATTCTCCTTCTACTCCCTTCTCCCCCTTCTCCTTCTCCTCTTCCTTCTTCTCCTCCTCCTTCTCTTCTTCTTCATTCTCCTCCTCTTCCTTCTTCTTTTCCTGCTCATCTTCCCCTTCTCCTTCACCTCCTTATCCTTCTTCATCTTCTTCTGCCTTAATCTCCAACCACCACCACCACCACCACCACCACCATCATCATCATCATCATCATCATCATCATCATCATCATCATCATCATCATCATCATCATCATCATCATCATCATCATCATCTGCCATACCGATAAGCGAGATCATCCATGTTTCGCCATCTCACACAATCACCAGAGTCGTGCATCAGCTTCCTCCATATCCTCCCCATATTATTCTTCTCTGTACCCATTTCTCCTCTCCGTGTACCTTTAGGTTTCTTTGTACCACTTTTACCAGTACACACAGTTACATAGTTTATAATCATGTTCGTTATCATAGTCGTCATCATTATCATCATCGTTGTCATTGTCATCAACAGCACCATTTGCATGACCTGTGTCATCATCACGATCATGATGATCGTGATTGTCGTCGCCGCTCTTATCATCAACGACTTCGTCATCTCCATCTTAATTATCAGTATCACCAATACGGTCGACATTACATCAGCATAACCCCAATCGTCGCCACCACCATAAATCAGTTCACCTTAAGGCGCTTAACAGGGTCCTCTAATTATTTAATCACTATATTCGCCTGTAATTGATTTACATCTGCTGGAATTTCAGATGCCCTTACTTCATTCTGATAATCCTACTTCCATCTCTGTACTGTACTCTCTTGTCTGCAAACTCGTATTGTCGTCAGCATCATCATCATGTTCAATACCACCATCATCATACTCATCAATATAAACGCTAGAATCATCCCAGTTTTACTCTAATCTACACAGTTTTCTCCATGTCTCAAGTTACACCTGGTGTGCCGACTTCTACCATCAAAGTCATAAACAATATAATATAACACAAAGTAATACAACCTTTTTTTAAAAAAAATTCGCATATCCTATTTACAGGACATCGCTGTCAACACCAGCATTTTACCGCTGTTGCTGACTTCTTGGCAAGATCACGCTCAGTAGTTTTCCATTGCTTTCTGAGCGACCGACTCACATACCCCGTAAGTAACGAGCGCGACGCTATCCACTACCGAAACTCGCGCAGCTGCGTTACCCTACGTGGAAATACGGGATTACGGAGAAAGACGTTAACACCTTAGCAAGGGAGACAGCAATACAACCTTACAGAACTCAGTTACATAAGACGTTACGCCGCTAGCCTTCATCAGCAAAAATACACAAAACACAACATGTATAAAGGGATAGACACTATATGTTGTGTTTTGTGTATTTGTTTGCCGATGAAGACTAATCGCGACAACATCCTAATTTTTCGTAATTGTGTTCGTAAAGCTGCATTACTTCGTATCATTTTATACTGTTTACATTTCCACAGCTTTACCGCAGTTCCTCTAATATTATTCCTTCAAAATCATACACACCACCACCACAAAAACAATAGTAGTAATAATAGCAATCAGTGTCAATATCATCATCATCATAACCACAATCAAGACTACAAACGATGGCGTGTCCATTAACAGGCCAGTCAGGATTACACGTCATTGATTTATAATATTCGCTGCTCTTTCACAAACACACAAATGTCAATCTAATCATCTCGGTGTCCCTGCTGAGTTCATCCTTTTCTGCCAAATCGAATCCACCCACGCATACTCTCATGTGGCTATGTTCTCTAGTGAGTATATGTTCTGCACGTCATCAAATGGTTATGTCAATGGCCACCCTTTATCTAATGTCATATTCTTTTGTTAACGCTTACATGTAACACTACGTTGCCAGTTTTGCTCAAAATCTACGAGTGACCCCCATTTATTTGTTTACAGCTAAACGTGGTCTAATGACAGATACTGCCACTGGGTTGTGAAATATTAGGCCCTCAAATATTCTACTCCCGGATATATGAGGTGGGGTGGCCAGTTCTCTTCCCCATTTCCTTACCTTTCCAGGCAATTCTGAAAATTGCATGGTACCATTTTTATGAAGCTGGGTTGACCCTAGAACTGTATAGATTGGGACAAAATAATCCTACTTCTGCTGGGGAATGAACTCGGGCCACTATCTAGACCAGTGGTTCTCAACCGGTGGGGAATATCCCCCTCCCCCCTCAGGGGGGAATGTTAGGGTTTCGGGGGAGGGGGAAGGGCAAAATTACGATTATTTCAAGATTGCGTTAATACAAGAACTGATTACTTGATATTTTTTTTTCTCCATACTTTACGGTTACTTCGCGCCCTTCTGAAATTCGTTTTATAACGTAAGTAGACCCGCAAATCACGTTTCTTGTAGACGTCTACTCTTGTTCTTGTATGTGTTATTAAATTTAGCTTCCATTTTTACGTATACTGTGTAGGGGCTGGGGGGGGGGGGTATTAGGGAGGAAATACGAAAGGGGGGAATGACGTTCTGAGCATATGGTGAAGGGGTGCATGGGCCAAAAAAAAAGGTTGAGAACCACTGGTCTAGACAGACAAGTAAACTAATCGCTCTGCCACCGCGACTGCCTTTATTTGTTTACAAGTATATTAATACCTGCTAGTTACCTGCTAGTTACCTAACTTTATATGTTTACTCAAAGTCTACCAGTTACTTCACTAAATTTATATGTTTGCCTTAATGTCTAACTGACTTTACATGTTTATATTAATGTCCACCAGATATCTAACTTTATATGTTTATATTAATACCCACAAATGACCTAACTTTTTATGCTTACTCACCATTCACCTAACATCATATGTTATCGTAATACCCATCATTTACCTAACTTTATATGTTTATCGTAACGCCCACACGTTACCTAGCCTTATTTGTTTATCTTAAACAAACATCTAGATACCTAACTGTATATGTTTAATATAATACCCAACTAACTTTAATTGTTTATATTACCATATCATTGGCACCTTGCCGTCTTGACAGACGATAGTTTGTGCTCTAAAAAGGCATAATAACTTTTAACTATGGCGGTAGCGAGTGTGACTGATAAGGCCAATTTGCGCTGTAAATGTCCGTTCACAGTGGGTGCATGTGAACACGTGGTCATTTCCACCATCATGCACCATCTTACGTCTCAAACGCTTGGTGTGTGACTTTTCTGCAATAATTTTCTCCTTTGACTTTATTCCATTTCTGATATTTGCCCTCCACGCAACACGTTCAGCGGCGACTTGCTCCCAATGTGCATTATCAATGCCTGTATCAATCATGTCCCGCTTACACACATCTTTGTATCGTAGTAGAGGCCGACCCTGAGATCTCTTACCCATCTGTAATTCACCAAAAAAGATATCCTTTGGTATTCTACTATCATCCATCCTCCTAAGATGTCCTATCCATCTAAGTCTACGAAGACTGAGCATGGAATAAACTGTCACACAACCTGATCTTTCCAATACTTCAGTATTTGTGATTTTGTCTTGCCACTTAATACCAAGAATTCTTCGCAGACACCGCATATGAAAGCTGTTTAAATTGTTCTCTTGGTGTGAGTAAGTTGTCCAGGTTTCACTGCCATAGAGAAGAGTACTAAGGACACAGGCTTGATAGACAAGGACTTTTGTTTTGGCAGTAAGCTTCCTGTTCTCCCAGACTCTTTTTCTTAACCTGTTCATTGTTGTTGCTGCCTTACCAATCCGGATGTTGATTTCCTGATCTAGGGATAATGTGCTATTTACCACTGATCCTAGATATGTAAAATGGTCTACTATCTCTAGTTCGGCGTCGTCAATAAAGATTGATGGTACCCCATGTGCACCTTGTGACATAATCTGTGTCTTCTTTTTGCTAATTGTTAAACCAAATTCAGAACAAGCATTGGAGAATGCAGATAGTAGACATTGCAATTCTTCCTCAGAGTGGGTCGTAACTGCAGCATCATCTGCAAAAAGCAACTCTCTGATCAGTACCCTCCTAATTTTGGTCTTAGCCTTCAATCTCTGAGCATTGTAGAGGCCGCCATCTGAGCGTGAGTGAATGTATATACCACCATCCTGATCACGAAATGCATATTTCAGTAGAAGTGAAAAGTATATTCCAAAGAGGGTGGGAGCTAGTACACAACACAACCTTGCTTAACTCCACTCTTGATTTCAAATTCTTCAGAAGTTGCACCATCAAACTTGATTATACCCTTCATGCCTGTGTGGAACGATTCCACAATGGACAGAAGAGTTGGTGGGCAGCCAATCTTCTTTAGTGCCTTGAACAGACCCTCACGACTGACCAAATCAAATGCCTTTGTGAGGTCGATGAAGGCAATAAACAGTGGTTGATTCTGTTCACGGCATTTTTCTTGCATTTGTCGCAATGAGAATATCATATCAGTGATAGACCGGTTCTGTCGAAAGCCACACTGTGATTCGGGGTAGACTTGATCTCCTAGGACTTGAAGTCTGCGCAGAACAATTCTGGCAAATACTTTTCCAACAATACACAGAAGTGAGATACCCCTATAGTTGTTACAGTCGCTCCGATTACCCTTGTTCTTGTACAGCGTTATGATGTTTGAATCTTTGAAATCCTGTGGGACTTGTCCTTCACGCCAGCATAGCTCTATTAGCTGGTGGATCTGTAGAGTGAGTGTTTCTTGCCCACTCCTGATAACCTCTATTGGAATCCCATCCTTACCTGGAGCCTTGCCAGATGCAAGTTCATTTATAGCACACTTAACTTCTGTTATGGTGGGAAGTGTGTCCAGGTGGTCAAGAGTTGGTAGAGCCTCTATGGCATTTAGGGCATCATCCGCTAGTTTGGTCTCACTTGAGTAAAGCTCCAAATAGTGCTCTACCCATCTGTCCATCTGCTGTTTCTTATCAGTGATGACTTCTCCAGTCAAGGTTTTCAGCGGTGCACTTCTTTTGATCACTGGACCACAGGCTTTCTTTATTCCTTCATACATGCTTCTTATGTCTCCCTTATCACTTGCGATTTGAATGGACTCACATAACTTGATCCAATAATCATTTGCACACTGCCTGGCAGCCTTTTGCACATCCTTCCTAGCTTGCCTTAGCTCACTCAGAGTGTTACGCGTTGGTCTTTCCTTGTTTCTTAAGAGAGCTTTCTTCTTCTTATCAATCAAGGGCTGCAGAGTCTCGCTGTTGGCCGCAAACCAGTCCTGCCTCTTATGATCCACAGTGCCGTAAACCCCTACGGCAGTTTTATAAAGAGTTTCCTTAATTTGACCCCACTTTTCATTTACTGTACAATTTTCTGGTGTATCAGTGAAAGCGTCTTCAAGTTGCTGTTGAAACTGAAAGCACTTTTCAGGATCATGAGTGTTAATAATATTAATCCTGGGGCTAGATTTGTGTTTAGCTGTGTAGATTCTCTTTGGTCTCAGTCTAACTCTTGCAACAACCAAAGAATGATCTGTATCACAGTCAGCACTGTGGTAACTACGAGTCAATGATATATGGTTCAGATGTTGTCTCCGTGTGATGATGAAGTCCAGCTGCTGCCAATGGCTGGATCTTGGATGTTTCCATGTGACCTTATGCATCTCTTTTGTTTTAAAAAAAGAGTTTGTAATACATAGGTCATTACTGGTGCAATGCTCCAGCAGCCTTTGCCCATTTTCATTCATGCGACCGATGTTGTATTTTCCAAGGGACACTGGCCATGAACTCGAGTCCTTGCCCACACGAGCATTGAAATCACCGAGCATATAAATGTAGTCAGATTTTGGAACTGCCTTGATCACGGAGTCTAACTCCTCATAGAACAAATCCTTCACATCATCAGAGGAATCGAGTGTCGGTGCATATGCAGTAATAATGGTGGCAAACCCACAAGAGGTTGCCAAGAGCAGGGATAATAGTCTTTCATTTCCTCCTGCTGGAATTTCAATCATTCCCAGTAGCGAATTCTTCACTGCAAAGCCCACACCGTGTTGCCTTTTTTCTGCCTGCCCTCTACCCTTCCAGAAAAAGGTGTAGTTGTTTTCCCTGAGTGACCCTTCCTCAGCGAGGCGAGTCTCCTGCAGGCCAGCAATATCAATGTTAAGACGATTGAGTTCGGCATCAATCACAGCCGTTTTTCTCACATCGTCAATATTGGTCAAGTCAGTGGAAAATCCTGGACACATGGTTCTCACGTTCCAGGTTGCAAGCCGTAGCTTGAGGTTTCTATTTTTATTTTTGTTTGTACCTGGTGCATTGGTTTTACAGCCTGCGATTCAGATTTTGTCCTAGCCCCAAGTACCCATTGAAGCAGGCAGGCTGTGGCGGATCAGCACCCAATTGGCTGGGGGGTGCCCAGCTTGAGGCGGGCGGTAGCTGATCAGTGACACCTATAGGTGTCTCCCACCGTCAGAGGCAACGCGTGGCGCCCCATGTCTACGCCAACTGACAAGGACTTATAACCCGTAACAGTTGCCTCTCGCTTTGATTCCGAGACCAGTTAAGACCAGGGATGGAGTTATTGCCTCTCCATAGCACAAAGCCTGGGCTAAAATATAGAGATCATGTGTTGCCCATGCAGCATGATCCCTCTCTCGGCCTGCCTAGTTCACTCCAGAGGAAAGGTAACACACCTACATCTGGAACAAGACAAGCTGCAGAAGCTGCCGGATCAGCAAATCATTGCTCTAACTGTCCGCCTGTCGGAGCTTCGATCCTAGACCAGTCGCCAACCAAGGCTTAGGGCCTGGTCAGCCCTGCCATGACAATTTTGTCTTTAGCTTGCATTTCCTCGCACCAGGGTAAGGCTTGTACCCTCCCAATTGTGCTCTTCCGCCCGAAGCCGTTGGCACAATGTGGGGTGTCGGGTTTGGTAAGCGCCGCCCAACGTTCGGCGCTAACAGAAACCAGGTAGTACCGTCTACTGTTATACGGTAGCTCAGTCATATCTGACTAAGACCTGACCTGAATTGTTTATATTAATACCCACCAATTACCTAATTTTATATGTTTATCTTAATAGCCACCAGTTACCTAACTTTATATGCTTACCATACTACTCACCAGTTACCTAACATCATATGTTTATATTAATACCCACCAGTTACCTAACTTTATATGTTTATATTAACACCCATCAGTTATCTAATTTTATATGTTTGTATCAATACCATGCCGGCTCCCTGGCTTAATGATTAACGTCTTTCTCCCTAATCCCGTATATCCACGCGAGGAACGTAACCTGCGCGAGAATCGGTAGCGGTTCTCACGGCGTTGGTAACTTATGGGGGTATGTGAGCCGGTCGCCCAGAAAGCAATGGCAAACTACTGAGCGTAATATTGCCCAGTACATCAACAGCGGCTGAAAAATGCTAGTGTTGACTGCAACATCCTGTAAGGAATATGCAACATTAAAAAAATCAAATCCCTCCAGTTACATAACTTTATATCATCATCATGTGCCATGCCGGTAAACGGTCATGTTTTGCCATCTCACTCGATCACCAGAATCGTGAATCAGCTCAGTGTTCTTGTCTCGGCCAAGCCATCCAGGTATTTACTTTTCTACCATCCCATTGTTCTCGTCCCCTCGATCTTGACAGTTGTCAGCAAGTTCTCCAATTTATTTCTTCTCATAACGTGACCAACATATTGTGACTGTCTACGTCTAATTTCTCTAATCAGTTTACGGTTTTCATTTGTTTCTTGTAAGACTTGGTAATTAGTTTTTCTGTCTGTCCATAGTATTCTTTGCATTCTTCTCAGAAACCACATTTCCACAGCCATCAGATGTTATTCAGCTTGTCTGCTCATTGTCCACGCTTCATATCCATACAAAAGCACAGGTTTTCATCGCTGTCTGGTTGATTATTACCAAAGAAACATTATTTTTGTCTGAACCCAGCAAACAACAATTGAAGTAAATTGTAATATAAATATACAACAAACTATACACAATTGTAAGCTGATATAGAACTCACCCCAGGGTTTGAATCCGTTGACATAATCCGGGCAAGGCTGGGACGCCATCTCACCAGGTGGTGTGTCTGGCCAACAGAGTACACCGTCCCAGATACGGGGACAGTAGGTCTCTTCAAAGTAGAGATATGGTTATAATTGTTGACTGAATTTGGGGTAAGTATTAACGATATAGACACGGAAAGGCAAGCAAGAGGAACGTACAGAACGTTTAAGTATTAGCCATTAGCCAGACAGAGACCGAAAGACAAATAATATTAATACTATACAGAAAATGTGGGGTAATTGTTAACGAGATAGAGACGGAAAGACAAACACGCAAAATTTACTGACAAATTTAGGGGAAGTATTAGCGAGAAGTTACCTAAAGACAGACAACAAGAAACATTTACAGAAAATGTAGAGTACGTGTTAGGGACACCGAGACATAGAGACAAAAAATGAAAGAAAAGCACAGACAATTAGGGGTAAATATTGGCAAGAGATGGCAGAGAGAGAGAGAGAGAGAAAGAGAGAGAGAGAGAGAGAGTGTGTGTGTGTGTGTGTGAGAGAGAGAGAGAGAGAGAGAGAGAGAGAGAGAGAGAGAGAGAGAGAGAGAGAGAGAGAGAGAGAGAGAGAGAGAGAGGAAGGGAGGGAGAAGGAGTCGGATAGAAACATATCTGGTATAATTTGGTCCTACATATCCCCAAATCTGTTATACAATATTTTTGTTCCAGAAGTTTAGTCCCAAATATGGACCTTTTGCTCTGTGTGGTCCACGGAGGTCTTTTTTGCATGTGGTTATTGTGTCGGTTTTCCTGTGAATTTGATGTTCTCGATCCCCATCCCATGGCAGATCTCGACACATTATAGCGCTTTGATGGAAGCCAACCACAACCGCCCACCATCACAGTCAAGAAACTGCAACAAGACCACTAATTTTAAAAATTTGTTGCACGTCATTCACAAGACGTCGCAATAAACCCCCATTATACTTTGGCTGTTTGAGATAGTGTAAGAAATTTTATGTTCGGTAGTTTACCATTGCTTTCTAAACAACCGATACTTTTTCCTCCTCGTCCTCCACCGCCTCTTCTTGTTTCCTCCTTCTCCTTTTCTTTCTGATTGCGATAGCATAATTGACGAACACACCGACGGGCGAGTTCTCATAATGAACTATTTAATTCTCTTGAGTATATGATGTCTACATGGCGCCGTGGCCTAGGGGATAGTGAGACGCGCAGTTTTATGATTCCCCGACACACAGAGTCGAGGGTTCGAAATCAGCTGCTGGCGATTTGAAAGTTAACCACTCTGCGTTGATTTCAATTATATGAAGCGTCGGCAGGTCAGAAAGCAATAGCAAACTACCGAACTAACTTTGCCTAGTAAATCCAAACAGCCAATAAATCCGGCGGTTGATTGCAAACGTCCAGAAAAGGACATGCAACTAACGCTTAACCTGGGATGTGACGAGTTTAAAATGTATCTAATGTATGGAGTGCCGGTCTCTCTGGCCAAGGGGTTACAATACTTTCTCCGTAATCCCGTTTATCACGCAGTCTCGTAGCGGGCGCGAACTGGGAGCGGTCCGTCCCCCTCTGGTGACTTGCGGGATAACTGAGCCGGCCGCTCAGAAAGCAATGGCAAACTACTGAGCGTAATCTTGCCAAGAAATCAACAGACAGCTGAAAGATGCTGCTGTTGACAGCGATGTCCTGTAAAGTATATGCGAATTAAAAAAAAAAATGTATGGAGTAACTAATACACTTATGTTGAGCTTGTTGGTACAGAAAGAGCTGGCAATTTGTCTATAAACCCAAATACTCGAAGAAGTATTTCTATGAAGTGTTTCTTTGTGGACTGTCCCCTTTGTGGACTGTCCTAGTTTACAACATCTCCATTATTAATTTTGGCTGTCCACTGCACTTTAACATTTCTTCTGTCATGCCACAAATTCTGTCTCCGAAATTAACGTGCTCAAATATCGTTTGTTAAAATCTCTTAAATAAAACACAGGACTCGTTCTAAGGATTTGACTTTTAAAACGGGTGAAAGGGAAATAAACAGGAAAACAAGAGATGTAAATTGCTCTGAATATTTTCCGCACAGTGTCCTTCTAAGTAGTTTATGCACCCGTTTAGATGCTGGAGAATTGGAGAGAGCAAAAATGTATTGATTGAATTATGCTTCGGGCGAGCACTCAGTGTGTGTGTGTGCACACAAAGTTGACTACTTTTAGTAGATTGGATCATAAAACGTTGCGGACAAAAATGCATATTTATAGCTTTACTACAGCGAATGATTGTTTGTAGCCAGTGGGAACAACTACTGCGCACAGAAGACAAATATTGCAGACATTTTAGAAAGGGCATGATGTAGAAGACATTACTCGGGAAACATTTGGAGCTATGTTAAACGTAGTAATCCGAGGACTTAAATGAGGGCTAAACAAATAAGAGTGAAGCTTCGAGCTCAGATTTAACGAAATAATGTCTATGCATCGTCATGAACGAGGAAGTCGTGGTTGCGTTGTGGCTAGACGCTCGCTGGCTCGGTGGTCATGGGTTCGTCCCGCATTTGGGCGGTATTGAATTTTTAAAATTGAGCAGTGCTCCCATGTCGATCCAGCTTAAATGGGTACCAGGAAATGTGCTGGGAAGTAAAGGTGGTCGGCGTGATACTGACAACATCTCGCACATTGTGCAGATTGGTCTATAAAAATATAGATCTAGAACCATATGCTCAAGGTGCTTTAAGATGTGTAAAGGGTCCATTTACTTTACTGACTATCATCATTGACACCAACCTGGTTGAAAGGATAAGCACGCTCGCTCTTGAACTTCCGGTGCACTGATGATGGAGTAGGGCGTTCAAATTCTACACAGACATTAAGTTGGACTTAAACAATGACTTCTCGTTCAGAAAGCAGTGAGCTGAGTTAAGTCAAGAAACAACATCATTGCACTCGGGCATACCCATCAACGCTCAGTCATCATCTTCAACAGCCAGCGTAGAGTTCCAATAACCATGGTGCCCGTTACAATTTGATTATATGTCCATCTTGCTTTACCTCTGAGTGACGACTGTTTACCAGATCCTCTAACTACCTCTTGCTGCTGCATTCTTTCTAGACCACGACAGTCTACTTATTTTGCACTTTCACGCGCTCCAAGAGGACCTTCGTCATATCTGCCTTATCATGCATCAAATAACCCCTCAATAATGCAGCACCAGTCAATCTGACTGCCTGTTCATTTCCAACCGCACCAGAGTGTCCTGGAGAAAAGATCCAGCGAATATCTACAACACGCGACACCTGAATTGATGCATACCATTCAGCACGAAGCACTTAAATGAACTGATGAGAAAAAGGGATAGAAAAGTGAAGCGATCAGACATCTTCTATCCAAGACTTCAGACTCACTAATATGTTGATGATTATGATGTAAAGATGGGGTCCGAACAAAGTTTCTGTAACTTTTAAGTTTAAAAGCCTCGTTTTATTTCTATAGTCATTTCCACATGATCTATGAAAGCAATGACAAATTACTGCATGTAAAACTGCCTAGAAAATTAACTTGGTGTTGTTAGAAATGTACTGCAAAGGACATGCAACTATCGCCATGAACGCACATATATACAACTCCAACATTCAAGTTGCAGAAATTAGCTATATACTGACCTTGACAAGGCATACATTTGTATACACTACAGCAAACGTGATGCTCACCGTTTGTAGCAGGCTTAGGGTGCTGTCTGATGTACTCCGTACACTTGATATGTTCCTGTCGGGTTCTCTGCGTCTGTTCTGACGCGGTAATATTCACAATGGTGCGGCTGCCCTGTAGGGTTGGAAAACTGGGTTAACAGGTTCCTTAATATGATGTTATGTTTTGTGAATTTCTATTTGAGGCATTGTACATTATCTATTAGGAGAGTTAATTTGAAATCCGTTCGTGCCGCACCGCGCGTAATTGCCTACTTTGAACATGATCATGTCATAGTAATGTGATAAGTAGTGACCAATGAATAAAAGAGCACGTGCTTATCGTCCCATGATGCATAGTTTCTGTTTCTGACCGTTGAGAAAATGGCTGGGTTGATCCGAAATCCGTCTAAAGAAGCTCAAAGAGCTGTGATTCAGTTTCTTTCATTTGAAGGATGTCGACCAGTGGACATTCATCGAAGAATGCAGGCAGCGTACGGTAACGAATGTGTGTCGAAGACAACAGTGGCAGACTGGCAATGAATGTTTCGGAATGTACGTCAGTTCACGACAGATCTTCGACGGCCGGGTCAAGCACAAATTGTTGCAACAGAAAAAAAAACCATCGCCAAAATTGATGCAGCAGTACAGATGAATCGTTGTCGAAGCATACGTTCGCTAGCGAAATAATTTGATGTGTCAATTGGGACAATTCAAAAGGTCGTTCGTAAGAAACTGCAATATCGGAAGGTGTGTTCACAGTGGGTACCACGGATTTTGACCGACCACTAAAAAGAGGAACGCGTGGGATGGTGTTTGAACCACTTGCTGCGTTACAGAGAGGAGGGTGATGAATTTCTCTTTCGCATAGTGGCAGGCGATTAATCCTGGTGTCCCCACTTTGAGCCGAGCAGCAAAAGAGAGAGCATGCAACGGAAGCATGCTGGATCACCAAAAGCCAAAAAAGTCAAGTTACAGGTTTCCGCTGACCATGAAGGACTATTGTTGGCCGACTTTAAAGAACCTGGTGTCAGCATCAATTCTACCCACTACTTGGAAACACTGGACAAGCTACAAAAAAAGCCATCAAGAATAAATGATCCGGCATGCTTTCTCGCGGTGTGATTTTGTTGCTCGATAATGCTCGTCCGCATGTTGCAAAGATTGTGCAGGAAGCATTAGCTTGGAAGAAGTGGGAAATTCTGCAACATCCAGCCTATAGTCCTGATTTCACACAGATGCAGACGTAATGAACGCGGTAAACACTTGGTTCAGTGAGCAATCACAAATCTTTTTTGTGGACGGAATTCGCCGCCTACCTAAGCAATGGGATGCTTGCCTGAATGCCTACGGCGACTCTTCTGACCAACCCATGGTGTAGAATTCATTCAAAATGAATGCTTTGTTTAATTCTACCACACATGGTAATGTTTCTTTCATGCTTTTGTAATAAAGCCATTGGAACGGGTTTCAAATGAACGACCCTTATATTATAAGACGGGTAATTCATTGTTTGTCATGATATGGGGAGAATAGATTTAGACACAGAAGCCACAAACAATATGTTGCATAATTTATTGCCTGGCATATTTCGCTGCATCTCATGAGGTTAAACTGCAGAGTTATATATCAAATGAAGGGAGAAAAGAATTGCCTATTTTGGCGTGGTTGCAATGCGAAATATGAAAGCATACTACTGAGAATACGGATGGGGGGGGGGGGGGATATTCCAGGGAAATGTGGCACAAATAGGAAATGTTAGTAACAAAGTTAATTACACAGACATACATTGACACTAGGGATCAAACTTGCACTGAAATGAACTGTTGAGAATAAGGGGCAGAGGAGTGAAGAAATCAGAAAATAATCAGATGGCTTAAACCCAAGTCTTCGTGCTCACTAATACGAATGATGATGATTGTGATGAATAATCTGAACAATGTTTCTTCAACTTTTAAGTTTAAGAGCCCCGTTTTATTTCTATAGTCATTGCCACATGGTCCATGATGCACTTGTTAAAGAATGAGAATAATGTAAAAGATCAAATATATTATGGAAAATCAAAGTGATAGGCATATTTCAGTAAGCACTGAAATGTTCCTAAATTATTGCCGATTCATACAAACACTGTTTTCTGACATATTCTCATCCAGAAAAGTACAGCAATCAATATTGTCAGCCGCCATTTTTATGCATTTAAGTGTTCCTAGTTTGTTTGTTTGTTTGTTTGTTTGTTTTTCAACTATAGGAATATGGAATATGGATAATTTGAGACTAGTTCATGCTCTTTGAGTGGCCTCAAGAGTTCGTCAACAGTAGATGTTCTGTTTTTGTTTTGTTTAAAAGTTTTTTTTATTTTAATATTTTTGCCTTCAATACTGAACAGGACGGAGCCTAGGCATTCTCAGATCTTTGCCTTCAATACTGGACAGGACGGTACCTAGGCATTCTTAGATCTTTGCCTTCAATACTGAACAGGACGGTACCTAGGATTGTTATTCCATTTTAAGCAAGTTTTCTCATTTGCGGTGCAGGATGTGCATCTCTCTGTCATTGTTCTTGTACTGTTGTCTAACGATAAATGGACTCCAATGCGTTTTTGTTTGTTGTAATTACAAACTTATAAATAAAGGGCACTAAAATTACAAAAAGATACACATTGAAACAAACATATTGATATCAGTTAACACGTTAGATGCATGTCCTCTTCCGGACGTCGCATCCAATTCCAGAATATTTTGGCTGTATGTGATTTACTGGGCAATTTTACGTTCAGTAGTTGTCCATTGCTTTCTGAACCGGTCATATATACTAGCTTTCCGTTCTGAAACTCTTTTTGTCAGTTTACAGTCATCATCATTATGTGCCATGCCGGTAAGCGTGGGCTGTCATGGTTTGCCATCTCACTCGATCACCAGAATCGTGGATCAGTTCTGTGTTCTTGTCTCGACCATATAACGTGGCCAAACCATCCGGGTATTTACTTCTCTGCCCTCCCCTTGTTCTCCCACCCTCGATCTTGCCAGTTGTCACCAAGTTCTCCAATTTATTTCTTCTCATAACGTGACCAAAATATTGTGACTGTCTACTTCTAATTTCTCTAATCAGTTTACGGTTTTCATTTGTTTCTTGTAGGACTTGGTCATTGGTTTTTCTGTATGTCCATGGTATTCTTGATATTCTCCTCAGAAACCAGATTTCCACAGAAATTAGATGTTTGCCAGCTTATCTGCTCATTGTCCACGCTTCACATCCATACAAAAGCATAGTTTCTCTGTAGCACCTCAACACTCTTTTTCTCGTTGCAAATTACATCTTTTTATTGGTCAGTATGTTTTTAATCTTGCTAAAGGCTGCCTTTGCCATGGCGATTCTTGTTCTAATCGCATCTATGCATCTCCCATCAAATGTTGTGACGGTTCCGAGATAATTGTACGATTCGCTTGTTTAAGAACATTCCCATTTACTGGTATATTACATTCTTGTAATTCTTTCTTCTTAGTGACGACCGCCGGTCTCCCTGGCCGAGAAGTTAGCAGCTTTCTCCGTAACCCCGAATACTCTCGTGGTTGACGTGAGCGCACGAGAATTGGAAGCGGTTCGAGTCGCGCCAGTGACTTATGAAAGTATGGAGCCGGTAGCTCAGAAAGCAATGGCAAACTATTGAGCGTAATCTTGCCAAGAAATCAACAATCAGCTGGAAGATGCTGATGTTGACAGCGATGTCCTGTAAAAACTGTCATTTACTGCCAATATAGTACCTTGCGGTGTATGGCAGAGGGGTCTTTGAGCCTGAGGAATAAGGGCCGCCTGGCTAGTGCAGTCGCCGCGAACTGTGCAGGCTAGGATTTTCTTTTTGCCCCCGACAGACAAAAAATCCGACACCTTACCGAGGGATCGAACCCGGGCCTCCCGAATGAGAGTCCGGCGTTCTAGCCTCTCGGCCAGCCGCTCCTCTGTCCTGTAAAGGATATGCAAAACATTTTTAGTGACGATCATAATTTAGTTTACACCAATAACACCCCAAAATAAAAAATAAAAAACAAAGGTTAAAGTGACAGCTTTCTGGGACTGACTGAGTTCAAGTAACAACTATAACAGAAATAATTAAAATGACAAAGACAAAACATTAAAATTTATAACTGTCTGTCACCCGTGGCGTCAGTATAACTGAAAGTCTGTTAGGAGGTCATCTTGGTCGAATGCTCGCCCTTAAATATCTAGATTGCTGATGGGGAGGTAACTGGTTCAACCTCTACACCGATCAGCTGGACTAACATTTTGTCTTCTCGTCCTTGACTTGTGGACGTAAATTACGAGTATATCTTCTTCTTTTCGTTCATCCGGAGTGTTTTTTCAGATGTCATTGCGGTGTGCGTTAGGCACCCTTGGGTTGAAAACCCTTAGGTCAACACATCCGGCTTATGCGTGCATTTTTGACCAGGTTAGCATTCCTGGGAGACTCACTTTTGTGGTACCGTCCACATCTCAGCTGGTCAAGTTGGAACAGTCGAGAACTTCGGTCATCCCTCAAGAGAAGGAAGGGACAGTCCACAGCATTTCCCGCCATCCAAAGTTGCTTCCATAGTTGCAGGGCCGACACATAGCGCCCTGGTACTGGGCTCACCAAGGGATTCGTCACGTCCTGCTCATGGCTGCTTTAATTCCTCACTTCAATATATTGGGCATTTCGTTCGCCCCGGGCCGTTCCCGCACAAAACCAGATAGGTCTGCAAACGGTATCCACTCAGCGAGTGTTCGGACATGTGCTTGTCGTTGCGCCCGTCAGAGCTGTTCCAGACACGACAGACATTCGGAAAACTACCTAGTCAGAGCTGTTCCGAACAAGAGCGGCATTCGGAAACTAGGTAGTCAGAGCTGTTCCTAGCACGAGAGACATTCGGACGAGACATATCACTCGGACGTAAATGCGTAGTGCCAATTTTTAGTTTGCCACCCGTAGGACGGCACTTCCGGCTTCAGCAGGTATTTTTTTTAATGAGGTTAGCTTCCTCGGGTTTCGAGGCACGTTAGACTTTTTGTTGTGATGTCGCCCACATCTAAGCTGGTCAAGATAGAACGATCATCGACATCACGTTTAACCCTCAAGGGAAGGCAGGAGCAGACCATGGGCCTATCCAAGGCTATCCAAGGAGGCTTCCATAATTGCAGAGCCGGCACATATTGCTCTGATACTGGGCTCACCCAAGGAGTTGCCTCGTCCTGCTCATGGCTGCTTTAGTTCCTCACTTCCATGTGTTGGGCATCTCGCTTGCTACTTACTGGTCGCTCAAGCACACACCAGGAAAGGTCAGACTGCGGGCGACATCCGCTCGGTAAGCTTTTACTTTTGACTTCGGACCACGCAATGGATTCGCTGCTTTTGACTTCAGACCACGCAATAGGTTCGCTCGCCGTGCGTTCCATTTCGCGTCATTGAGACGTTCTTCCACTTTTGTCTACACTCTCTATGAGTTAGATACAGAGAGTTTTCGTAACCATTTCCTTCGACTGGGGCACTTTTCTGACTTTTTGTACTCGCTCACGAGGTAGGCTATATGTGCTGCCGGCTCAGCACCTTACCTTCGAGCAGCAGTGAACGAGAAACGGCCTGGCCCTCTCATCCGGGAATCTATCATATCCCCCAGCTGAGAGCCTTCGGACATGTATCAGACCTAAGCATGTAGCTTGCTCAGTATCACGCTTCTATTTTTCGGTAGGTGGGTATCGGCCCGGCTCTCAGATCCGAGGGTTTGTGGCTTAGAGGCGTACAGCCACAGCCCTCGACAGGGAGCCTTAAGAGTTTTGTCCGGACCAAGAACTTCTGCCTTCGTGCACCTGAATAAAATTTTTGACTTATATCCTCAGCCTATCTGCAGAGCAGCAGGTTGTGTCTCTCTTAGTCTGGTCCCTATCCCATATGCTGCCCGATATGTAGTTTTTCACCCATCGGCAAGCACATGGGGTCGATGGGACACGCAAGCTCCCCCACCACGGCAAGGTGGAGACACATCGGGGGAGAATTATGAGTATATAAGAAGTAGGAGTGGGTAGCAAGAAAAGTAGCAAGAAAATTCGTGGTAAACGTATGATGCGTTGTTTGTTACAGAATAAGTAAAGCGTTACAGGTGTGGCCGCGTATGAAATGGTACACGTTTCTTGAAGGGAATCTTGTTTTTTTTTTTTTTTTTTTTAATGTTTCTGTTCTGTGTCGTGCTCTTTAGCTCTCAAATGACGTGAGAGGTTTGCTTTGTTTCCTATTCTGCTCTTGGGGCGCCTTAGATCACAGGGAAGATCTAAACCAACAAGAAGAATCTTTACCCAACCACCATGGTGGACACCAGAGGTGGAGAATTCATGGAGGGAAAAGAGGGCGGCCATAAGGAATTGGCAGAGGGTGCGGAGAGCAACCAATTCAGTTGACACATAATTGGAAGAGGCTGAAAGGTATAAAAAAAGTAAAGTTGCAGGATTTTAAACTCCAGGCAGCTGAGGCAAAGAGGATTAAGTGGGAACAGTTTATCAATGAAGTCGGTGGCGATGTGACATTGGGAAAATTCTGGAGGCTGCACCGGCAGGTGATGCCTGGTACACATGGCACCGTTTATGATGATAACAACCGACCAATGACAACTGACAAGGACAAAAGGGAGGCTTTTCTTTCGCGATTTTTAAAACAGACGAATCAGCAAGATAGGGTTATTAGAGATAACGTCAGAGAATCCTTGTCACGGGTCACTAGGAAGGAGGACTGTGAGATTAAAGTGGAGGACATTAGACGGGTACTGAAGCGGGCTAAAGACACAGCGCCATTTCCGGATGGGGTGAGGTACTCCCATATGACAAACATAAATGATGGGGACTTGGAGGAGATGGCTCTTTGTTTCAACCTAAGCATCAATACAGCGGAAATACCCCACGATTGGCTGCATAGCTACCTGGTCCTCCTCCCAAAGCCAGGTAAGGATCACTCCAGATTTAATGGATACCGAATCATAACCCTGCAAAACACGTATGGCAAAGTCCTCGAAAAAATAGTAGCACGCAGGCGCCATCAACATTTGGAAAGTCGGAATCTGCTTCCCCAAGGACTCGGCAGCTACCGGTCGGGAAAGGACACCTGGACCAATGCTGCAACTTTTGCAGGGCTTCCAGGATAAACAGGAGACAGTGGCGGTAGCTCTTGACCTGGAGGATGCGTATAACAGGATTAGGTATGATCGGTTAATACACACAGTGTTGGACATGGAGGTCTGCCCTGCCTTGTTAGATGGGTTGCGCCTTTATGAGCGTAAGGTTGCACTGCGCATGGGTTCCTGGACTTCTGACCCCTGTACTATTATACCTGGGTTGCCACAGGGATCTGCCTTGTCCCCAGTGCTCTTTAATGTCTACACCTGCAAAATCGCAGCTATTGAGACACCAGGTGTGGGTAGAATCTTGACATTTGCAGATGATGTGCTGATGTACAGACAGGGCAGAGACAGGGCCAGTTTGGCGAAAGACTTACAGGTGGCGGCAAACAGGGTGGCGGAGTGGTGCAGGGACGCAGGGGCCATTATAAACCCAGACAAGGCATCGGTTGTGTGGTACTCCTTGGATAACCGGATCGTCAAGGCAGACGTCCCAGGTATTATGTTGAATGGATGTCCTCTTAGTCGAGAGAGTAAATTGAAGTACTTGGGTATCACCTTTGACAGGTGTTTATCTTTAAGGATCATGTGGAGGCTTTGGTGGTGAAGGCTGGTAGGGGACTTAATGCATTGAGGGCTATGGCAGCAACCGGGGTAGATCAGAGGATGCTGTACAGGCTCTTTCAGCAGTAAATAATTTCTGTCATTGAGTATGGTTTGGGGCTGCTGACAGTATCAAAGAGCCAGCTTAAAAGGTTGGCGCGCATACAGAATGCTGCCATGCGGTTAATCCCGGGGTGCACAAAGGGCACACCAATTATATGCATGAGGCATATCCTGGCGCTACCAACAATGACGGATAGGCATAGGGTTCTTCAGGCCAAATGGTACCTGAGAGTTGCCGCAGACAGGGATCACCCGCTGCATGCAGCAATGGATATGGTTTAGGGTCATAGACTAAGACGAGGCAGGTCCTGGATGGCACAGACAGAACTTTCTATAAGTCAGGTGTGTGATCTAGAGACCATCAATCGTGAAAGAGAGTGGGTTGAAGTTCCGGAAGACACAACGGACTAGCACAATGTAATAATAACACTGGGTCGTGAATGCAGAGAATGGGCAGTGGGCCGCACTGAGTTTGAAGTGCAACAGCTGATCCAGAGCAACACACATCAAGGTGACATAGTCATCTACACCGATGGGTCAGTGGTGAGAAACATACATAGTGGCTGGGGCTTTATTGCAAAGGCTAATGGGCGAGTCTTGAAAAAGGAGAGTCTGGCATATGAGACTACGACCTCCAGCATGAGAATGGAGGTGGAGGCAGTATTAGCGGCATTCCGGTGGCTAGAGGAGACTACTGCAACACACGTTGTATTCATTACGGATTCAAAGAGTATGCTTAGCAAGGTGGAGAAAGGAATGTTTCGTGTGGAATGGCTCTAGTCGCTTCAGAGGTCACAGATCGTGAGAATTGTATGGATATTTTGCGCTGGCCATGCGAGTGTACGGGGGAATGAACAGGCCGATAGGCTAGCAGGGAATGCACTTCTTGGTGGAATTTTGCCTATGGACAAGGGGGAGGTGGTCGCAGGGGCGTCACTAGGGGGGTGCGGGGGGTGCGGGCCGCACCGGGTGACACCATCAAGGGGTGACACCAAAATAAAAAAATTGCAAATTTGACAAAGCAGACATAGCTCTGTCTAGTCGGGTTTCATAACCGTTCATTGTTAAATATATGAGCAGGCACAGGGTGCCACCATGCAGAGCGTCTGGTGCTTAAATGAATAAGACTCAGAGCTCAGAGCTGCTCGGAACCTCGGAGTCGGAGTAGAATCGTGGGTCATTTGCAAACGCGCCAATTAATGACGTGTGGAGTCACGTGGTTGCAGAAAATGACAGACGTTGTTTACAGGTTCGTTTTTTATGTAAATAATTATTTTTTCGAAATTTTATAATTTTATCAATATCACTAAAATATAAATATTTTAAAGTAAATTAATTAGGACAGGGCATACATTTTAAGGGAGAAAAACAGCGGCAGGCTTCCACTTAAAAAAGTTAGTATTACTATACTATAGTATACTAGTAGTTTACTACTACAATAAATTAATAATTACGGCATACACACGTTTTTCTATCTGTCTGAAAAATATATATTTTAATTTTTTAATTAAAAAGATGGAAATAGAAAAATAAATAACGGTTGTGTAATTTTTCGAACCAACGAGTCACTGTTGAGACTGCCACACGCAGATCCCCCCAATAATTGATGCGGTTACTGACATTCGCCAGTAATTCGAAAAAATTAAAATAATAAAATATATGTCATGAAATGACAGTCGTGCATTGGCGACAAAACTTCCTGATAAAAGTTAAGAAGAAGTGTTGCAACGAATATTGTTGACCGCCGGTTACATTTGTATATGAATCCATTAATTGTGCCTTGCAGCATTTGCCATCCGCATCGTATGCAGGTTGGTATGTTCAATACTCCATTAGCCAGTAAAAAAGTTACAATCCACTCAAACTTGTTACAATGAAATAAAAAAGTTGTAACTTTCATGGACAATATTTAAAAAAAATTTAATATTTTGTATGACAAGTTTTCTTTTTTAGACGGTTCTTTTTAGTGTACATAATCATTTTTTAATTACATTTTAATTCTACGGTAAACAACGCAATTTAACCTAAATAACTATATTTATTAAATTATGAATAAATCATAAATGTTTGGATTATAATTATTTATACAGATTTTATATATTTATATTATATCTTTTTGTTTAGTTGTATATTTTTAAGTCCCTAATTTATTATAGATTTATTATTTTAGAATATTCCATCATGCCACATGGAGTGCACAAATCAAAGAGGCCTAGTGGATGCGAGCAGCGAAAAGCAAAGAAGAAAAGATGTGAATCACTAAAATCACTACCTGGATTCATGCTTCAATATGTCAAGAGACCAAGTGATGGACAAGGTTCATCAAAAGACGTTCTTCCTCAATCTACAATTGATAAGGATTCCTCCCATGCTGACAGCATGCATTCTTCAAAAGAGCAACTGGAGCCAGAAATGGAAGAGAATCACGAGATTGATGCAGAAATACATAATGAAATAGCAGTGGATGAAGTTGAAACAGAAATGCATGCTGAAAATGATTCTCGTCATGATACTGTAAATGTGATGAGTCAAGTGGATGAGAAAAATTGGAATATTTTATCTGATGCTTCTTTCTGGAATGCACCAGTTCCAGATCATTTTCGAGTTGAAATTATCAAAAGAGGAAGTTGTTCTTTTCAGAACAAGGATGGGCCTTTCAGTACTGTGACAAGGCAAGGTGCAAAGACTAAAGGAGATGTGCGCCAGCTGTCAAAAGAATGGTTCTACAAGACGATGCCAAATGGTGAGAAAATACTGCGGTCATGGATGGTTTACTCGCTCGTCAGTGAGAAATTATATTGCTTTTGCTGCAGACTCTTTGCTGTTAATGTAACAGAACAAACATCAAAATTTGTCACTGGGTTTCAGCAGTGGTGGAAGCTGAGCCCAAAATTACATAATCATGAGATATCGGATGGCCATCTAGGTTGCCTTGAAAAATGGAAAACATTGGCAGCAGGCCTTAAGCTGCACAAAACAATTGATGCCGACAGTGTTGCTGTAATGGATAGGGATAAAAAAATGGAGGGATATCTTGCACAGGTTGCTTGATATCACATTGTTTCTTGCTAAGCAAAATCTGGCATTTCGTGGCCATAAGGAAGATGCATCTTCGTTGAATAAAGGAAACTTTCTTGAGATGGTTGAGATGCTTTCTAATTATGACCCTGTGTTGAAAGAGCACCTAATGAGATTAAAGCGAACTACATCTGTAACAGTAAAAGCATCCGTATCTTATATTTCACCAGAAACTCAGAATGAATTTATAACTGTTCTGGCAAATCATGTGAAGGAAATTCTTGTAAATGATATAAAGGCTGCAAGGTATTTTGGAATTATGTTCGACAGCACACCTGACATATCACACACTGACCAGATGTCTTAGGTGATCAGATATGTGAAAATCCACAATGGGGAAGTTGAAGTGAGAGAAGTGTTTCTAGGATTTTTCCCTTTAAAGGGGAAAAAAGCTGATGACCTCAGTTCAGACATTTTAAAAAATCTAGAAAGTGATGGACTTGACATAATGATGTGCAGAGCTCAAGGTTATGATAATGCTGCCAAAATGTCTGGAATTCATGGAGGTGTTCAAGCCATTCTGAAAAGAAAGAATAAGAAAGCTATTTTTAACGGATGCGTGGACCATTCGCTTAACTTGTGTGGTCAACACTCTTTTGCTGAAAATGCTTTATGTGTAACATTTTTTGGAACTCTTGAGAGAATGTATTCCTTCTTTGCTGCTTCCACCCATCGATGGGATGTTTTAATTAAACACACTGCAATGTCGATTAAAAGGCTATCAGCAACACGCTGGAGTGCACATCATGCTGCTGTTAAACCGGTGAAAGATAAGTTTTATGAATATGTGGCGCCGATTGAAGCTCTATGTGATCCTTGTGAAAATGTGGAAACAAGAGATGCAGCACAAGGTCTTTTACCTGCTGTCTGTGATTTCACGTTTCTGTGCTACCTTTACTTTTGGGCTGCTGTACTTGAGGAAGTTAATTTGACACAGCAGTATCTGCAGACTAAAGGCTTAACTCTTGACAAAGTAGTGACCAAGTTAGAGGCATTAAGACTTTTTCTGCAGGAGAAGCGCAGTCACTTAGTGGGGCATGCAATTGAACAGGCACTTTTAAAAGCAGACCAATTTGGAATAACAGTAGAGAGAAGATTAAGGTTCAAGAAGAGAATGGCTGGGGAACAACTCAGAGATGCTTCAGATGCTGGACTCACTATGCAAGAAGAAAACAATAGGGCGATGCTGGAGTGTATTGATCGTTTTCATTCTGAACTCCAGACCAGATCAACAGCGATCAAGGAAGTAGCAAATATGGTTGAGGCTGTTCAAGCCAAGAGTCTTCTATAAGCAACTGAAGAAGAGTTGCTGGTGTCAGTTTTAAAATTGACCACTTTCTATGATGAGCTATCCGAAGTAGAGCTTTTACAAGAAATACCAAGGCTGAGAAGACACCTGAAGGCAGCAGATATCGATATCCACAAAGCCAAAGACTGGTCAATATTTGATATTTTAAAATTCATAGTTGACTGGGATTTCCTTGAATCTCTCCCAATACTTTCACTAAGCTTACAACTATTTCTTACGATCTGTGTGTCTGTGGCTTCATGTGAGAGGAGCTTTCCAAAACTGAAACTTATAAAGAACTATTTGCGATCAACCATGGGACAGTCAAGACTTTCTGATCTGGCTATATTATCAATTGAAAGTGATATGGTGAAAGATATTGATTTTGATGATGTGATTGACAGGTTTGCAGCTTTGAAGACCAGGATGGGAAACTTTTAATTTTTAATAACAGAAATTTTAATGTTAAATAACAAAAACAACTTTGTCCGAGTTTGTCGAAGTTCTTTATTTATGTTTTACCTGAAGTATTGAAGTTATATTGTTCCATTCCTACACCAGCAGTCAAAGAGCCTGTTCCTCTGTACGCCACAAACAATTGTATTTACCAATTCACATGTAGATGCCAGGCCGTTTACATTGGTCGAACGGAGAGACAGCTTAACAAACGGGTGTCAGAACACATACCTCAATGGGTCAACAAGATACAACACACAGGAGATGCTAGCCGCGTGGGGCCGACACACCGGAAGCTCCCGGCGTCTTCAATCGGCAGGCACATTGTTGACAGTGGCCATTTTGTGGACAGAGACACTGCATTTCGCGTGTTGTTTAACACACAAAATACTCGCTTGTTAAAATTTGCAGAAGCAATTATGATCTATCAACGCAAGCCAGAATTGTGTAAACAGAAAGACATGTTAGTCAGCTTAAGATTACCGTGGTAGATAAGTGACATTACTGTGCGAATATGTGCATATTTCAACTTGAAAGATTTATCTAATTAATTTCACGTAAGTTGTGTGATTTCTGACGAGATGCAGCGAAATATGCCAGGCAATAAATCGTGCAATCTATTGTTTGTGTCTTCGTTATTCAAATTATATTGTTCAATTTGTTTTCTTTCTTATGTCATTATTAACTTTTTGACTTATTTTACAAACATTACTATATGCGATTATATATGGTACAGGAACACTCGGAAGAAGACCATGGTGAAAGTCTAGAGGGGTGACACCAAGAGTTTACCGCACTGGGTGACACCAACCCCAGTGACGCCACTGGGTGGTCGTGCGCTTGTGGGACCAGGTGGAGAAGGCGGAGGAACAGATTGAGAAACCATATGTGGAAAGAATGAGATTGCGGGGGATCGGCAGGGGTTCTGGAAGAATCTCAAAACTGAGAGGGAAGACCAGGAGAATTTTTAATCAGATAGCGGTGGGAACGATTAGTAGTATGACTCTTCGCTGGCTGTTGTACGAGGAGACGGAGCACTTATGGGAATGGCCTGAGTGCAGTGACGTCGGTTCTTAACTCAACTCAACTCAGCTCAACTCCTATATGTTTTTCATTTTGAGTTTCCATAAATGGTTAAAACCCATCTCATTCTCATAGATAGCTTACGAGACCCCTTGGTCAAGGTAGAGTATTTGTTTAGCCTCTCCCACCTCCTTCCCTCCCCCAATTTCCCTTCCTCCAAACAAGGCAACGTTAAACCGGGTGTACACGTAACGGATTGAGCTTAAGAGCACCCGATAGATAGATGTTGGTTATGGTTTCATCTTCACGGCAGTTGACAATTCTTTTAACCGAGACAAACGCTACGGTCACCGACCAGTATGGTCACCGCAATGGCAGACTGCCGTCTTTACAGATGCCTAGAAACATACAGCAGTCAGTGAAATCATAGAGAAAAACTGTTATAGAGGAAACGATTTGCGCAGGACAAGCAACTGAACGATGATATTAATAACACTTAAAATTAGTTAAATGTCCTTTACAGAACATCGCATTCAACCCCCCCCCCCCCCCCCAATAAAAAAAAATACTAAAATGTTCACTTGTCGTAATTGACTTGAGGACGTAAATTACAAGTACCTCTGAAGTCGGATAGGGTTCGCCTAATGGCGAGAGACTCTGGTAACAGGGAAAGCTAATCCACACGCAAACTTCAGCCCAGTACTACTAAAAGTACGAGTAGTGTGCATGGACTGAGCTTGAGTTCCAAGCGAGCGAGAGAAAAAAAAAAGAGAAGCAAAATTTATTGGTTGTATGTAACGTTTAGGCAATTTCACGTTCATTAGGCTGTCATTACTTTCTGAACGGCAGACAGCCATCCTATTTTGAAAATCAACGCAAAGCCATCTACATTAAAATCGTCTGCAGCTGACTTCGAACCGGGAATGTTGAGATTGTGAAACTTTGTTGACCACCCCTAAGCCATAGAAACCGACTTAATTAAGCTTAGATAGATAGATTGCTTAAAAACTGTAACCAGGATAAATCGAAACAAAAGGTGTGGTATAAATTGTAGGCCACAAATACCGGCCTCTTAGCATGAACGCTTGGAAATTTCGCCCCATAAGCTATACCTCTTGTCCCCAGTAAGAAATAATACATAAATTAACAAACATTGACTGGCGCGCATAGAAATAGAAGGAAGGAATGAAAATAGGATGACGTACTCGATAACTAGTACAATCCATGACGATAGGGCATGTGACTAACCAGACCAATACGCGCTGTAAATGTTCATCCACAGTGGATGCATGTGAACACATGGTCATTTCACCATCATACAGATCAAGACCTCTCTACTCTTCACCGCGAGGCATAGTTGGAGGTCACTAGTCTGATTAAGTGAAGGTCGACAATGGACCACCCAATCGACTGCTGAAAATCGACATGTGGAAATCAACAACTGAAATCAACACACATACACTCACACACACACGCGCACGCACGCACACACACAAACACACACACACACACATATATATTTATATATATATATATATAAGTTGTTTGATAGCGTTGTGTCATATGCTCTTGATGCCATTGAACTTCTTCATTCATTATGACCCATCTCCTTCTGACGTCCTACGGACAGTCCCAAATCTTGTTACTTATGTAGTCACGGTATTCACGGATTGTGACATTTTCAATCATGTTTCAAATAATATATACAAGATCACAAGTTCTCATTTCCCAACAGCGTAAGAGTTGATTCGAGACATGGATTCCTCATCTGGTGGAATTGCTATATTCGAATCTAGTTAAGGACAATATTGTCATGCCAGTTGCGTCACAGGGCGCATTAGTGTCGTTAATAGGGATTACGTTGATCATGTCATCGGCTGGGTCGTTCTGGCGCTGGATGTCTACGTTCGTCTCACGCTAAACGATGACAAGACTGGCCGCATCATCATCATCCAGTGCCTTGTCGGCTGGCGTGGGCTATCATGTCTCTGCACAAATTACGATCTCCGACGTAATGGATCAATTCGTGTGTTGACTCCCTTCAGTGCCATGACACAAGACTGTCAAGAATCTTCTCACGCTGACTTCCTCTATCTCTCTTTCCGCAAATCTTTCCAGTTGTCACAACATATTGCCGTGATTGTCTTCTCATAGCATTGCCATATAAAAAAAAAAAGAGAGAGAGAGAGAGAGAGAGAGAGAGAGAGAGAGAGAGAGAGAGAGAGAGAGAGAGAGAGAGAGGAGAGAGAGAGAACGATGACTACCTCTTTCTGATGTTTGTGATAAGTTATCTTTGCGACTCAGCTTCCCTTAAAAGTCCTCGTTGCTCATTTTGACTGTCCAATTAATTTTCAGCAATCTTCTATAAAACCACAACTCCAAGGATTCTGGGGATTCTTTCGCCTGTTTACTAATTGTCCATGATTCGCAGCCGTATGTTACAACTGGTTCTATGTACCATGCAAGAACTCTTTTTCTAACTTTCAAGAACAATGACTTTTTGCACACACACAGCCACCACCACCCTCCCCCCTCCCGCACACACACACTCACACACACATACACACACTGGGGTTCACCGCCACGTCCTGTAAAAGATACGCAACTAACTAATCACATCACAGACCCATAGGAGGTCCTACTACGGGACATGCTTTTTTTATGCTTTATTTGTTTTCGTTATGTCAAAGACGTTCGACGACTGTGCGCTCCTCTGCTCTCTGGGTTTTGCATTAAATCATGCACGAAAAGTACAAGTTTCCAGCCGGTACTTTAAAATCCCCCTGGCAACGCAACAAATACACATCGCAAAGTATCAACAGTGCGATCGCTGCCCTGTCAAATCTTTCACATTGAAAAGTTAGTTGCATATCCTTTACAGGACTTCGCAGTTAACACCGGCATTGTTTATTTTGCTGTTGTGATCTCTTGGCAAGTTTACGTTCAGTAGTTTGATATTGCTTTCTGAACGACCGGCACCCATAACATTTCGTAGAAAACCAACGCATGTCGGTCTGTTGCCAAATCGCTGCGCCACAGAGCGGGCTCACATTGAAAAACCTAACCAACATTTCTAATAGTGGATTATAGTATAGAATGCTGGGCTGGGCTGCGGAGTTTGAGATGATAACATTTATGTGTAATCTGAAGAGGTAGATGGTGCACTAATGGAAGTTTTCCCCGTAGCATGAAATGTCATAGAATCTAATTAAATATTTACTAACCTTTTATTCTTTAACTAGACAGCAAAAGTTCGAGATAAAAAGAGCTTTCCTATTAGTCCAGTTGTTACTTTATGGTAGCGACCGTAACTAATTTTATTGCCCCATATTGATGCGACAGCGTTGTGACTCTTGTCTTTCGGTTTAATTCCACGTCATGACATCTGCCAGTGTTTTATGTTTGTTGTTTTATTTCACATAGAGTGCTTCTCGTATTTGTCTTCTCATGAAAAACATTTTCGTAACGTCATGATATCTTGGGAAATCAATCTGACGAGAGGTTTCTTTGTGGTAAGAAAATTTGATGAAGAGTCGTTTGATTATGTTCAAATGCTTATTAGATGTTACCTGTTATCCGATGTCAATAATTCTTCTGGTCATCTTGAAGATTTATGCTGACAAGGTAGTTAAGGTGGACACTGGCATCTCAGTTAATGTTGCCCAATGTTTCTCTACATATAGTTCCTTTTTTAATTAAAAAAAAAAAATATCTTGCCGGCACCGTGGCGAAGAAGTTACAGACGCATACCGTGTTTGAAACAGCTGCAGGCGATTTGGCAGCAGACCGTCTTGCTTTGGTTTAAAAAAAAAATAAAAATGGTATAGGTGCCAGTCGTTCAGAAAGCAATGACAAACTACTGAAAGTAAACTTGCCAAGAAATCACAAACAACCAAAATATTCTGGGGTTGACTGCGACGTCCTGTAAAGGATATGAAACTAACGAACTATTATCTTATTCATTATGTATCACCAGTTAAGGGTAAAATAGAGAGGTAATAAGTCTGTCTTCACGAAACCATGTGCAGCTAACAGGCTATAAAAGTCCAAAACAGACTACCTCTCAACAAGTGCTGAATTGCGGTCATAAACTGAGCAAAGGAAAAGTTGTTTTGTATACTGTATTCCATGAACAATAAACGATTACTCAAACACGCAAAGGCATCATAAAAAAGGTGACTAAAACATATGATTCATTTATTCACTTCGTATGATGATTATGAAGGAAAAGAAGAAGAAGAAGAAGAAGAAGAAGAAGAAGAAGAAGAAGAAGAAGAAGAAGAACGAAAATAATAAGATATATGAGGCTGTGTCTTATGCCCTTGTCTCTCACAAGTATGTGATACTATCTTATGACTGTATCTCCCATGTTGTAAGTACTTGTCTATTTTATTTATCATTACATTAATTCAATTTTGTGAATTGTAGATTACATTTGTTGTATATTAAATCATCTTTTCCGTGCCATTATTTGTCAGTTTTACTATATAACCGCCATGGATTGTTCGTCTGGGGGAATCGTGGCTGAGAGGTTAAAGTGCCAGGCTCAGAAGGTCCCCTGTTTGACCCCCAGCATAGAGATGGGAATTTCTCCAAGCATCTTTGGTATCTGATACTATCTCACACATGTTTAAACTGTTCCAACTACAAACACGTTCCAGTATGTTTTGAAATGTCATTTTATTTTATACCGAACACTGGTAATTTCTTTTCTTTTTTTTTCATATCCTATTTACAGGACATCCCTGCCAACACCAGCATTGCTATTGTCTTGGCAAGTTTACGTTCAGTAGTTTGCCATATCTTTCTGAACGACCGACTCTCATACCATCACGTTAAAACCCAACGCGACATGGTCTGCTGACGAATCAGTTGCAGCTGTGTTTCGAACACAGATAAGCGGCTCACGAATTGCGTCCGCAAGCCTTTAATCACGGAGACTGGCAACACTTGTAATAATCATTATAAATTACTGGTATACGTACACGTACTGTCGTATTAATACAATGTCGTGTTTGAATAACGAAGACACAAGCAATAGATTGCACGATTTATTGCCTGGCATATTTCGCGCTGCATCTCGTCAGGTACATACTGCAGAAATCACACAACTTACGTGAATTAATTAGATAAATCCTTCAAACTGAAATATACACATGTTCGCACAGTAATGTCGATTGTCTACCACGGTAATTTTAAACTGACTAACATGTCTTTCTACTTGCACAAGGGCGGCTTACGACGGTTGATTATTATAGCTTCAGCAAACTTTAACAATCGACTACTTTGTGTGTTGAACAACACACGGAAGGCACTGTCTCTTTCAACCACGTTACCGCTCTCGAGCGTATGTCTCTCGACCGATGAAGCCGGACTGTTCCGGTGTGTCGGCCTGCCTAGGCTACCATCTTCTGTGTGTAGTATCTTGTCCACCCAATTCGAAATGTGTTCCGAAACCCTGCAATGTAACTGTCGCTCAGTTCTGCCTATGTAGATGGCCTCGCATCTACATGTGAATTGGTAAATACAATTTGATTTGGCGTACAAAGCTACAGGTTCTTTTACTGCTGGGACAGGGATCGGTGTGTTTCTGCACCTGATGACTAGAGTTGCAGCACAGAATGTTCGCTCAACTGCTGTGGTGAGCCGGTCCCGCAGACGTTGCATTGCGTCATCTCCTCTGAAGGTTAGCTGGATGAATTGATTGATTGATTGATTGATTGATTGATTTAGGATTAGGGACTGGGACCCTTAACTCATTGTTTAACTTGGGGGAGGCATATATAAGAAAAGTCAGCGAATAGTGAAGAGCAAACACGGTCTCAAAATATAAGGAAGCGAAGACAAAAGATTACCCATAATGAAAAACCAACAACATAATTGCAACTGTCAAAGAGCAATTTCCTCTGCGAATCATCATCATCAGTAGTGTCTTACTGCTGACGTTGACGATCTTGTGCCTGCTTCACATCTCGCTGTCTCAAACAGAATGGATCAACGCTGATATGTTGTCATGTCATGATAACATGTCGTCAAGAATTTTCTCTATCTTTCTTTCCATTAATCTTCCCAATTGTAACATTATGTTTCAATTTTTCTCTTCTTATAATGCCACCAATATACCTTATATATATATATATATATATATATATATATATATATATATATATATATATATATATATATATATGTGTGTGTGTGTGTGTGTGTGTGTGTGTGTGTGTGTGTGGTCCGCGGCGGCATAGTGGTTAATACGCTTGTGTGCCAAGAAAGTATGTCAAGGTTCAATCCCCAACAAAGGCAGGATTATTTATTCCCCACAAGTATGGCTCTGTGGTTGATAAAGCTTCGTTAAATTGGACACCATAAAATCTTCACGACATTCTGAGAATTGTCTGAGAAAGAAAGGTGATCATTAAAAACGAACTGGGCACAGATACACCACACACACACATACACACACACACACACAAACATGCGCGCGCACGCACACGCACATACTCGCCCCCCGCCCCCTTTCTTACCACCTTTATTTCAATCACTATATCGTGGTCTAGAGTATATGGAGGCCAAACACTACATACCCTAAGGGCTATATCTTTAAAGGCAGTATCTTGACCAGTGCCTTTTAACGGTCCCTATTACACGCCCAAAGGGGCATACGGCATGTGTTGCCAGACACATTTGTATAGACCAATCGGCACTCGCAGAGGATGTGGTCAGTATCAAAGTGACCACTTTTACTTCTGGCACTTATTTTAGGCTTGACTCCACCGGGGAGCAGATCAATGTTTTAAAATTTCAAACCCACCCCAATGCGGATTGAGCCCTTGACCACTAGAACGATGTCTAAATTACGGTGTCTCCATTGTCTTATAAACATGATACAGATGTGACAGTCTCCATAAGAGAGAAGTGGAAGTTGACAGCACATTAAGAAACAGAGATGAATGTTGAGAACTTACCCGACTTGCGCCGCTAGCTCCAATCATGGCTAAGCTCTGTAGGATGAGCACCAGCGACGTGATAATGCCGCGACAATCTTTAGCGTGGAAGCTTAGAGTGTGCGCCGTCGCATGGCGGGGCGGAGGTGACGACATCTTGTGGCGCGCGGAAGTCTGGGGGAAAATGTATAATTATCAAAAGAAGAGCTGTCGTTTTCGTCATCGGTAGCTTCAAAAATATGTTGTTTTGAATGTGGGTGTTTGTGTGTGTAATTTTATTTCATGAGGCTGTTTATTGTTGAATTGTTTCAGATACTGAACACACACATAAACACACACACACACACACACACGAGCGCATACACACACACGAGCACGCTCACACAAACACACGCTCACACACACCTGCTCACACTTAAAGCATATTTATTTAGTCGGACTAACACAACGGTTTTAGGCACTACACCCCAGGGGTGTCCGAGGGAAGGTGAGGGAGTTCTACAGATAGACATTTAGATCTCTCTGAGAGGTTTTACAAGCTTAACTTGTCTCTGCTGAAGACGGCCTAGTAGCAATCATCATCATCCAGTGCTTTGCCGGCTGGAATGGGCGATCATGCCTCTCCAAAAATTGCGATCTCCGACGGCATGTGTCAATTTGTATGTTGACGCCCTTCCGTGCCATAACACAAGACTGTCAAGAATCGTCTCACACTGTCTTCCTCTATCCCTTTTTCAGCAAATCTTTTCGGTTGTCGGAACATGTTGCAGTTTTTGTTTTCTCATATTGTAGCCTCCCCCCCCCCCCACCCACAAAAAAAGAAACAACAACAATGATGACTGCTTCTTTAGATATTTGTGATAAGTTATCTTTGCGATTTAGCTTCCCTCAAAATGTCCAGATTGCTAATTTTGACCACCCAATTAATTTTCAGCATTCTTCTATAAAACCATATCTCCAAGGCTTCCGGGGATTTTTTCGCCTGTTTATTAATTGTCCAGGATTCACAGCCAGATGTTAAAATTAGTTATATGTAACATGCAAGAATTCGTTTTCTAACTTTCAAGGATAATGACTTATTGCACAAAACGTTCATTTGACAGAATGCAGTTCTTGCTTGTCCTATTCTGCTCTTTATCTCAGTGATGCATCTTCCATCTGATGTTATCCATGTGTCTAGATATCTGAATTTCTGCACATATCCCAAAATAACGTCCCTCACTTTAATTGCACATTTAGGCACAATCTGTTTCTTTGATATCACCATGACTTCTGTCTTTCTGTTAATCAAACTAAGGCCCATTTTTTTTTCACTTTCTACAACCTCTGTATCTATAATTTCCTGTAGATCTATCTGGCTTATTGATATCAAAACGGTGTCACCAGCAAAACATAAGTTATTTATATTATGTCCACCAATTAGGATTCCTGACGTATTTTCTGTAGATCACATTATACGTTCACTGTACAATGAGAACACATCAAGAGTCATGACACAACTTTATTTGACATCCTTTTTTATAAATTGGAATGTTCCTTCCAGGTTTTTTATTCTTATGGCTGCTGTTTGCTGCCAAAATATGATCTTTATTATTCGCAGACCATTGCCGTCAATATTTAGTTGCCTTAGTAATTTTATTATTTTGTCATGTTTCACATTGTAAAATGCCTTTGTGTAGTCTATTAAACATAAGTACAGACCTGTTTTTACTTCTATAGCTCTATATAATAGTGTCCTGAAAATATATATACAGCGTTGGTTGTGCTCTTTCCCTCCACACATCCACACTATTCATCACTAATTTTTGTTTTAATCTTGTTTCTTATTCTTTTCGTAATTATTCTCAGTAGCAGCTTTGTCATGTCCCTCATAAGTCGAATTGTGAGATGCTCTTCTCATTGTAAAGAGCCTAGTTTCTTTGGCAGAACTATAACGATGGGTTTTAATAAGTCACATGAAATGTACCTACTAATGCAGATGTAATTTAGGATTGTTGTCATATTTCAATTAAAAAATCACATAGAGCCTCAATTTCCTCCAATGTAATGTTGTCTGGACTGGTGCCTTTCCTTTCTTCATGCGATGTAGTGCATCTTCAACTTCAACAAAGTATTGGTGGACCTTGACCATTGTTTTGAATATTTACATCTGATCTCCTATCATCATACAGCTCTTCAAATCATTCCGTAAATCTATCGACTATATCATTTTGTCACATCACTATTGCACAGTTCTTCGATTTTAAATATCCAGTTGTTTTTCGTGTTTTTCTACTTGTTACTGTATTTATTTGTTGATGTGAGTTATTTCCACAGTTTGTCCCAATTTCCATGCACTGTTGTTTGAGCGATTTTTCTTTAGCCACTTTGCATTTGTTTACTATTTCTTTATGTATTCTAGTATATTATTCCTCTATCTTGTCTTTCCTTTCTTCTTTCGTCCATCATCTGCAAACTTGCATCTGTCATCCGTTTCTTTGTAGCAATTCTATGTTTAGGTGAAATGATTTCTTTTGATATCTGTTGCATTCATTCCCACATCAATAGTCTGCATTATCTTTCTCTAATTTCTTTGCCAGTTTTACGTAATGCTAGCAAGTCGGCATGGCCGAATGTATAAGAACGCGTGTTCTTAAACATCCGGCGTGCTGATGCTGAGGTAAGCGGTTCAACCCCTACACCGGACAGCTGGACTAAAATGTTGACCTGTCGTCCTTGACCTGGAGACGTTAATTACAAGTACCTCTGAAGTCGGAGTGGATTCGCCTGATGGCGAGGGACACTGTTAATAGGGAAAGCTAACCCACACGCTAAATCCACTCCATCACTACTGTAAATAGTGTGTATGGACTACGCTTGAGTTCAAAGCGAGCGAGCGCAAAAATAATGCTAGATCTAACTTCTTTTTTTTTGGTGGGGGTGGGGGGTGGGGGGGGGGGTTCTTTATGGTTTTAAGTCTTAATCTCATCTTTCCTATAACTGGCACATGGTCACTATGTCCATCATCTCCTGGTCTAGTCTTTGCTCCTACCAGACTGCTTCTAAATCTCCATGGAATTAGTATTTAGTTAATTTAATTGCGAATATTATCTTCAGGACTTTTCCACTTATATAATTGTCGAGGATGGTGTCTGAACCAGGTGTTACCTATTACCACTTCATGGTATTCTGCCAATGCTATTATGCTGTCTGCTCTCTCATTCCTGTCACCTAGGCTATAGCCACTAGTCACATCACTCACCTTTTCGCTGCCCTCTTTGGCATTGAAATCCCCGAGCCCGGCAGTCATTTCAAAATGTTTACACTAGTCCACGGCCATGTCTAATTCTTTATATAATATATCTATATCTTCTTCTTTACAGTCTGCTGTTGGCACAAATGCTTGTATTATGTTAATTATTCAGCGGTTTGCCATGAAATTTAACTATCAATACTCTATCTGAGATTGTTCAAATTCCTTTAACAGAACTCATTTGATCCAAAATTATGCCCACTCTCCTTTTGTAGTCCTTTTATCTTGAGTAAATAATTCTATTCTTATCTAAATATCCCCCCTCTCAAACTTCCCATCACATTTCACTAATCCCTAATATATGTATCTTCATTCTTTCCATTTCTTTATTGATATTACATAATTTTCCATTCTGGCTAAGTGTCTGAAATTCCATGTACCAACATTTAGTGCATTGTTAACATTTAATTTAAATACAGTTGCTTGATGACGATCGGGTTTCACATGTTGACCGTGATGCTCCCTACCGGACGAAGAGACTCCATTGGAATCCCCATTAACGTCGTTATCTCTATGGATTTTGTTTAAAGGCATGCCTTTCTTGGGAAAATACAGCAATGGTTTTCCATTGCCTTCCACCTGTTTGTGTATGGTTGACTCTAGTGGCAAAGGACATGCAATTAGAAACAAATCGTATGGCAGTTTGTGTTGCGATACATGAAAAAAGCCTCACAATACCCGCAGTCCAGTGATATACTAAGTATAAGCTCTAATCCAGCTCTGTATATATGTTTAGATAGTCGATTCCCCTTAATTGAACTACCAGTTACTGTGGGCAGCCGTTTATTTGGGATAAAATATGGAAAACAGAAAAGTTGGGGGGGGGGGGGGGAGAGACAACCTTGAACGTGCTCTGTTTATCTGGGCCGACTCGCTGATTAATTGTAGCAACGAACGGCATGTTGTGGATTTTATGATCTAACCCCGGCTGGAGAATGTCTCTGTTCCTAATCCACAACTGCCGTTAATCTTGCGGGTGAGCAGGGAGGATATGCGCATAGCGAGTACTCCAAGGTCAGATGTGTTGCCAAATGGGGCAGGCGTTTGTTTAGGGTATAGTTGATCTTGTCTACACACCGCCTCTTCTCTTCTCTCTGTCTCTGGCTCAGATTATGAATATGGATTACACACACACACACATGCACACACACACACACACACACACACACACACACATATATATATATATATATATATATATATATATATATATATATATATATATGTGTGTGTGTGTGTGTGTGTGTGCGTGTGTGTGTATTGATAAGCGCGATCAAAGATAACATTTCACGAACTTATACAAAACAAGGTAGGGGCAAGTCCTTTACAGGAGGTCGCAATGAACCCCAGCATTTATGGTTGTTTGTTAGTTTCTAGTTCAGTAATTGGCCATTGTTTTCTGAACGTCCGACATTTATATCATTGCAAAATCAACGCAAAGCGATCTGCTCCCAAATCGCCCCATGTTGACATCGAACCCGGAATGTCGGGATTGTGAAACTGCGGTAACCACCCCTAAGCCACAGACGCCTATAGTGTGTATATAAAAAACGTTACATTTCCTGTACGGGACTTTGCAGTCAACCCCAACCAAATAGGCATCAGTCATTGAACGTGACCGGTGACTAGTTAATTTCTTTGTCCAGGAAAATAACAAACTAGAAAATGTAATTAACTTTAGTTGTATATATAGAGCATTCGCTCTTAAACATCTGATGTGGTGATGCCAAGTTGGCGGGTAAGCCCCTACACCGGTCTATTGGGTTCAAATGTTGACATCTAGTCCTTGACTTGGAGACCTACATTACAAGTACCTCAGAAGTCAGTGTGAGTTCGCCTGATGACGAGGGACACTGGTAATAGGGGAAGCAAAAAATCAGTCCAGTGCACTAGAAGTAGTAGCACGTATATGGACTCAGCTTGATCTCAAAGCCAGCGAATGTAAACAAACAATATCACCTCGGGTATTTATAGCACCAATGATATAAAGTTCCTGAATAAACAAAATCACCTCATGTATTTATAGCACCAATGATATAAAGTTCCTGAATAAACAATATCACCTCAGGTATTTATAGCACCAATGATATAAAGTTCCTGAATATGCCACAAACAATATCACCTCATGTATTTATAGCACCAATGATATAAAGTTCCTGAATATGCCACAAATTGATCAATCCTGCTTTATGCCCTACTATACAGTTATTTATGAACAATCAATGTAGTAATCTCCCTCTGACTTCCACATGGACTTATACAACAAATTTACGATTGTTGGTAGGTGCCCGCTATCAACTTGCCAGGAGAGCAGCCAGAAACGGCATCAATTTTACAACTTTCGATGAGACTTTAACATATGTTTAGCCCTTATCTTAGAAGACCATGTATCTTATCGTTTATTTTAGTATCGGGTGAGAGATTCAATCCTCGGGTTCATTGCTTTCACAGCTAGAGTCTCACCACCCACCTTTCCATCTGGATGGGACGCTCTACCGTTCAACCACTTCGTCTTGTCGCCCAGTCCGTCGCGTTTACTTTCATAGAAAATACAAGATGACGTTCAGAGAAGCATATCTACCAAAATATTACACAAACTCGACGCCCACAACGCATACATGAAACTAATGGTTATTTACCTACACTAATGTACACATGCCGGCCTCCCCGGCCTTGGCGTTAACGACTTTCTCCTTAATCCCATATATTCACGAGAGTAACGCAGCTGCGCGAGATTCGGTAGCGGATTGCGTCGCGTTGGTTACTTACCCCCGGGGGTGGGGGGGGGGGGTGGGCTATGTGAGCTGATCGCTCAGAAAGCAATGGCAAACTATTGAGCGTAATCTTGCCAAGACAACAGCAGCTGAAAAATGCTGATGTTGCCTGCAATGTCCTGTAAAGAATATGCGGAAGAAAAATATAAGACAATGTTTTAAAATTCTGGAACACGGCTCACGCACACATTGCAGTAACAATTACAGTAAAAGTTGCAGTAACAACTACAGTAGACATTTCAGTAACAATTACAGTAAAAATTGCAATAAATTACAGTTTGTTCATAATTTGCGGTGGTATAGACTATACTATCCCCGGGTTACTTGTGTTTCACTACGTGAACAGTAATAACGAGACGAGAAAATTGTTGATAACAACATTGAAGCACTGAAAGTAGCTAGCCTTATCGTATTCTTCTCTTTCTCCTCCCCCTCCTTCTCCGTCTCTGTCTCCTTTTTTTGTCTTCCTCCTCTTCTTCTTCTTCCTTCTTCTTTTTCTTTCTTCTTCTTCCTCCTACTTCTTCCTCCTTCTTCTTCTTCCTCCTCATTCTTCTTCTTCCTGCTCCTCCTCCTCCTCCTCCTCCTCCTTCTTCTTCTTCTTCTTCTTCTTCTTCTTCTTCTTCTTCTTCTTCTTCTTCTTCTTCTTCTTCTTCTTCTTCTTCTTCTAGGAGGATATGTTGGTGGATGATTGATGGTGGGTTATGGGATGGGTTGGGGTATATGTATGGGTGGGGAGATGTGGGTGTGGGGATATGTGGTGGGTGGGAGATGTGTGCAAGTGGGGGTGGTTGTGGGTTTGGGGGTGTGGGTGAGGGATGTGTATGGGTGTGGGATGTTTGGGTGGATGGGTGGGGAGTGTGTGTGGGTGAGATATGTGTGGGGGATGTATGTAGGTTGGGGAGGGTTGCATGATGGGTGTGGGTGATGGATTTGGAGATGTGTGTGTGTGTGTGTGGGTGGGGGATATGTCTGGCTGGGTGGGGGTGTGTGGCTGGATGGAGGATGTATGTGTGGGTAGTGAGGGTGATTGTAGTTGGGGGATGTGTGGATGGGTAGGAGATGTGTGGGGAGATGTGTGTGTGGGTGAGGGATGTGTCTTTGGGATGTGTGTGGGTGTGGTGTTGTGTGGGAGGGGAGCTGGGTGTGGATTAATAATGTGTGTGTGGGTGGGTGGGTGAAGGTGTGGTTGGGTTTGTGGGTGGGTGAAGGATGTGTGTGAGGGTGGGGATGTGTGCTTAGATGGGTGGTTGGGGTGTGTGAGTGTGGGTGGGTAGATAGGAGATGTATGTGTTGATAAGTGGGTAAGGGATGTGTGGGTGTTAGTGGTTGAGGGATAAGTACGTGTGTCTAGGGATGTGTGAGGGGATAAGTGTATGAGTTGGGGATGTGTGTGTGGGTTGTGTGTGTGCGTGGATGGGAGGTGTGTGTTTGTGAATGGGGGATGTGTTGGTGGGTGGGGATGTGTGTGAGGGATGTGTGTATGGGTGGGGAGATTGTGCGTGGGTCGGGATGTGTGTGTATATGGGTAGGGGTGTGTGGTTAAGGGATGTGTGGCTGGGGGATGGGTGGATGGAGGATGTGTGGTTTGGTTGAGGATGTGTGGGTGGGTGATTGTATATGAGTAAGGGTGTGTGGTTAAGGGATGCTTTGTTGGGGGATGGGTGGGTAGAGGATGTGTGGGTGGGTAGAGGATATGTGGGTGGGTGAGTGTGTGCAGGTTAGGAGATGGTGGGGGATGTTTGTAGGTGTGGACTCGGGATCTGTGAGTGGGCTGGGGGAGATGGGAGATTATGTGGATGGGTGCGGAATTTGTGTGTGGGTAGGTGCAGAATATGTGAGTTGACGGGGAGATGTGTGTGTGGCTGAGGAATGTGTCTTTGGCTGGGTGGGTGGAGGTGTGTGGGTGGAGGAGGATATGTGGGTCAGTGATTGTTGGTGGGTAATGGGACGGGTAGAGGATATGTGAGTGGGTGGGGAGATGTGTGTAGGTGGGGGATGTGTGGGTTATTGAATGTATGTGTGCTTGGGGTGTAGGTGGATGGGATGTGTGGTGGGTGAGAGGTGGGTGTGGGTGGGGAGATGTGTAGGTGTAGGGATGTGGTGGATGGGTGGGGGAATGTATGTGTGTGTGTGGGTTATGTGTGTGGTTGGGTGGGGTAGTTGGAGTGAATGGGGGATGTGTGGGTGGGTGGTGGATGTGTCTCATAACATAGTAATATGCATTGCTTATGTTTACAAAATTCATGTGACAATGTTTTTTCCTATGCACTGTTGATGAAAGAAAGATGGGTGAATGGAAGGGCCGAATGTAAGACGGGCCTGCGTGCCTAATTTGTTACCCTTTGAAAATAAAGTCTGTTCGTTCGTTCATTCGTTCGTTCATTCTTCTTCTTCTTCTTCTTCTTCTTCTTCTTCTTCTTCTTCTTCTTCTTCTTCTTCTTCTTCTTCTTCTTCTTCTTCTTCTTCTTCTTCTTCTTCTTCTTCTTCTTCTTCTTCTTCTTCTTCTTCTTTCATTTATTTCTCAAAGAAGGTGGGGTCCTCAACCAAGTCGACTAGCATCAAGCCTTTTGCAATTTCCTGCAGTTCACTCTATGGCTCCCCTGTCAGTATTAATCATCGATGTCTTTAAAGGTCTTTCTAATTATACTTTAAACAGACTGTCTCAATGCTTGTATTATCCGGCATCAAAGTCTTTGTCATGATCTCTTGATTCGCTGGAACTTCTTTGATTCTCTCCACAATCTCCATATTAGTGATTATGTTATACTATTTTAGACCCATTCTGCGATGGCACCAGTTAATGAATGGATGTAATTTATGAGTAATTCCTTTCATCGTTCCCTTTTTCTCTGATCCATATAAAACTACAGATTTGACGTTTGGAGTTAAACATTCTAAGTTTGGTACTAGATTTCATCTCATGTGGTTTCCACAAATTTTCTACTGCTATGATAGCTCTTTCTTTGGCTATTTGTGATTTACTAGGCAATTTTTACATTCATTAGTTTGCCGTTGCTTTTTGAACGACCGACGCTCACACCATCAAAATCAATGCACGACGTCTGCTTCTAAAATCGACGCGTACTTTTCTATAATTACGCATTTCTGTGGGTCTCTTTTTGGCATCTTCACCAGATATAGCTTTCACCAGTTTGCTTGTTGTTGTGGCCTGTCAATGTTAAGTTCAATAATTTGTTCCGTAATTCAGTTGAGGTGTTTTTATTGGCTTGAATAGCTACTGTTGGAATACTATCTAGATCAGCAGCTTTTCTATTCTTAAGATCTTTGTAGCTTTTCTTTAGGTGATGTCTCACTGTGACATCCAGGTCTTCTTCTGCAAGCTAGTATGACGGATCATTTGCGAGTGGTCTATTCAGAAGTTTCTGAAAGTTGTCAACCGTTCTAGTCATTTGATCTTTACTGTTAGTAAGGACTTTCCCATTGCTACTGCTGAAGCCCACATGGTTGACTATAGGTTCCTGCTGTTGTGCTTATGGTGCTGTAAAGGTCTCAGAGATTGCCATTCACTACTGTTGCTTCTGTCGCCTCTGATGCTTGCTTGCTTGTGTTCGCTGGCTGTGAACTTCATCGTGAAGTCCTGTATGTCGGATGAAGACATCCTGTTGTCCAACCTCAATGTGATGTCCTACCGGACTGAGGTTTGCGTGAGTATCCGTTGTCCTATGTCTGGCTTATTGGTGTGCAGACTGGTGGCTCCTCGCCGTGCAGGCAGATACTCTCCGACTTCTGAAGAATCAGCGATCCTACTGACGTTAGCCAGGACCCCTAAGGGACCTGTTGCCCAGGACGCGCAACTAGAACGTGTCAGTAGGTCTTGGCCAGTATAGAACCTGACCCCGGTGCATTGGAAACACCTCTGCGCCCCTGATGAACCGTATACATTTTGACTTCTATTCCCCCCCCCCCCCCCGGTTAACTTCCGGACTTCTTAATTAGCTTCAGTGTATTTTTAAGGGTTGCGGACGCAGTTCGTAATCCCCCATGCCGCGTTAAAAACACAGCTACGAGAGATTTGGCGGCAGACCGCCTTGCGATGGTTTGTTTACCAAATGGTATGGATGCTGGTCGTTTAAAAAGCAATGGCAAATTACGCGACGTTAACTTGCCAAGAGATCTCAAATAGCAAAAAAATTATGGGGTTGACTGCGACGTCCTGTAACTAACTTTAGTATTTTTAAAGGGCTATGACTAACACACGCGTTTTCGAAGTGTTTGAGCTTAATGAGATAAATTGAGCGAGATAAAAATGAGCGAGAGAGAGATAAAGAGAGAGACGGAGAGGGAGAGAGAGAAAGAATAAAAGAGAGACGGAGAGAGAAAGGGATAGAGAGAAAGAGATTGAGAAAGAGAAACAGACAGATAGACGAAGAACAGCCAACCAGCCAGAGAGAGAGAGAGAGAGAGAGAGAGAGAGAGAGAGAGAGAGAGAGAGAGAGAGAGAGAGAGAGAGAGATGGATGGATGGATGGATGGATGGATTTACATATAGACAGACGGACAAACGGACAGACAGACAGACAGACAGACAGACAGACAGACAGACAGACAGACAGGCAGGCAGGCAGGCAGGCAGGCAGGCAGGCAGGCAGGCAGGCAGGCAGGCAAATATGTATCTATCTATTATTAAGTTTCTTGAAACTTATAATCGCTTACACCATTTACTGCTGGTTAGAAATGTTGAGATGTGTGAAACCACAGTGTTCCGTTGATGGTGACTTCATGACGGATATCAATGTGACCCTGATCTGTGGCCAAATTTACTAACAGTGCACGTTTCTTTCAGCAATTTTCTGTTGTGAACATCCTTATATCCTAAACACTTATTGCTCTAACACTTATAGGACTGTTATGGATATGGCAATTTGCCATGAATTCAATCTCCAAGACAGAAACTGTGCTAGTAAATGACAGTTTGCCAACATTGTCGAGTGCAGAACTATCAGGAAGGTGGCGATAACCATTTCCTTGCCGGAGTCAGTATGGCTGGTATTTCGGCGCGCGCTCTGGTCGGGTGAGGTGCTTTAAGTGGGACCATAATTGAGACGAGAGCACATCAAGAAAATCAATGGCAAACTGTTGAACTTAAAATTGAATTGTAAATGACAAGCAGTCAATAGGAGCTGGGGTGATTGCAACGTCTTGCAAAGATGTGTCCTTCCTAAATTATGACTTTCATTATACAGAAATCGTCTTCTATTTCTCATCCTAATATTACTCTTAATCTTCCTCCATTTCCCTTTCCTTCTCCCCCTTCTCTTTCTGCTACTATTTCTTCTTCATATTCTTCTCCCCTCCCCCTCCTGCTCCTTCTTCTTCGTCCTCTTCTTCATTTCCTCCTCTTCTTCCTCTTCGTCTCCTTTGGAAACGCCTATCCAGACAATCACAAGCAACATCTGGAGTGCAAATAAACGTACTGTAAAGAAGATTTACAATTTCTAATATGCGCACACTTGAAGTTTGAATAAACACCATAGCATTCTGCCCTGGATACACATCATCAGTCACTGGTGAATAAGCAAGATTTGAGGTTGATGATAGGTAAAGTTTGCAACCCCGTGGAACACCATGAGGTGTACTGAATCCATGGTGCTAGCCCCACGTGTGTACAGCAACCCGTATTTGATGTGTGATATGGTGACCATCACACGGGCCGCCATTACTTCCAGGGCTATTTTCCGATATTCTTTTCAAGCTGCTTCAACCTGGAACACAGGACAGTGAAATATCAAATACCTGCTTCGAAGTTGATTCAAATAAAAACACTGGGCCGACAAAGAAGAGTGCTTACCAATACACCACCGCAGGTCCCTAATCTCATACTGGAAATCATTGCAGTAACAAATATTAGAGATGCAGTAAGTTAAAAGCACTGTCCAACAGGCGAGGCATTATAAAATAAAAATAAAAAGATTTAAAATGGAAACGAAAGCATCGACCTTTCCAACCGATGAAGACAAGACTAAATGATCTGGCAATAGAACAATTCAAACCAAATAGCTTTTTGTTTTCGGGGAAATGGAATTAAAAGACGTCGTTATACGTATGAGAACTACACATTTGATGCTAATGCCATGCCAACAGCCCAGTGATACCCTAACAACTGGCACACCAATCGGTGGCCTCTCATTTGCAAATGCATATGTACATTGGCACCTTGCCGTCTTGACAGACGATAGTTTGTGCTTTAAAAAGGCATAATAACTTTTACCTATGGCGGTAGCGAATGTGACTAAGGCCAATTTGCGCTGTAAATGTCGTTCACAGTGGGTGCATGTGAACACGTGGTCATTTCCACCATCGTGCACCATCTTATGTCTCACACGCTCGGTGTGTGACTTATCTGCAATAATTTTCTCCTTTGTCTTTATTCCATTTCTGATGTTTGCCTTCCATGCAACACGTTCAGCGGCGACTTGCTCCCAATGTGCTTTATAATTGCGTATGAAATGCATATAAAGAAGTGCAAACGCGATCTGACACATTGGGCATGATTCAGGAAAGCTATTCCGAATGCTCATGGATGCACTAATCCACAGATTTGAGTAAAGCCACTAAAAATCAGTTTACACGCTTTAGGCGCATTGGACATGTAGTAAAAGTTGACAAGTAATATGCCTGTAATCCCAGTAAAGGACCTTTCACAAGCTTTAAGGCCCAATATGCATATAATAAGGCAACTGTTAGTTACATATCCTTTACAGGACGTAGCTGTCGACTCCAGCATTTGTTGGCTGTTTGAGATTTCTGAGCAAGTTTTCCTTCAGTAGTTTGCTATTGCTTTCTAAAAGACCGGCACTCATGCCTTTGTATGTAAACCAACGCAAGGCAGCTGTGTTTCGAACGCGGTATGTGGGACTACGAATTGCATTCGTAAACATTTCTCCACAGAGGCAATAGGCGTATCGATTACTTTAATGAAAACCAATTATGTAGTGTAGCTGACATTGTATATATATTGATTTAAATATTTTACTATCACAGCGGCTTCACCAAATAAAGCAACTTGTGACAACACGGAGTTGACTTGTCGTGAGAAGGTCAATTTCAAGAGATATGAGCAGGGAGCTTGTCTCACACGCGGCTTCCATCTGTAACAACGCGTGTCATTTTGGGGTGACCTTTTTTCCGGATATCCTTTTACAGGACATCGCTGTCAACACCAGCATTTTACCATGTCATTGATTTCTTGATTTCTTGTCAAGATTACGCTCAATAGTTTACCATTGCTTTCTGAGCGGCCGCCTTACTTATCCCGTAAGTTACCAAGGCTGCGAGAACCGCTTTCAATTCTCGCGCGCTGCATTACCCTACGTGGATAAACGGGATTACGGAGAAAGTCGTTTAACCTCTAGGTCAGGGAAACCGGCAGGTCTCCTGTGGTTACCTACTAACTACTAGATGAAATTCTACATCTTCAGGACAAAACTCAGCTCAAATAAGAAAAAGGCGCTATCGAAGAGTGAAATATGTGACTTAATACTACGACTTCTCAATTCTCAAGTGGGATGCCGACCAAACTTTTCGCCACATCTTGCTATAATCTGGGATTTCAAATAGTATATATTAACTACTTCAGCACCATTTAAAGTACTACGATAAACGTATGCTTAAAGACACCAGAATACTTAAATACAGAGCTTGAATGTATAAACCCCATTTACACAACTGGAAGCCGCAGAATTCTTGGGGCTAGACGTTTTCCCACTGAGCGGTCAAAGGTTCGATACCGCATCGGAGATGGACAGAGATATTATTACAAATATGCTTGTATATATTGCCCTATACTATCATAAAAGATCGCTTAAAAGTCGACAGGGTCGACTACAATGCACAGGGTTTTTATCTCATATGATTCAGTCTCTTTCTGCAGCGCGGAAAGCGTCGCTTTCAGCACCAACTCTGTAGCTCCAGCGACGACTCTCAGGAGTCACCCAAAAATGCACTTGTGAACCGAAGGACGCGGCCCAGGAGCGAACCCACAACCTTCGGAGCCCGAGTTAGACGGCTTGACCACCTAGCCACGGAGACTCCAGCGCTGGTACTCGATGGATAGTGTGGTCAGCATAACCGGAGCCATCTTTACTTCCCAGAACATTTTCTGATAACAATTTTAGGCTGGTTAGACTTTGAAGCCAAAGTGTATATGAAATAATAAAATCACAGCCTTGACCAGACTGGCTGACAAGCCCGATAGCTCTGCTCTACCGTGGCTTGCCATAACACCTTATACTGATGTGAATGTTCAAGAACTATACTTCCAAGCGGTGAACCCGATAATTGGTGGTGGAAACTAATAGGCAACAAAACGGATCTTCAGGTGAAAGACCATTACAGGAACCCGCCGCAACTGCATTGAATGCATTCTTTGTGGTAGGTAGGAAAACGCAGCGTATAGTGCAAGGTATCGCGTGAGTAATTTCAGAATATGAAATCCACAAAAAGTAGTGAATATTACTAGATAATACGTTAGTACTTTCAGGACAGGAAATCCAGAAGACGCAGCGAATAGTGCAAGGTAATGCGTTAATAATTTCAGGATATGAAATCCACAAAAGCTTCATATTCACGAGCAAGTTCTATGCAGAACGTCGCTACTATCAAGGATCGACTCTTGATCTTTTGCCAGTTCCCCTGCTACCTGTCTTTTCTTACTTAAGGTGTCTTTAATGTCCTGTTCCCACCTCTGTGCTAGTCGACACTTGACTTCTTTCCATGAACCATGTCTGTTCTTACTATTCTTTCTGAGCCATGGGGATGTTTAAGCCAAAGTATTCTAGTTTTCCGAGGCATGGTGCTGTTTACGTACCAGTTTTTTTTTTTTTCAACGGGCATATCTTAAGGAATGTCGGTATTTTTCGTTTATTTTTTTTAATCCCAGGTATGCTAAGACTGTTTAAGATATTTTTGTATAATTTAAGATCAAAATGGTCCATGACTCACATTCATATGCTGCCATAGGAAAGATGCCTGTTCTCAAAAATGAGAATTTTAATTTGATGGTGTTGTGTCATAGGTTCTTAATGCTTAACCTGTGCATTGTGATGATCTGTCTCTTTCTGACGTCTGATGAACACTCACCATTGTTGGTAATATCGGAGCCCATGTATTCATAGTGTGTCACATTTTCAAATGCTTCATTGTTGACTGTAATCTGTATTTGGCATGTAGTTTTGTCTGTGGACTAAATGTGTGTTTGCTTTAAAACTAAAAAAAAAAACAAAAAACTATGTTGACAGACAGGATTGACTTTTCTAATCCATTAGTAGGAACCCCAGCAAATAAAAAAATAAATATAAAACACATGCAAGTTATGTGGAAACTGGCTTAACCACCGACGTCCAATCGCCGTACATCTGTTGTAACAGTAGCAACAACAACAGCATCAACGCATATCCTATTTTAATTTTCACGGAAAAAAACACCTTGTTCTTTGTGTAGTTGCATTGTTGGATGCTATCTTGAACAAAAGAAGCAGTGGCTGCAGCAGGATATAACAATATGAATTACAAACGATTAGGTATATTTAGCTGCTGCGAAAAGATAAGACATACTAAACATAGACACAGTGTACAAACCTTACAATGGACTCCATGCACGTGAAACGGAGTGAAAATTATACAAAACAAGAAACAATCAACAAATAAATAATAATAAAGCAAAAACAATTTAAAAAAAAATAATAAGTATTATAGGACACAAAGGACAAACCGACGTTTAGATTCTAAGAATCTTTTGCAAGGACAGGAAACGACGAACAGATATAAAAAAAAACACAAAATGATAAAATAAACACAACTCCTCTATTGTTAAGAAGGCACAAACGTGGGGTTCATTCAGTACGGTATAATGGTCAGATTGGCAGACGCCTTGCCGACCGCTTTAGGGAACACCTTAGATCTATTAATCAAAATTCTGACAAGCCTGTCACTAACCATTTTAATTCTTCGGACCATAGCAGAGTCGATTATGTATGTGTCGTTGCATTGTAGCCTTGCTTCTCAAATAACTTCATTAGGCTTAAAATTGAAAGCCCGTTAATAAACTATCTGGGATGCATCCATCCAGCTGGAATCAATACTATTGTGGATGAAACTGTATAACTCTGCTGTCTTCCATAGCATATTTCCATTCTGAAAGAAGTGCCCGTAGACACCACGCTTTGAGAACCATTGGTCGTGATGATGAATGTTCTGAATGTTATTTAACAATGCGCATTTATTTGTTTTTCTACGGGTCTTCTATTCGACTCTTACAGATGCGCACTGGGCTCATTATGTTCCCACACACTAAAGTATAGAAAAGACAGGGCTCAGACAATGCTGCCATAATATGATTTACAAAGAATCTAGCCAGTGTCTTATCTATGCATAACACAATTCACGGGTGTTGACATAAAGAAACCTGGCGCCCGTGATCAATACGCTGTCGGAAACCACTTGTGAACATATTAATCATTTCTCATAAACCGATCCATTTTTTACATTTTGTATTTCAATTTGTGTACTATAAAATAAATTAGCTATAAGAGATTTTCCTAAGAAAATTAAGCGACGAATAGGGAAGCTAGTCTTTCCTATGTTTGCTAGTTACTCTAAAACACATCCTTATTGCACATGGAACTATTATTTCATCAGTGCTCAGACTTTCCATTAGGTCTTTCCCTCGGTGTGCAGAGACTGACATCACCAATGCTGTGTTGGTGGACTACTAAACAAAATCTTCGATCCAGCGTAAAAGTGGTGCCAGAAAATGTCTTGGGAAATAAAGGCGGTCGGTGTGATACTGACCACGTCACACATCAAGTGCTGATTTGGCTATACAAATACAAGGGGAAGTCAATCAGTAGGTCACAAATGGCTGTAGAAAAATAACTAACTATGATAACAACTTGAAACCAGTTTATTTTTTATACATACATTGTCCCTTTATTTCTAAACATAATTTCCACCATCATTGATGCACTTATCCCATCGTTTTATCAGTCCTTACAAACCAGATGTATAGAACTGCGTGCTCTGTTTTCTAAACCACGTTTTCACTTCACATTCAACTTCGGCGTCATTCGCGTAATGTCTCCCGTCAAGGTGGGGTTTCAGTGGACCAAAAAGGTGGAAATCGCTAGGAGCAAAGTCAGGGCTCTAAGGTGGATGTTCCAGAACTTCCCACCTTCCTTTTGCCCACAAAAACGCACAACAGCACGTTGTTCTTTGGTTGTACACTCCGTAAGTAGAGTGGCCATTTTGTTTATGCGCTGCGCATGCGTATGAGACACCTAGCGCCCCTGACGAACGTGAATGTAAAGTTCGATGTTGCTGTCACCTAATGACGCCTGTATAAAACGCCAACTACATTTACCTGCCACCCCACAGAACTGTGTGACTTACTTATTGATTCGCCCTCGTATATGTTAAGCACCATATGCTCTATATGCCTTAAACGTGTAAAATTATTCTTTACTCATTTAACTACCTACAGCGGTGTTGAATACAGCGTGATCTGCACATCCCACAGCGTTGATTAAGCGGCTCTCCTATCTTAGTTTGACTGGGCTGTCAGAATAATATGAATTTATGTCGCTAACACACATAGCATCGACACCCTTATGATTGGTAGAGTGAAGTGATTTGGCGGCGCTCACAAAACTTAACACACCATATTGTAACAATGGCTTCGGGCGTAAGAGCGAAACTGGGAGAGCTCAAGCCTTATTCTAGAGCGAGGCAATGCAACCTCAAGACTTAGTATCATGGCTGAGGAAGCCTAGACCTAAGCCTTGGTCGGCAACTGGTCTAGGATAAAAGCTCCAACACGCCAACAGCTTCTGCAACTTATTTTGCTCCAGATGTATTGGTGTTACCTTCCCCTGGAGAAAACTATGCAGGCCGAGAGAAGGATCATCCTGCATGGACAAAATATGTTCTCTACAATTTATCCCAGGTTTTGTGCTATACAATTTTTTTTTGTTGCGTATCCCTTACGGGACGTTGCAGTCAACACCAGCATTTTCAGCTGCTGTTGATGTACTAGGCAAGTGTTACGTTCAGTAGTTTGCCATTGCTTTCTGAACGACCGGAGCCTATACCATTTTCAAAAAAACCAGCACCGCCGTGTTTCGAACCCGGGTATACGGGCTCACAAACCGCGTTCGCAAGCCCTTAGTTACAGAGACCGGTGCTATGGCTATATGCTATATGCTATATGCTATATTTGTGCTATGGAGAAGTATAAATCTATCAGTGACCTTATCTGGTCTCGGAAGCAAAGCGACAGGCAGCAGTTACGTGTTAAGTTAACATATTACATTCCTTGTCAAGTTGACGTAGACAGAGGTGCCACAGGCTGCCTCTGGCGGTGGGAAGCGCCTATTGATGGGACTGGTCAGCTAACTCCAGCCAAAAGCTGGGCATCCTCCAGTCAATTGGGTGTGTATCTACCTCAACTGCTTGCTTGAATGGGTGCTTGGAGCTAGGACAAGGTCAGAATCGCAAGCTGCGAAACCAATGCACCAGGCACTATGGGCTGAGTGGTCTCGAGGTATGGTGTCCGCCTCGTGTGCTGGAGGTCCCGGGTTCAAGCCCCGGTGAGGGCCGGCATTTTTTCACGTGGACTTTTAGTAACAAAAATTTCCCCTGGACTCTGGGTAGTTGTCACAGGATACTGTGAGTTTAGTGATTCCCCGATAACCTTAAATATAAAATTACTTGCAATGTATGAGGATGGAAAATTATGGACCGTGAGTCAGAATAACAATCGAGCCTTCAGTCTTGAGCGAGGACAAAGTGAAGGTTATTGACCGAATGGTATAGAAGCAAGATACAGTTGTGAGGGGGCATTGACTGCCGATCTTATCGGACAAGCAACGGAGACGCGGAGACATCGGGTTGTGGAACACATGAAGACGTGGATCAAAGCGTTAAAACTGATTGATGTACGAGAGTTGGGGAACGCGGGACTCAGCGGAGAAAAACGGGACGGAGCGGCCAGGGACGAATACGTGATTTCACAGACTTTTGATGTGAAGGAAACGGCAAATTAGATTGTTGATGTAATGACATCAAAAGAGAACGGAGAATTGGACCCAAGTATAAATAGTTGTAAAGTTGTTTTTGTAGTGAGTGTGCTCCCAAACTGGACGGAGAATATCTATGTGTCCTTAATTTGAAAAGAGATATAAGTCCCTTATTGTTTAAAGGCGATGGGATATTAGTGCTTATGTGCTTGTGTATTTCAATTCATGGACAAACATAGATTATATAAGGTAATCTAGCCTTAGCTTAATAGTCTAGCATAGGGAACTAGGTGTCTGTACTTGGTTTTTACCATTTCCTTCTTTTAGCTAATCGTTTAGACTTTAGTGAACTCATCTGTCTTATGTCAGAGTATCTTTCGGAAGCGTCTGAGTACGGCTGGAGAAAGGCTCTCACATAAGAATTAGTCTGAAGCAGACTCATATCACTTGATTATATATATATCACCCACAGGTTCCACGAAAACTCCTGACAGGTTCAGAAAAGATTAAAGAAATTAACTTCACTTGTGCTGAGAAAGTACTTCACTAGAACCACTAAGAACATAGACATGTTCTAGTCGTGAGACGAGATACCCAATCGCCCATAACGGAACGCTGTATAAACAACATTAAATCGAGGTTAAAAAAGTGATGTAAAGGACGTTAAACTGCTGAAGTCAGAGCGACATAAAACTGCATACATTTGCACTGTGGACTAATATAAAAATTTACTAACTGAAGACAGTGTGTAGAACATTTATAGTAAGATCTAGACAATGGTAGACAGTGGTGATGTGTTTCATTGATGGATTTTATTAACGTTCAAAAAGGGAAATCTGGCTACTTCAGAAACTTATCATAATCGCAGGATTTTATAGTGATCAAACAGTGAACAGTTTTTCAATATTGGATTACGGCCAGACTCAAGCGGAAAGGAGCATTCAGGGTGAGAGCTGTCCATATATGTGTGATGTCTTGTTGCTTGGCCGTATGCAGATGAGAGATGTGATACGGAGCATAGACATTCAGAGTCCTATCTCGCACTCACAATAGAAGACACTACAAATTACATATACGCATTCAATACATACAACTGACATAGTTTTCAGCAATAAATATTGTATTAATTGTTGGAGGAAACTGTTGTCAGGGTATGTTATGAAGGAATAAGAGAGAGAGAGAGAGAGAGAGAGAGAGAGAGAGAGAGAGAGAGAGAGAGGAGAGAGAGAGGGAGAGAGAGAGAGAGAGAGAGAGAGAGATTAGAAGACAGAAAGGAGGAGTGTAGACAAAAGTCTGTCAGTAATTCCCAAGTATAAGGATCTTAAAGGTGTGTTTGTTGATTCCACGTTCCTCCCGGGACGACAAGCGACAGTAGTGAGATCGGACGCCCGTGTGTATTGTTGCGCACATAAAAAATCCTTTGGCAGTTGGAAATCGAAAAAGAGTAGCCTAACAGCGCTGAGTGGGCAAAATTTCGAGTTAAAAATCTACCCAAAGTATTTCAGGATCCTCGCCAGTGCTACGGAGTTCGTGCACTGAGCTTAGATTCTCCGGACTCAGGCTTGAGTTAGGAGTAGAACGGAGCACTTATGGGTTACCCTTGTGTGTTGTGATGTTGATCCGTCGACTAAACTAAGCTTAAAATTAAAAAAAAACAACATAGAAATCTCAATCTATGTATTGCACCAGGAACATTAGAACCATGTGTCCGGGACTTTCTACTGACCTGACGAATATTGAGAAAAATGGCTGTGATGGATGCCGAACTCAACCGTCTCAACACTGAAATTACTGGCCTGCAGGAGACTTGTCTCTCTGAGGAAGGGTCACTCAGGGAGAATAGCTACATCATTTGTTGCAAGGATAGAGGGCAGGAAGAAAAAAAGACAACATGAGATGGCTTTGCACTGACGAATTCAATTGTAGGAATAATTGAAATCCCACCTGGAGGTAATGAAAGATGATTAAGTCTGCGCTTTTCAACCTCTTGTGGTTTTGCCACCATTATCATTGCATACGCACTTGCTGGAATTTGAATCCATCCATCCATCATGTGCCATGCCGATAAGCGTGGGCGGTCATATTTCGCCATCTCACTCGATCAACAGAGACGAGGATCATCTCCGTGTTCCTGTCTCGACCATGCCACTTGGCCAAGCCATCCAGGTATTTACTTCTCGACCTTCTCCTTGGTCTCTTCCCCTCGATCTTGCCTAATATGTTCATAGACGAATCGGTATTTGATGTGTGATGTGGTCAACAGTGTGCCGGTCGTTTCTACTTCCTAGTACATTTCCTGGTACCTGGTACTCGTTTAATTCTGTGTCGGCTGGAGCGCCCGGGTCAATTAAAACATCCGCCTCCATGAGGATTCATACACATCACCACCAAGCCGACAGTCAGGCGTGATATCCACAACGCAATCACTGTCACGGTCCTCAGTGTAGTTGTACATTGAAGTCAAAATCAAGTTTACAATACAATCTATTAAGAGCGGGATAGCGCAGTATTTTATGGATCAAAAATTCAAATCTTCATCATTGAAGTCAAAATCACGTTTACAATACAATCTAATAAGAGTGAGAAGGCGCAAATATTTATGTCTCAAAAATTCCAATCTTCATCATCTGAACCTTGCATCGAGGTTAGTATCTTCTGATTCATCCGGATGTTGATTGCTCAGTGGTGGAACGTCTTCTCATCTTCTCATCATGTTCCTCTTGTACCTTGCGGTGTCGAGGTGAAGTATAAACTTCGTGAGAGTGCCCGGTTATGGGCTTCGTATATCGACATTCCCATGGATTCTGTTATTCCCTCCGTCCAACGTTTACGTGGTCGGCCTCTTCCTCTGTTCCCATCTGGTCTGTACATCATTGCTTGTTGTGGCATGCTGTTGACTGGTAACCTCCTTGCATGGCCAAACCATTTGACTTTCTGCTTTCTAATAAAATCTAGAGCAGCTTTAACCCCCACTTTAGTCCTGATTTCTTCATTTCTGATCTTATCTCTTCTTAATACGTTGAGTATTATTCTCAGGAACCTCATTTCTGTTGTTGTGATTTTTCTTTTCTCTTTTTCTGTCATTGTCCAGGTTTGGCATTGGTAGCACAGAGTTGGTAGGAAGATTGTGTTGTAAAGTGCTTTCTTAGTAGTTATTGATACATGTTTGTTCTTTAGTATTGGTGCCATTTGTCCAATGAGTTGATTTGCCTTATTGCACCTATTTTTGATCTCGTCTTCTGATCTGCCATTTGATGATATTATACTTCCTAAGTACTTGAAGCTCTTTACTTGTTTCAAGGGATATTCGTTTAGGTGAATTGTTGCTGTTTGTTCTTCTTTAGTTATAGTAATTACCTCTGTTTTCTTGTGCTAATTTTCATGTTATGTTCCCTACACATTTCGTTTAGACTATTCATGTGGTCTTGTAATTCAGCTTCTGATTTTGCTATTAGTGCATGGTCGTCCGCAAACAGGAGTTCTCTAATGGTTAGATTTGCAGATGGTTCTTCTTCTGTGTTCTCGTCATGCGGTATTCTTGCTGTCTCTGCTTGGCTGGTTTCTTTACATATGTTGTCTATATATGTTATGAACAAGAGAGGGGACAGGACACAACCTTGTCGTGGTGGAACAGCTATATGGATGTCTTGAAATAGACAAATGTCTTGAAATAGACAAATGTCTTGAAACAGACAACGAGGTTTGCTGTACTGACTGTCACGTCTTTTCACGACATAATTTACTGCATCATGACATTCTTTATGATAGCGTTTTACTCTGATAGACTTATACCCACAAGCTGGTCCTTCCTGTTAAAATGTACTGTTAATTTATAAACTTATTTATATAGCTGATTAAACATTCTCAGTTTGTTCTTTTCATTCCAGCATTGTTTACGGGACCGATGATGCGATGTCGTTGAAGATAAACTCATAGAAGAGAAAAATACGTTCTGAAATGAGACATCAATAATTTGAAACTAAAACGCAATATCTGGAAAATAATATGTAATAATATATGAAACTCCATCACTTCACATTCTAATACTAGTTAAGCCAATCGCATGTCCTGTACAGGACGTTGCAACGAACTCAAACATTTATTGGCTGTAATGTACTAAGCACTATTTACATTCAGAAGTTTGCATAACTTTCTGAACGGCCGTCGACTCTTAACCTCGACATCAACGCAATGAGATATGTTTCCAAATCAGCACCGGCGGACTTTGAACGCTCCACACGGGAACTGTGAATTTGCCATTTACTAATCCCTGAACCACAGGCGCCGACCTGTTACTATGTATCGGCCAGTACTTGACACGGCATTGCCTTTGCATTCTATTTCTACAGCAAGGAGAAGCACGAGAGTATGGGAAGGGCCTATGTGGAGCAGGAAATAGCATGTGTCGATGCATGCCAGAGCATCGGAACGTGTCGACAGAGAGAAGATAATTGGACTGTCGACACAGAGAAGAAAATTGAAGTGCCTGTACAGAGAAGAATATTGAACAGTGTTGATACAGCATAGAGCGACGAAAAGTATTAATACAGCACAATCCGGGGGGGGGGGGGGGGGGTTTGGGTTTCCAGAGGGGAGGGGAGGGAGAAATTAAGATTATTTCAAGATCTCGTTAATACAAGAACCAATTATTTAATATTGTTTTTGCCTCCATACTTTAAGGTTCTGTGCTTCTCGCCTTTCTGAAATTCGTTTTATAACGTAAGTAGACCCGCAAATCACGTTTAAGTAGACATCCAGACTTGTTCTTGTATGTGTTATTACAATTAGCTTCCATTTTTACGTATACTATGTAGCAGCGGTGGGGGATTTATAGAGAGGAAATAAGAAAGGGGGGGGGGGGAGCGGTGACATTTTGAACATTTGGTGAAGGGGCCAAAAAAGTTTGAGAACCACTAACACAGAGCATCGAAAAGTTTCGATACAACACAGAGCATCGGAAAATTGTCGATACAGCATAGAGCACCAGAAAGTGTTGATACAATTGAATTGCATGATTCAAAAGAGCATGGATGAATCAGATATATGCTGCATTGGGGAGGACAGATACAGATGAGACTTATGGACAGCAAAAAAAGTAACTGCTGATGGACAGCAAAAAATTAACTACTGGTGGACATTAAAAAAAAAACTGAAATGAACATAACAAAAACGTTAATTATCCCGTTAGGTATCTGTAAATTCTGGGATAATGTAATTATCTGCCCAGAATCAAGAGCTTGTGTAACATATCTTCGCGGTCTGGGCCTGGAGTAATTCAGGACCAGAGATCATTAGCTAGTGAATGTTTGGCAGTCGCCACCGTCCCTTGAGTCCAGTATACAAATGGCCGTTCTAATGTCAGCTGACAACTTTCCTAGCGACACATGATGATAACACTCTGGCGGTTTTGAAGCCAGGAGAAAATACACGTAATGTCAGATAAATGTGTGAGATAAAAACATAAACCGATAAAGAAGCTACAAGCAATAATTGCGATGTCTCGTTTATAGAACTGTTCCATTTGTTCTCACGCATACTCTCCTTCTTTCCAACCCAATCTCTCCTTTCCTATTGTTTGTTTCTTGCTCGCTTTTTCTTTACTTCTAACCTTTCTTCGTTTCTTTTTTCTTTTTTAAATTGTATTTCCGTGATATTATATAGTTTTTCTAATTTTTGTATATGTTGTCATTTCAGTCTCCTCATCCCAGTTCCTCGTATACTGCTGTGCTCTATATTTCCCATTGTTTCTGACTTGATTTGTCTTCACCTCCTTCTGTATATTCTTTTTTCAGTTACAGTGTTCATTGTTTTGTTGTTTGTTTTCATGGTGTCAGGCCTTAGTCAGAAATGACTGAGCTACCGTATAACATTAGACGGTACTACCTGCTTTCTGTTAGCGCCGAACGTTGGGCGGCGCTTACCAAACACGACATCCCACATTGTTCAAACGGCTTCGGGCGAAAGAGCGTATTGGGAGGGTACAAGCCTTATCCTGGTGCGAGGAAATGCTACCTAAAGACAAAATGTCACGGCAGAGCAGACCAGGCCCTAAGCCTTGGTTGGCAGCTGGTCTAGGATCGAAGCTCCGACAGGCGGACAATTAGAGCATTGCTTTGCTGATCCGACAGCTTCTGCAGCTTGACTTGTTCCAGATGTATAGGCAATAACTCCATCCTTGGTCTTAACCGGTCTCGGAATCAAAGCGAGAGGTAACTGTTACGGGGTATAAGTCCTTGTCAACTGGCGTAGACATGGGGCGCAACGCGTTGCCTCTGACGGTGGGGGACACCTACAGGTGTCACTGATCAGCTACCGATCGCCTCAAGCTGGGCAGCCCCCGGCCAATTGGGTGCTAATCGGCCACAGCCTGCGTGTTTCAGTGGGTGCTTGGGGCTAGGACAAAATCTGATTCGCAGGCTGTAAAACCAATGCACCAGGTACTAATAAAAAGAAAAATAGAAACCTCAAGCTACGGCTTGCAACCTGGAACGCGAGAACCATGTGTCCAGGATTTTCCACTGACTTGACCAATATTGACGATGTGAGAAAAACGGCTGTGATTGATGCCGAACTCAATCGTCTTAACATTGATATTGCTGGCCTGCAGGAGATTCGCATCGCTGAGGAAGAGTCACTCAGGGAAAACAATTACACCTTTTTTTGGAAGGGTAAAGGGCAGGCAGAAAAAAGGCAAGACGGTGTGAGCTTTGCAGTGAAGAATTCGTTACGGGGAATGATTGAAATTCCAGCAGGAGGAAATGAAAGACGCTTGGCAACCTCTTGTAGTTTTGTCATCATTATTACTGCATATGCACCGACACTCGATACATCTGATGATGTGAAGGATTCGTTCTATGAGGAGTTAGACTCCGAGATCACGGCAGTTCCAAAATCCGACTACATTTATATGCTCGGTGATTTCAATGCTCGTGTGGGCAAGGACTCGAGTTCACGGCCAGTGTGCTTTGGAAAATACAACATCGGTCGCATGAATGAAAATGGGCAAAGACTGCTGCAGCATTGCACCAGAAATGGCCTATGTATTTTTTTTTAAACAAAAGAGCTGCATAAGGTCACATGGAAACATCCAAGATCCGGCCATTGGCACCAGCTGGACTTCATTATCACACGGAGACAACATCTGAACCATACATCATTGACTCGAAGTTACCACAGTGCTGAATGTGATACGGATCATTCTTTGGTTGTTGCAAGGGTAAGACTGAGACCAAAGATAATCTTCACAGATTAACACAAATCTAGCCCCAGGATTAATATTACTAACACTCACGATCCTGAAAATTGCTTTGAGTTTCAACAGCAACTTGAAAACGCCTCCACTGATACACCAGAAAATTGTACAGTAAGTGAAAAGTGGTTTAAACTTAAAGAAACACTTTATAAAACTGCCGTGGGGGTTTACGGCATAAGTGGCAGGACTGGTTTGCGGCAAACAGCCAGACTATGCAGCCCTTGATTGATAAGAAGAAGATAGTTCTCTTAAGAAACAAGGAAATACCAACACGTAACACTCTGAGTGAGCTGAAGCAAGCTAGGAAGGATGTGCAAAAGGCTGCCAGACAGTGTGCAAATGACTATTGGATCAAGTTATGTGAGTCAATTCAAATTGCAAGTGATAAGGGAAACATCAGAAGCATGTATGATGGGATAAAGAAAGCCTGTGGTCAAATGATCAAAAGAAGTGCACCACTGAAAACCTTGACTGGAGAAATCATCACTAATAAGAAACAGCAGATGGACAGATGGGTAGAGCACTATTTGGAGCTTTACTCAAATGAGACCAAACTAGCGGATGATGCCCTCATCGCCATAGATGCCATACCAACTGTTGACCACCTGGACACACTTCCCACCATAACATAAGTTAAGTGTGCTATAAATAAACTTGCATCTGGCAATCTGACTGAAACCACAAGTAGCCTGACCATGGAAGTCATGGCAGTAAGTAAAGCAATAACATGGCTCGAGACACAGACATTCACTAGGGCTTGTTTCCTTAGCGACTCAATGAACATGATCAAGAGGATAGAGGAGGGGTCGATCCGAAGAGAATGGTTGCTGCCTCTGAAGCGGTCTCGGCTGGCAAAGATTAGTTTCATCTTCGTGCCAGGGCATGCGGGAGTACAAGGAAATGAGCGGGCTGACAAGCTCGCAGGTGAGGCTACTGTGGAGGGCGGACGCGCCATGGACCAGACTGACATTCTGAATGCTCTACGAGAAGTGAGACTTTTGCAAGAACCAAGTGATGACTGTGAATCTACAACAATGGCCAGACTGCGAGAGCAGCAAATTAAAAGAGGGGTGGCCAAACAAGAACACTACGCAGGAAGCCAAAGAAGATTGATAAACCAACACAGAACTGGCGTCGTTAGCCGCTACACGCTGCGGGATTTGCTGAGGAGGGGATCCGAGCACTTATGGACTGAATGGTCCGATGTGCAACGAGGATGATCTGTCGACTAACTAACTAACTAACTAACTTGCATCTGGCAAGGCTCCAGGTAAGGACGGGATTCCAATAGAGGTTTCAGGAGTAGGCAAGACACACTAACTCTACAGATCCACCAGCTATTAGAGCTATGCTGGCGAGAAGGACAAGTCCCACGGGATGTCAAAGATTCAAGCATCATAACACTGTACAAGAGCAAGGGCGATCGGTGCGACTGCAACAACTATAGGGGTATCTCACTTCTGTGTATTGTTGGAAAAGTATTTGCCAGAATTGTTCTGCGCAGACTTCAAGTCCTAGGAGATCAAGTCTATCCCGAATCACAATGTGGCTTTCGACAGAACCGGTCTACCATTTATATGATATTCTCTTTGTGACAAATGCAAGAAAAATGCCGTGAACAGAATCAACCACTGTTTATCGCCTTCATCGACATCACAAAGGCATTTGATTTGGTCAGTCGTGAAGGTCTGCTAAAGATTAATTGATTTGATTGATTGATTTAGGAACCATAAGCGCTCAGTCTCCATCCTCAGAAGCCAGCGAAGAGTTCCAACCACAATACTACCAGTAGCAATCTGATTATATGTGCGTCTCGCCTTTCCTCTAAGTGTCGAGCATCGACCAGATCCCCTCGTCACTCCACGCCGTCGCATTCTTGCCAGACCATGGTGATCCATTTGCTCCTCCGAGGTGTACACGTGCTCCCATAAGGCCGCAATCACGTCTGCCCTATCATGCATCCATACACCACTAAGTTTTGCAGAGCCAGCCAATCTGGCCGCATGTTCATTCCCCAACACACCAGCATGCCCCTGAGAAAACATCAAGACGATGTTTGCCACCCGTGACTTCAGAAGCGAAGCAAGCCACTCGGCACGAAGCTTGCCAGTCATCACCTTACTCAGCATGCTTTCTGAGTCAGTTACAATCACGATGTGTGTGTGTGTGTGTGTCGTATTCTCCATCCAGCGGAAAGCTGCACTGACTGCCCCCACCTCCATTCTTAAACTAGATGTTGTGGTATCATATGCCAGGCTCTCCTGCACCAAACATCGACCATTAGCCTTTGCCAAGAAACCCCAGGCACTTCTACTACCTCTCAACACCGAACCATCTGTGTAGATAATCACATCACCCGGGCGAGCATTATCCTGAATTAGTTTCCGGATTTCCACTTCCGTGGCCCCTGCTGGCCATTCCCTGCACTCCCGGCTCAATGTGATTATAACTCTGCACAAGTCTGACTTCTCCACTGGCACTCTGACCCACTCCTCTCCTCGCCTAATGTTCTCCAAGGGGCACACCTGTCTGATCGTATCCTCCGCCTGAGCCATCCACGATTTCCCTCTTATCAGTCGCTGGCCCTTAACTGCGTCTAGCACTTCATGCAACGGGTGATATGTGTCAGCAGCTACTCTGAGGTATGCCTTCGCCTGCATCACCTTGAGCCTACTAGCAACAGTCGGCAAACCAAGGATGTACTGCATACACACCACTGGGGTGTCTCTGGTGCATCCCAGAATGACCCGCATAGCCTCGTTCTGTATGCGTGTCAATCTCACCAGCTGACTCTTTGAGACAGTGAGCAGTCCTAGTCCATAATCAATCGCCGAGAGGATCAAGTGCTGGTGTAGCCTGAAAAGCATTCTCTGCTCTATGTTCATTGCAGCCATAATTTTAAGTGCGTTGAGTCCCTTTGGAGATCTTGTCACAACCGTCTCCACATGATCTTTGAAGGACAGGCTCCTGTCAAATGTGGTTCCCAGATACTTCAATTTGTTCTCTCTGTTGACGCTTCCACCATCTATCGTGAGGCTTGGAACATCAGCTCTGACAATCCTGTTGTCCACAGAGCACCATAAAACAGCTGCCCACAAACTCTTCTGTCCATTGTGGAATCGTTCCACACAGGCATGAAGGGTATTGTCGTGTCCTCCTTTAAAGTGTCGTCCCTGGAGTGAAGAGAGTCAACACCCACATTATATTTTTTTCCCCTTATCAATATCCTGGAGAATCCACCAGCTTCCGTCCAACACACTCCATCAGCCTGTGGACACCTTTTCCTATCACTCGATCACTGTCGTACTATGCCCCCTCTCATACTTCCCCAACGCAACATACTCAACAACTCTTGCTTCTAAAAATTAATAAAGATTAATTTATTAAAAGAAAAGTGTACCGTATATGAGACGTGTATGCGAAGAAAATGTGTGACGTGTATTATAACATAAATGTATGTGTCGGCCCTCAAAGTTCAGGATCATCGTGTACACATCATGGCAAGGATCACACGACATCACAAGACTCATCACAAGGGACCTCACCGAAGTCGTGTCCTTCTCTCCAGACATGTCCTCCTCCAGGAACTCTGATGACCATGAGATCTGAATCCCATGTAAATATATAATCCGTGGAAAAAACTATTATTGTTCCTAACGCAACTGTTCCTAATAGTTTATAGAAACTCCGGCTTCATAATTCCGGCGCGGTGAAACAAACCTGGAACACTGTCCTATGAACAAGACTTTTTTTCTCTTGATAAATGTTCACTAGTTCTCACGTTTAAAAAATTATTGTCTATACTCCAATAGAGTCCTTTATTTTTGTTCTAGTCATAAGTGAACTGAATATCCATCACTACTGGTGTGTTAAAACTGGTATGACCTAAAATCATTCGGTATTTATCCGGCAGGATACATATACCATTCAGCTCCACTGAGCAATGTTGATCATCTTCCTCTAGTATACTCTCTTGTATCAAGTTGCTGGCCAATCTTCCTGCGCCAAACTTTATCCGGGATCGGATTTTCTCTGGGTTTCGTGTTCTTCATTCCAACCAGAGGGACCTGTAACATAAATCATATAACCGGTGATAGCCTCCCCGTCACTGATCTCTATTAGATGATCGTGGCCATCGGCCTCGCTCAGAAAATATAATGAACCTACTCTGTCATGGACAGATGACTGAACACATATGTTATCATCAGGCCAAGACAAGAAAAAAACATCAGCAAACAGAATGCGGAACCCCCCCCCCCCCCCCCCCACACCAGGGAGCACCCACTGCAATATCCCAATTATCCCTCATTACTCAATCCTCAATTAGTAAAGCTTATCAACACTTCACTAATCTATTAACAACTAACAGAGCCAAGTATCACTTACCTACTCTAGCTAGTTTTCCACTACCAGTGCTTATTATCACACTTGGTTTTAACAAGGCTACAGCCTATATTAATTAGAACGAATATTATAATATGTTATACCTTACGGCACTGCGGTTTACACTAAATTACATCTAATGGTAGGCAAACAGGCTCGTGTAAACTAAATCAAATATCTCCTTCACACGTTAGATGTTCTAACTGCTGCAGTGACAAGCATGTCTGCCTAGATCCACATTTTCAAGTTCCCCTAGTTGATCACAACTCGGGTTATTATGGCAACTCCTAAAGTTGATCACGTGACATTTTCCTTTATGCCCACACAGGGGGCATATTGGGCAGACCCTCCCTTGTCAGGGATCCATCCTCCCTGGCTCCATCAATGTTAGATTTGTCATCACTGGTTTTGACATCCAAAACAATCTAGAGAGTTACTGCACAGTTCCAACAAAGGGTTTCGATACCAAGCTGCCAATCCTGGTTTTCCAAACAACCTTACATTGTGTACGTGACGTTGTTGATGTCCTGCAGGTGTTCCACTGTTTCTAATAAACAGCCCTTAACTTTCTGTCATGTGGTGACAGTCAAATCCACCATTCCGTTTGATGTCGGGAAATACCAAAAGACAGTCTGACCGTTTTCTCCCTAGTCGGGCACTTCCGACCTGTTGATAAACTGTCAATCTTCTGTTCAGTGGTGACAATCCCAGCCGCCATTTCGCCTGATGTCCGGAACTATAAATGACAAACAGGGCTGTTCCATGTACTGAGCCGGGCAATTCCATGTGATTCTATCTGTTATTGAACTGTGAACGCGGTGTCTGGATTCGTCTCACTCACTACCCAATATTTACTATTTGCTGACCCGATGTAACTCGTGCAGCTGTATTTACTCTGTTAGTTAAAATCGCTGTGGCCTAGAAAATATCCCGTTAATCAAACTTCTGTATTTTCATTATCTGGTTAACTCATGGCGATCTCGTGACATAGGCCCCCTCTTAAGAGAGTAGTCCATCTCACTCTTCTCCACCATGAGTTCAATCCAGATGATTCATTCCTCTTCTTCAGAAGCTGGGTGTCTTGACAAGAAGTCCGCTCCAACATTTTCCTTCCCAGGAATGTACTCCACTGTGAAATTATAGGGTTGAAGTAACAACGACCAGTGCATCAAACGGGCGTCGAGCTTCTGAGAAGTAGCCAGGAACATCAGGGGTTGATGATCAGACTGGACTCGAAACTTAACTCCATACAAATATGGCTGGAATTTTTGCACTGCCCATACGAGGGACAAGCACTCTCTCTCGACGGTTGAATAATTCCTCTCAGCCTGTAGAAGTTTCTTGCTTGCGTATGCCACAGGTTTCAAAACCGAAGCATCGTCTTTTCCTTCCTGTAACAAAGCGGCTCCAATTCCAATCGCACTCGCATCAGTTCTCAACACAAATGTTTTGGAAAGGTCAGGGAGCTGTAATACAGGTTTGCTGACCAAGGCCTCCTTTAACTGACTATAGGCATTCTCACATTCTGGTGTCCAAATGATTTGGTCCGGTAATCCCTTTTTCAAGGTTTCCGTCAACGGAGCTCCCAGTTCAGTGAAATGTGGGATAAATTTGTGGTTGAACCCACACAACGAGAGAAAAGATCGCACATCCTTCTTCGTTTTTGGCCTTGGTGCATTTCTGATTTTCTCCAGGTTCTTCTCTTCTGGGACAATGTGTCCTGGAGTGATGGTGTGACCTAGAAATTCCAGAGTCTGGTAACCAGTCATGCACTTGGTTGGACGAGCGGTAAGCCCTGCTTCCTTGAGCCTATTAAACACTCTCTCCAAGGATTGTAAGTGGTCATCCAAGCTGTCACTGGAAATCAGAATATCATCCATGAAAGAGATGATGGACGGATCCTGTAAAGGATCAAGTAAAATCCTCATCATGCGTGTAAACACACTAGGTGCATTGCTGAGTCCAAAGGGCATGACCTTGAATTCGTAGTGTCCACTGAGTGTACTGAAAGCCAACAGTGGTCGAATCTCCGGTTTGACTGGTATCTGATAGTAACCCCGACTCAGATCCACCTTTGAAAAGTACCGAGCCTTATGGAGCCTAGCGAATAACTGAGTTGGATTCGGCAAAGGTTCCACCTGAAATTGTGTGTGACTGTTCAGAAGTCGGTAGTCTATACACAACCGGTGTTCTCCACTTGGTTTCCGTAACAAAACTACCCCTGCATTGTATGGGGATGTGGATGGTGCAATCACGTCATCCTCCAGCAGTTTTTGTATTTCCTCCTCCAGGGCCTTTTCTTTAGAGAATGGCACTGTGTAAACCTTTTGGCGAACAGGCTCCTGTGTGGTCAAAGTCATCTCGAACTCAACCAACCTCGTTCGTCCTGGTTTATCAGTCAGTATCTCCTTATGAGACTTGAGAACCTGGGTTATCCTTTCCCTCTCCTGGGAGGTCAGATCAGGGTTCACTTGCACATCCCTATAGGTTTCCTGGTGTACCAAGGGATATTCCCTGCCCTCGCTGGTTCCCACTTCAGTCTCCACTGCAACTGCCATTGCCATGAGGTGAGCTGCCTTGTCTCCGGGTCTCTCTTCGTATTTCCGCAAGAGATTGATATGGAAAATCTTCGACTTTCCCCGGATCCGGATTTGATAGTTGGTTCTGGATATCACCCTTTCCACGGGAAATGGTCCTTGCCAACCTATCTCCAGTTTGTTGTTTCCCGTTGGGAGTAGCAACAAGACTTTGTCTCCCACCTCTAGAGATCTTTCTTTAGACCTACGGTTGTAATAAGCCGCATGTCTTTTCCTGGCCTTTTTCAAGTTTTGATTTGCCAGAGTCCATCCCTTGTGGAGTTTTTCTTTCAGTTCCTCCACGTATTTATAGGATGCGATCACTTCTTCTGACGTCCCCTCTTCAGTCCAACTCCTCAACATGGCTTCCAACGGTCCTTTGATTGGACGACCAAACAGCAACGTAGCGGGTGGTAGTCCTGTTGAGCCATGAGGAACTTCCCGATAGGCAAAGAGTGCTGCTGGGATATATTCATCCCACCTATCAGGTTTTTCCTGCGCTAGTTTCCTGAGCATTGTCATCAACGTGCCGTTGAAACGCTCTACTTGTCCATTGGCTTGAGGGTGGTAAGGGCTGGTATGTATGTGGTTAGAGTAAAACACCCTAAATACCTCCTCCATGAGTTTTCCACACAACTGAGATCCATTGTCCGTCAGAATTTGATCCGGAAAGCCTAATCTGGTAAAGGCCTCCATCAGTGCGTCCGCCACTCTTTTCGAGTCTATCTTGGTCAACGGTATGGCTTCACCCCACATTGTACAGCAATCCACCATTGTGAGTATATACATGTTCCTCTTCCTAGTCCTGGGAAGTGGACCCACGATATCGATGGCTACCCTCTCGAAAGGAGAGTTAATGATGGGCATCTCACCCAACACCACCGGTGCTGTCCAGTGTTTCGGTGCCACCCTCTGGCACTCAGGGCATGACTTCACATACCGACGCACATCATCCGTCATTCCCAGCCAATAGTAATGGCAGGAAATTCACTGCATGGTGGCGGCAATACCCATGTGTCCACTAAAGGAGATGGTACGCCCCATATGAAGAATCTGGGACCGGTGAGCTTTCGGGACGACCAACTGACCGTATAGGTTGTCTCCCCTTCCTGCTCTCCTGTAGAGTATCCTATTCTTCATGTTGTACTGCCCCCGTCCTGGTGGATCAGCACAATTCTGCAGCTTTCTGTAGCAAGGACGTAAAGTATCATCCTCACTCTGGGCAGTTCGTAGCTCCCCCGGCATTGGGTTAGTCACAATTGCGTCTGCCTCTTCCGTTTTCGTCTGAGAGCGAGTCTGCATTGCTCCCATATGGATTGGCTCCCTGGGCATTTCCAGAAAGACATACGGGCAACCTAGGATGACTGGAAAAATGGGATCGGTCAATACAGCGGCCTTGATGGTGCCGGTGACGTACCTTGACCGAATCTCCACATTAGCAATGGGCAACTTCATGACTACAGCACTCTTCTGTGCAGGCTGTATCTCCATGGTTTCACCTGTGAATGGTTCTGGATATACTAGATCCGCAGAAATCACGGTCTCCCCGTCCAGTCCTGTGTCGTATAAAAACTTCACTTGACGACCGTTAACCTCTACCAATTCCACTACAGGTGGTTTTTCCTGGTCTGGAGTCTCTTCCTCGGCCTCAACCTGTTCGGTGGGCTCCACTTTAGGTTTTCCTGAGCACACGACGAATTGAGTGTCTCCTGACTTTCCCCTGCAGTCAATAGCATTGTGCGCAATCGACTTGCATTGGTTGCACCATTTCCCTGTCCTAGATTTTCTATTGCCGGACTTGAGTGAGCTCTCCTGGTGGCGAGCTTCCTTGTTGACCTTGGCATTTTCCGTGACAACCTCCTTGGAAGTCACTTGACATGCTGCGAAGTGAGGGTTCTTAGCCTTCGATTTGCAGTCCCTCGTATTGTGCGAGGGTGACTTACAAATTGAACACCACTTCTCCGACCACGGTCGTTTTGGTGTAGAGCTTGAAGTGCTCTTGCTTCCCTCCTTCTTCTTCTCTGAAATATCCTCTGATTTTTGCACATAAGTTTCCCACTTTTTGGTTCCTGAGTTTTTGGCTTTCTTCTTATCATGTTTCTCTTGACTTTTGGTGTTGGTGTAAAGGTTTTCCCCTGCCTCCCCATGTACCTCGACGAACCGTTCTGCTAATTTAGTCACGAGGTCAATACGTTCCGCTCCCTGTTCTCCCAGGAACGTCCTGAGAGGTTTAGACATTTGCTTCTTCAGCTGGTCGACCACCATGAGTTCTTCCAGACTCTCATAGTCATGTGCAAACCCAGCCAAATCCATCCACTTGTGGAGATAAGATTTTAGACGCAAACTGTAGGCGGCAAACAACTCCCCCGGTTCTCGTTTCGCTGCTCGAAATTTTTTCCGGTAGGTATGTGACGTAACCTCGAATCGTTTCAGCAGAGCCGTCTTTAACTCGTCATAATTGTTCTCATGTCCTGGTGGCAGGCGAGAATAAACCTCGTAGCCGGTCCCGCGTAAACCCTGGGTAGCTTGAGATTCCATTTGTTACGCTCCAGACCCATAGCAACAGACATTGCCTCGAAGCGTTGAAGGTACTGGTCAATCTTCTCTTTGTCTTCCTCGTAGACCGCTAAAGGAAACTTCATAGCATGGTAACTATGTCCACCTACTGGTGTTGAGCCTGGGGTGGAGGAACCTCCAACTGCTCCCTCAGTCTCTCCATTAGATTGACTCTTCAACTCGAGTTCTCTCATCCGGTACTCGTGCTCCCTGTTCTGAGCTTCTTGTTCAGCTTCCAGTTTCCTAGCTGCTTGCTCAGCTTCAAATTTCTTAGCTGCTTGCTCAGCTTCCAATTTCTTAGCTGCTTGCTCAGCTTCCAATTTCTTAGCTGCTTGCTCAGCTTCCAATTTCTTAGCTGCTTGTTCCAACTCCATCCTTCTCAATTCCAACTCGGCCTTTCGATCTTCCCGTTCTGCTTGACGATACTCTCTCTCCACTTCCTGTATGTAATCCGTTAGAGCAGAACCCGCCAATCCCATTTCTTCCCCCTTTGCCTTTAATTCTACCGTGGTTAGTTTAGGGGTGGCCATTATACAGAGAGGTAAGCTAGCAGGTCGAGTACAATATAACTGCAAATTACTATACGGATATATGAACAAGTACTATAATCTAGATATTACCACACACAGCACATTCACTCAGTGACAAGAGTAGAATCAGGACCACAGACCTATGCAGACGTGTGAAGTGTGAACAGGTAAGATATTAGTCCTAACCCCTATTCACATTCACTCTAGCTGGATTCTCCAAAATGATATCTCCCTCTTATAACTAAGGATCCTGTGTCAAAAGACCCCGTTATTGAGAGATCCCGCTGTCCAGGGATTCCGTTTACGAGAGATCCCGCTGTCCAAAGATCACGTTTACGAGAGATCCCGCTGTCCAAGGATTCCGTTTACGAGAGATCCCGCCGTCCAAAGATCCCGTTTTCGAGCCCCCAATAATGTCGTGTCCTCCTTTAAAGTGTCGTCCCTGGAGTGAAGAGAGTCAACACCCACATTATAATATTTTTTTCCCTTATCAATATCCTGGAGAATCCACCAGCTTCCGTCCAACACACTCCATCAGCCCGTGGACACCTTTTCCTATCACTCTATCACTGTCGTACTATGCCCCCTCTCATACTTCCCCAACGCAACATACTCAACAACTCTTGCTTCTAAAAATTAATAAAGATTAATTTATTAAAAGAAAAGTGTACCGTATATGAGACGTGTATGCGAAGAAAATGTGTGACGTGTATTATAACATAAATGTATGTGTCGGTCCTCAAAGTTCAGGATCATCGTGTACACATCATGGCAAGGATCACACGACATCACAAGACTCATCACAAGGGACCTCACCGAAGTCGTGTCCTTCTCTCCAGACATGTCCTCCTCCAGGAACTCTGATGACCATGAGATCTGAATCCCATGTACATATATAATCCGTGGAAAAAACTATTATTGTTCCTAACGCAACTGTTCCTAATAGTTTATAGAAACTCCGGCTTCATAATTCCGGCGCGGTGAAACAAACCTGGAACACTGTCCTATGAACAAGACTTTTTTTCTCTTGATAAATGTTCACTAGTTCTCACGTTTAAAAAATTATTGTCTATACTCCAATAGAGTCCTTTATTTTTGTTCTAGTCATAAGTGAACTGAATATCCATCACTACTGGTGTGTTAAAACTGGTATGACCTAAACTCATTCGGTATTTATCCGGCAGGATACATATACCATTCAGCTCCACTGAGCAATGTTGATCATCTTCCTCTAGTATACTCTCTTGTATCAAGTTGCTGGCCAATCTTCCTGCGCCAAACTTTATCCGGGATCGGATTTTCTCTGGGTTTCGTGTTCTTCATTCCAACCAGAGGGACCTGTAACATAAATCATATAACCGGTGATAGCCTCCCCGTCACTGATCTCTATTAGATGATCGTGGCCATCGGCCTCGCTCAGAAAATATAATGAACCTACTCTGTCATGGACAGATGACTGAACACATATGTTATCATCAGGCCAAGACAAGAAAAAAAATCAGCAAACAGAATGCGGGAACCCCCCCCCCCCCCCTCCACACCAGGGAGCACCCACTGCAATATCCCAATTATCCCTCATTACTCAATCCTCAATTAGTAAAGCTTATCAACACTTCACTAATCTATTAACAACTAACAGAGCCAAGTATCACTTACCTACTCTAGCTAGTTTTCCACTACCAGTGCTAATTATCACACTTGGTTTTAACAAGGCTACAGCCTATATTAATTAGAACGAATATTATAATAGGTTATACCTTACGGCACTGCAGTTTACACTAAATTACATCTAATGGTAGCCATACAGGCTCGTGTAAACTAAATCAAATATCTCCTTCACACGTTAGATGTTCTAACTGCTGCAGTGACAAGCATGTCTGCCTAGATCCACATTTTCAAGTTCCCCTAGTTGATCCCAACTCGGGTTTTTATGGCAACTCCTAAAGTTGATCACGTGACATTTTCCTTTATGCCCACACAGGGCATATTGGGCAGACCCTCCCTTGTCAGGGATCCATCCTCCCTGGCTCCATCAATGTTAGATTTGTCATCACTGGTTTTGACATCCAAAACAATCTAGAGAGTTACTGCACAGTTCCAACAAAGGGTTTCGATACCAAGCTGCCAATCCTGGTTTTCCAAACAACCTTACATTGTGCACGTGACGTTGTTGATGTCCTGCAGGTGTTCCACTGTTTCCAATAACCAGCCCTCAACTTTCTGTCATGTGGTGACAGTCAAATCCGCCATTCCGTTTGATGTCGGGAAATACCAAATGACAGTCTGACCGTTTTCTCCCTAGTCGGGCACTTCCGACCTGTTGATAAACTGTCAATCTTCTGTTCAGTGGTGACAATCCCAGCCGCCATTTCGCCTGATGTCCGGAACTATAAATGACAAACAGGGCTGTTCCATGTACTGAGCCGGGCAATTCCATGTGATTCTATCTGTTATTGAACTGTCAACGCGGTGTCTGGATTCGTCTCACTCACTACCCAATGTTTACTATTTGCTGACCCGATGTAACTCGTGCAGCTGTATTTACTCTGTTAGTTAAAATCGCTGTGGCCTAGAAATTATCCCGTTAATCAAACTTCTGTATTTTCATTATCTGGTTAACTCATGGCGATCTCGTGACAGGTATAATCAAATAATCAAGAGTTAAGTTAAGCAAGGTTGTGTACTAGCTCCCACCCTCTTTGCAATATACTTTTCACGTCTACTGAAATATGCCTTTCGTGATCAGGATGGTGGTATATACATTCACTCACCCTCTGATGACGACCTCTGCAATGCTTATAGATTGAAGGCCAAGACCAAAATTAGGAGGGTACTGATCAGAGAGTACCTTTTTGCAGATGACGCTGTAGTTACTACCCACTCTGAGAAAGAATTACAATGTCTACTATCTGCACTCTCCAATGCTTGTTCTGAATTTCGTTTAACAATTAGTAAAAAGACACAGATTATGTCACATGGGGCGCATGGGTTATCATCAATCTTTATTGATGACGCCGAACTAGAGATGGTAGACTAATTTACATATCTAGGATCAGTGGTAAATAGCAAATTATCTCTAGATCAGGAAATCAACAACCGGATTGGTAAGGCAGCAACAACAATTTTTTTTTTCAAACTTGGAGTTGTCTGCTGATGTGCGGATGGCCAAATAGTTACATTTACATAATCTGTGTCCTTCTTCAAATCCATTTTTGTCTCTTATTTTTGTTTGTGTTCACGTTTCAGCTTCCTTTTCCTCCCTGCTACTGTGTTTTATAATATTTCACAAGCGTAACATCGCGGTAAATATTTCCCGTCGACAATTAAAGTTTGACACCACCTCGGGGATAAATTGATCCTCGCTGCTATAAATCCTACTTTTTCATCGACCGATTGTGACGTCACCACCGGAACACAACAAACTAAAATAAAAAGGCATGACAGCAGTGTAAGCCGTTTGTTTGATAGTCAGCCCAACAAGAGAATGGACCCCTGGGTCCGATTGCATGGCAAAATTGTAGCAACCTCAACATTGAAACTAAATCAACGTGAGAGAAGAAATAAACTACATGCTATAAACTACATTTTTTAGGCTTGGATCCTGAACTCTGTGTTGGGAGCGTCCTATTCGGATCATGGTAAATAAAATATTTATTTTAAATTTTAGTTTAGTCTGTGAGTCTTTTTCCCAGAAGAAGAGTGGTAAGTCAGTATTGTAAAACCATTTGGTAAGTTCTTAAATTAATTTAGTAAGAGCTAAATAAAATATGCAGTTCTCATAGCCTATGGGTAAACTGTCCATTAAGAATAACCATAGTGAGTTTTATTTTTCTCCCAAGTAAACAACTGATTTAATGTATAAGCATTAGTCCAAGTTGTACATTTATTTCTTAAGTAGGTAAATCATTAGATATTTAGAGTGGTGAGTTCTTAAGAAATTAATTTATTAGAAATTAAACAATATTATATTCAGTTATCATAGTCATAGATAACTGTACACTAGGAGAAAACTACAGTGAGTTTTATTTTCTCCTAGCTAAACAACTTAGTTAATGTAAGCATTAGACTGAGGTTGTACATATTTCTTAAGTAGTCAACTCATTCAGTAATGATTTAGGATTGATGAGTAACTTAAGATTTAAAACTAGTTTACCTGTGTCAGCACTGATAGAGAAATTAGTGTAATGTGTATAGTCAAGTAGATTTGAGCACATGCAAAAACAAATAGTTTCTTGTATTTCATGAACACATGGGAACCAAAAAAAGAGTTCTATAGGTATCATAATTTGTGTGATGTTAAAGCACACATGTGGTAAGGCAATATATTTTCATGGTTGTCAAACATGTGGAATAATAATATTTGTGCCACATAATAGTGCGTAATCAACCGCCATACAAGAATGATTATGATTCATAATGAATGAATGCGGATGAGTGTATCATATAAATTGTATGTCTTTGATGAAAGCATTTGGTGATTCATGGATTTAATTTTGCTAAGTCCTTGGTGAATTTCATAAGTATGCCTAATGATCACATAAGTCTATGTAATTGAAGAGCATGCTTGTGTCATGTGTATTTCATTATTCTTAAACAGATGTGAATGTATCATTTGATAAAACCCATCAGTATGAAAATATTATAATTTCTGACGAAGAATGAGGTTCTAATGTAATGTGATTGTGGTTAAATCTGTGAATTTATCATGTGTAAAGCACAGACATATACTAATTGTCATTCCTACAGATATGATGATTGTGAAAGAAGATATTTCATTGTGATATCAATGATGTTAACTATTTTTAGTTATCATTGGGAAATCACTTAAGTATAATTACCCATTTTACATGCAAGTATGAATGATATTTGAGGAATGATTCCTGAATGATCATCCATGCATATGAATGATGTCTGAGATGAGTGAATTGACCCCACATGCACAGATGGATATTGTGACTGATGCATGAGGAGTGTGAGTGAGTGAAGTTACATGCTGAGAGAGAGGGAGTATAGGCCAACAGTCAATCTCAGGTAGCCGGCAACTTTGATGTGTAATGCGATGACTATCACCAGAGAACTTGTTCGGCATAACCGATAAACTGAATAATAGTTTAGTACACTCCGGCGGTCGGTCTAATGATGATGATGATGATTGATGATGATGATGATTGATGATGATGATGATTGATGATGATGATGATGATTGATGATGATGATGATGATTGATGATGATGATGATGATGATGATTGATGATGATGATTGATGATGATGATTGATGATGATGATTGATGATGATGATTGATGATGATGATTGATGATGATGATTGATGATGATGATTGATGATGATGACTGATGATGATGATTGATGATGATGATTGATGATTGATGATGATGATTGATGATTGATGATGATGATGATGATGAGGATGATGAGGATGATGAGGATGATGATCTGATGGATGTTCAGGATGATGGATGATGATGGATGATGGATGATGGATGATGGGTGATGGATGATGGATGATGGATGGATGATGGATGGATGATGGATGATGGATGATGGACGATGGACGATGGATGATGGATGATGGATGATGGATGATGATGGATGATGATGGATGATGATGGATGATGATGGATGATGATTGATGATAGTGGATGATGGTGGATGATGGTGGATGATGATGGATGATGATGGATGATGATGGATGATGATGGATGATGATGGATGATGATGGATGATGATGGATGATGATGATGATGATGGATGATGATGATGGATGATGGATGATGATGGATGGTGATGATGATGATGATGATGATGATGATGATGATGATGATGGATGATGGATGATGGATGATGGATGATGGATGATTGATGATGATGATGATGATGATGATGATGGATGATGATGATGGATGATGGATGATTGATGATGATAATTGATGATGATGATTGATGATGATGATGATGATGATGATGATGATGATGATGATGATGATGATGATGATGATGATGATGATGATGATGATGATGATGATGATGATGATGATCTGTAATGTAATGATAATAATGTAAGAATGATAATGATTGTAATGACAATGATATAAGGAAACCATGATGATGTTGATGATGATGATAATAAATATTACATCCATGAGAACGGAAGATAACTTCTCACTTGAAGCATTTAATGAAGAAGAATGCACCTGAATGCTATACAAGAATTGATTCCATGATATACTTATATTGTTTATAAGCAACTACTCATTACAATGGGAAATTATTTTAAAACCCATAATTTATGAGGCCCTTTTTCTGAATTGAAAAAGATGTAGAGAACAAAACTAGGTATAAAAGAGAATGATCAACATAATTGTCAAATTCCAAACTAATCAAGGTAGTACTTAAACTATAGACCTGGAAGTAGTGGAGGATGCGACCTACACACGTATATTTTGGGCGGCTGGCGGCTGAAAGGGTTTATGAAGGAAATATTTTGAAGTTTTTTGAGTTGGGCGGGGGAAATTTTTGGTGGGAATGAAATTTTTTTTTGGTGGCGTGTGGAAACGAAATTTTTGGCGCTGCCTGGTGGGAAAATCTGTGAAAGTGATTAAGGTAAAAGTATTTTTAGTTGGTTGGTTCTGTACTGGAAAGAGAGGGTGTGAAGGGGAAATTTATTTTGGTTACGTAGGGTATATTAGCATGGGTAGTGATGTATAAACAAGGGTGTGATGGGTCGTGGTTTCTACTCATGGGTTGGATATATGGTGGTTACGTATATGAATGTGTTAGTATGCGTGGTGTAGTGATGTATAAACAAGGGTGTGATGGGTCGTAGTTTCTACTCATGGGTTGGGTATATGGTGGTTACGTATATGAATGTGATCACTATGCATGGTGAGTAATGTATAAACAAGGGTGTGATGGGTCGTGGTTATACTTGACGAAGTAAGAGGTGTAGTTGGTTACTATCATCTGAACAGTGTGATAGTAGTGTCTAAGTGAAGGTAAAGGGTGGTATGTAGCTTATTCACTGCCATCATTACAAAGGAAATCTTATAAAATTATAATGGGTATGGTGGGAAGGGGTATTAGTGATCAAGTAGGAGTGCTATAGGGGTGGTCATAAATGTAATAAGAGGTGTTATGTTCGCAGTTACACACTGGTCAACCAGTGGTCAAGCAATGGTCAAGTAGTCAAGTAAGGAAATTTTAGGGGAAAGTGGTTGTATTGATATGGTGATGATTAAAGAGTGGTAAATTAGTGGTCAAGTAGTGGTCAAGTAGTGGCCAAGTAGTGGTCAAGTGAGGAAATTTTAGGGAAAAGTGCTTGTAATGATATGGTGATGATTAAATGGTGGTAAATTAGTGGTCAAGCAGTGGTCAACCAATGGTCAAGTAGTGGTCAAGTGAGGAAATTTTAAGGAAAAGTGGTTATAATGATATGGTGATGATTAAAGGGGTGGTAAATTAGTGGTCAAGTAGTGGTCAACCAATGGTCAAGTAGTGGTCAAGTGGTCGAGTGACCACTTAAATTGTAGAGGACGATGTCCCTAAGATTATCGTAGTGGTTAAAGTGATGGATGACATGGTCAAGTAGCGGTCAACCAGTCGTCATGTGGTCGAATGAACACTTAAAAGGTAGAGAAAATTACGTATATTAAAACGGTGATGGTAAAATGGTCGACAACGTGGTCAAGCAGTGGTCAAGTAGTGCTCAACCAGTGGTCAACCGCTCAAGTGAGAAAATTGTAGGGTATGTTACGTGTAGTGAAACAGAGATGGATAAATTAAGTAGTGACGTTGTCAAGTAGTGATCAAGTAGCGGGCAAGTACTGGTCAAATGGTCGAGTGACCACTTAAATTGTAAGGGAAAGTACGTGTAGTGAACCTGTGTTGGTTAAAGTGATCGATGACGTGCTCAAGTAGTGGCCAAGTAGTGGTAAATGGTCGAGTGACTACTTAAATTGTCGGTGAAAGTAGGTATAGTGACATGGTGATGATCAAGAGTTGGTCAAGTGGTGCTCAAATAGTGGCCAAGTAGTGGTCAAGTAGTCGAATGACCACTTAAATTATAGGGTATGGTACGTGTAGTGAAACGGTGATGGTAAAATAAGTAAGGACATAGTCAAATAGTGGTCAAGTACTGGTGAAGTAGTGATCAAGTGGTCGAAGGATCACTTAAATTGTAGGGTATGGTATGTGTAGTGACATGATGATGGTTAAAGTGATCGATGAAATGATCAAGACGTTATGCCTGCCTCTAAGTTCAGAAAGTAATGTCCTTACTATCGGCAATTACCCTGACAGGAGCGCCTCGAGCACTGATTTTGTATTGATCAATAGCACCTAGTGGTACAGTCAACACACATGGACAATAGTTACATCCGGGCAAAGATGGCGTCGCACCCTATCACACATGGGTAATTGCTACAACCAAACTACGTCTCATTCACTAAAACTGGTCAAATATGGTGGCACATCCGGTCACAGGGGTAATGGGACATCCAAGAAAAGGCTCACTGACTAAAACAATCAAAGAATTCCCTGCTTCCGATAACATGTATAATGGTACAGCCAGAACACGGGGTTAATGATTCAACCGGTCAAAGATGGCGATGGATCCAGTGACATGCATAACGATACACGTGGAACACGTCGCTAATAACCGAAATGTTCAAAGACGGCGGCGAATCCGGTCACAGGGGTAATGGTACATCTTAGACACGTGGTTAAGAGGGAAACTATAGAAAAAGGGTGTCCTATCGGTTGTCGAGTCAAGGAACCTAACGTATGATGATCACTGTGTATAGGAGTGAATACACTGCATCATCAACATTGCATCCGAAGACTAAAAGGGTCACCCTTCTCTCTCTCTCTCCTTTCTATAACCGTGTAGTCCTAGTGTTATCCGGTTACACCAAAGGACACTCGGGCATCAATACAACATAAACTGGTCTCGAAAACCCCATACGCGCATGTAAACAAATCACCACAGTGTCCGACTAAGCCTTTCTCATATTCATAGTACAGAGCTGTGATCACCGAGGCTAGTCGGGGAAATCGTATCTGTACGTAACAACTATCGGGTCATACAGCGACGAGTGGGTAGTGGGTGTTAACAGAGGCACACAAACACAACAAACTGCCCCGATTCAACCTTAGGCAACGCACGTAACATGACAGGTCACATGTCCGCCGTCATAATCAGCGACGTTATCACGTATCAAATTAGATAGCCACACTTTCATTTCCTTTCTATGTGTCCATAGTGTCTTTACATCTTTCTCCAGAAAACCATTTCCAAGACCAATATATGTTTTTTGTCAGTGTACCTGCTCAGTGCCACACTTCACAACCAGACAAAAGTACACGTTCTATGTACCACTTCAACCGTCAAATAAGAAAATATGTTAGACAAAATATTAAAATTATTGGTCAAATAGAGAAATATATCACCCAAACTTATAAAAAGTAGGAACATATGTTAACCAAATGGAAAATATCTTAGCCAAATAGGAAAATGTGTTAGCCAAATGGGGAAAATATTGTCCAAGTAACGAAATATCCCCCAACAAACTTAGGAAAAGTACGAAACTTTGTTAAGCAAGTATGAAAAGGTATCGACCAAGTAGAGAAATATATCACCCAAACTTATAAAAAGTAGGAACATATGTTAACCACAGAGAAAATACCTTGGCCAAATAGGAAAATTTGTTAGCCAAATGAGACAAAAGATTGACCAAGTAACGAAATACCCCCCGACAAACTTATGAAAAGTACGAAACTTTGTTAAGCAAGTATGAAAAGGTATCGTCCAAACAGAGAAATATAGCACCCAAACTTATAAAAAGTAGGAACATATGTTAATCAAATGGAAAATATCTTGGCCAAATAGGAAAATTTGTTAGCCAAATGGGGAAAATATTGTCCAAGTGACGAAATACCCCCCAACAAACTTAGGAAAAGTACGAAACTTTGTTAAGCAAGTATGAAAAGGTATCGACCAAACAAAGAAATATATCACCTAAACTTATAAAAAGTAAGAACATATGTTAACCAAATGGAAAATATCTTGGCCAAATAGGAAAATTTGTTAGCATAATGGGGAAAATATTGTCCAAGTAACGAAATATCCCCCAACAAACTTAGGAAAAGTACGAAAACTTTGTTAAGCAAGTATGAAAAGGTATCGACCAAACAGAGAAATATATCACCCAAACTTATAAAAAGTAGGAACATATGTTAACCAAATGGAAAATATCTTGGCCAAATAGGAAATATTGTTAGCCAAATAGAAAAAAATATTGACCACGTAACGATATATCTTGTCCACACTTATGAAAAGTAGGGAAATTTGTTAGTCAAATGGGGAAAATATTGACCAAGTAACGAAATACCCCCCCAAAAAACTTAGGAAAAGTACGAAACTTTGTTAAGCAAGTATGAAAAGGTATCGGCCAAACAGAGAAATAAATCAACCAAACTTATAAAACGTAGGAAAATTGTTATTCAAACGGGAAAGCTATTGAACAACTAGGAAAATGTAATAGTCAAAGAAGAATAATATTGAACAAGTAATGAAATATATCATTCAAACTTATGAAAAGTAGGAAGCCTTGATAATCAAATGTGAAAAATATCACTCAAAGAGAGAAATAGCTCGCCCCAACGTATAAAAAGTAGGAAAATTGTCGGCCAAAGGGGAAAAAGTTAGACCAAATACAGAAATATCTCGACCAAACTTATAAAAATCTAGGAAACAATAGTACCCAACACAACTAAAAGGCTGACTAAAGTTATAAATCCAAACTTATAAAAATAACCAACTAGGAAAACATATTGACCAAGTACAGACATATATCAATCAAACTTATAAACTTGTCGTCCAAAGTGATAAAAAACAAAGAAAGGCTGTTGCCACATGGCGTTTAGACAGAATGACGTCATCGGAAAATGCGGTAGTAAATGATAGAGGGAAAACCCCACAAGAAACTAAGGAAACTTAGAAACAGGGAACGTCAGACGACAACAAGGAAGGACAAGGGAGAGGACCTTGGGTGATTCGGCTGAGGTGCGACATATTGTGTGAAGCCCGTGTTCGTTTGGAGAGTTGGTTGTGAGAAGGCAAAGGCTTGGTTGAGGACTATCAGGTGGAGGATGTCTAACGAAGAAAGTGTCAATACTGAGCAGAGGACCTGAAGGCATGGAACACCTAGACAAACCTGTGAAAATTAGAACAGCGGAGATAGATTGAGCTCCTAACTACAGTCGGACATTACCGGGATAGAGTCGTAAATATTTTGTGTGAATGCCGTTCCTGTGTTAAAAGGAACCATTCATTTTCTCGATTAATCCATTGTATTGATCCACCGCATCATTAAAAGAATGTGTGAGTACTGTTGTTTAGGATGGCGTCGGTTGATTCTTCGTATTACAGTTCGATAGTTCAAGTGAGCTTATTATTGCTTCAACGTTAACGTTGCCAATTTGATAATTGCGGGAGTTGCGTTGTGGCAGATGTGGTGGCATCGATCCGGTGCACAAGATATTGATTATCAAGTAAATTATTGTCAAGATAACCCCTACCAGAATAGTCGAAAGTGAAGAACGCATAAAGATGAATGCACACCATAACTCAAAGTAACGCACGGTGCAACACGGGAAATGAAAGAGCACAGGAAGATGCGGTGCTTAAATATGTCGGCCAAATAAGGAACTGAGTCAGAAAACGGAGCAGGAATTCATAAGGAATAGTGTTATTCTGAAAATATCGGAGCAAGGTAAGAGAAACATTATAACGCATATTGTTATAGACCGTTGTATCGGACACATACAAGAGAGCTGACGTGCCTAAAAATGTACGAACGCCACAATATTTACGGCGATAGTTGCACGTCACAGAAAGAAGACACTATACTACACGCACCATTTGTAGCATACTAAAGAACACGACACTGCATTAATGAAGAAACGCTGATGTAAACAGTGCAGCCTACAAACATTGGATATTTATACGCACATTGAGTTATGTGTATGAACTAGGTACACAGTTGACACGACACACCGGACACTTAAACATATTTGATACGCAACTGTCAACGAAGAAAATGATACCAAACATGATGATACTTGCTGCCGACACTCTATCATAAATTCATTATCGGCGCAAAGGACATTCGTTACTAACGCGATTTGTTATACAATTATCTGAACACTTACACTTGCGGACAGCAAAACCCCAGTCACAAAAATATCTATTTATATACGTTGTTCATATTATGGATTCGTGTCTGCCACCAACTCTGCATAAGACATATTATTTACACAACATGTATGTTGGAGGAAATCTGCAGGTGAACTGCACACGTTGAACTGTCCCTCCACACCTTTGATTCCCTTAACATAATCTCTTCAGGACAGTTTCCCTCACCGACACTTCCCTCCACAAGATTCCCTCACGCCAATTTTCACTATTTTACTACCTGCTACACGTGACATTTATGATGCCATTAACGGGAAAGTAAACATGCTCAGGGATCTTACGTTGTACACATCGCGTTGAGTCAAGCATTTATCAACGTCATTCCAGTAATCAAGGTCGTAACGGGGACACTGTCGCTGGTTGTTAGAGACGTTGAAGCAGCATTTCGTTTATCACGGTGCCATTTCAATATATTGGACGGACACCGCACTTGCATATAATCAACGCAACGAGTTTTTGCACACGTCATCGTAGACAAATTACAGGGCAAGTCACACATTAGTCATGGTATTCTGGACATTATAGACTTGACCTCCATCGACGCTTCCTTCCATCGTCAGTCTTTGGGAAATCTGGACATTGCTCACAGAATTTATCTCGTTAAGGCCAGTACATTTGCTGTTTGTTGGTATATAACTGTGGTCTGTTTGGGTGTCTAATATATGGCATATTTTTCTTCCGATAGCCGACTCCGTAGTTATTTAACAAAGCGAGAGATTGAAGCGCTATCTGAAGGTCACATGAGTTTATTTATCTGACATTCAGACACGTTATTTACTGACAGCTTGTCAGCTTGTGACAAATATATTTTTGTGACGAACTTGCGATTCGTTGGTAATATATTAATTTTTTCGCGTTGTACCGTTAGGCATTTACATTCCGTATTCTATCACGTCTCCTTATCTATATGTGATTAAATATTATGTAGGTATGTCACTTCGTAGTTAGTTATCGTAATAGCGTCATTGTTGTGTCAGTATATTCTTTATATGGAATATATATTTTTACTACTAATTTCTAGTGCTTACGTTTTGTAACGGTTAGGACGTTATCTATCTTTCGCCGAGTTGCTATTCTTCTCGCGGGTTTATACTCTTATATATTATTGATTTCGAGTTGACTTCTCATTCAACTTGCATATATATATTTGAATACGCTTGTCATTGTCTACCTACGCATTCTATCTTAAAGTTCACCAAGCTTGGGTGAACGGGGAACCTACTACATGCGTTCGTGATACAGGCGCATCTATTAATGGGGTAGACCAAAAGCTCATAAGAGAGCAAGACTACACAGGCAAAACTGTAGGCTGCAGAACTTTCGGCGGCACAGTTGAAAGGTATAAAATCGCCACAATCACGATAAAATCTCCATACTTTAAAGGCACAGTAAATGCAGCAGTGCTCCCGAATCCTTGTGCCGGGTTACTCATTGGGAACGTACCTAATGCAAATGATCGCACTCATGAAGAGGCAATTGAGTGGGAGATTAAAAACACCCCAACAAATGCTGTCACAAGAGCACAAGTGCATCGTCAAGAAGAAGAAGATAAGGACAATTCTTCATCTTCTCAGACTGTTAGTGACAATGGTCATAATACTTTAACACTGACTGCGGACTTAGCTACGGAACAATAACAAGATTCTTCTCTTAAAATCTGTTTTAATGACATGAATAATCCTTCGAAACAAGCTAAAAATGGTGATTGGAAATTTATGTTAGACAATAATATTTTGTATAGACAATACAACAGAGGTTCAACATTGTGTTTACAAACAGTGCTACCAACCAAATATCGTAGCGAAGCACTGAAGTTGGCACATGATTCGCCATTTGCAGGGCATATGGGCATTGCTAAGACTACTCATAGGTTGTTAGCACAATTTTATTGGCCTGGTTACGCCAAAGATATCACAAATCATGTTCGTTCGTGTTCATTGTGCCAAAGAACCACACAAAAAGGCAAACACCCTACAGCTCATGTTCAGAAAACTGATTTGGCATCACGCCCATTTCAAAAGATTGCTGTGGATATTGTGGGTTCACTTAACACTACCACTGATCGTGGTAATCGATTTATCTTAACCATGATTGATTTATGTACTCGTTGGCCGGAGGCTATCCCGCTCAAACACATCACTAGTAGATCCATCCTAGATTCATTTTTATTGATTTTCAGTAGGATAGGATTTCCATTATACATTTTATCAGACAGAGGTAGTCAGTTTATATCTGCGGCTACCCAAGCAGCGATGAAAGTGCTGGGTATTCCACAGGTGTTTAGTTCACCGTGGCACCCAATGACGAATGGGGTAAATGAAAATTACAACGGGGTCCTTAAACGAACCCTAGCAAAAGTTGCGGCTGAACGTCCGAAAGACTGGGACATTCTATTGCCTGCAGTATTATTTGCGTACCGGGAGGTACCACAAGCTAGTACTGGTTTTTCTCCATTTGAGCTCGTGTACGGAGCCAATCCTCGTGGTCCATTGATGCTATACAATGACATGCTGACTAACAAAACATATGACCACCCTAAAAGAGAAGCATATGAAATGGTTACGCAGTTGCGACATAAAATCATGACAGCTTGCCAAATTGCTAAATCAGCACTTGAGAAGGCAGGAGAGAAATATAGGCAATACGACAATAGAAAGGCCAAGACAATAGTCTTGAAAGAAAAAGACAACGTGTTACTGTTACTTCCCGACCCTCGGGATTGTCTTGTTACTTCGTGGCAGGGTCCATTTAGAGTCATCAGAAAGGTTAGCGACGTCGATTATGTCATTGAGGTAAAAGGGAAAAATAACATTTTCCACATTAATATGCTAAAACCTTATGTTACACGTGACACTGACACTCCATATGATAACCAACAAATACCACATAGAGTTGCAGCAGCTTGCTGGGTTATCAACGAACAACAAGAAGACGCTATTACACAACAAATACCAACACCAACAGTTAACAGTGATAAGGATTGGCAAGCAATACAAATTAATAACAAACTACCACCACAAGATAAAGATAAGCTTATTTCAGCTATACAAGAGTTTAGCACAATTTTTTCTGTTAAACTTGGGTAAACATCACTTATTAAACACAAAATTACATTACTATCTGATATTCCAGTAAAGGTGAAACCATATCCTATCCCTCTACATTATCTGGATAAGATTACAGCAGAAATATCTGAACTTGATCAAAGTGGTATAATTAGGAAGTCCATTTCAAATTATTGTTCTCCGGTAGTCATTGTGAAGAAAAAAGATGGTTCACTACGTTTGTGTGTCGATTACAGGAAAGTGAACGCGCTAACACTCCTCGATGCTGAACCAATGCCAAATATCGATGAGCTAATTGAAGGCATGGCAAACTCTAAGTTATTTTCCAAGATTGATCTTACTAAAGGATATTGGCAAATCCCTATGGATGAAGATTCCATGCATATTACAGCATTTAGTACTCCTTTAGGTTTGTACGAATGGGCATATCTTCCATTCGGGTTACAAAATGCACCAAGCACATTCATGCGTATGATGAGAAAATTACTACACGGTATTTCTAATGTTGCTACATATATGGATGATATCTGTATCCATACTTCTAACATTGACACACATGTTAAAATATTAAAACAAGTATTTCAGAGAATACAACAACATGGTCTGAAAGCAAAACCTAGCAAAATAGAAATAGGTTGCACTGAAATACAATTTCTTGGTCATAGAATTTCTGACGGATTCCGTAAAACTGATCCACAAGTAGTTACCAAGATCTTAAATATTAAACCACCTACCACTAAGAAAGAACTTCGAAGTCTGTTGGGTCTCATTAATTACTATCAGAAATTTATTCCTAACTTTGCTGATATGACGGCAACATTTTCTGAACTTCTAAAAAAAGGTCAACCAACGAAAATTATCTGGACAGCTGATAATGATAAATTATTACAACAGATCAAAACTCTGTTTAGCACATATCCTATTCTTAAATTGCCTGATATCTCTAAAGATTTCGTTTTACAAACAGACGCTAGTTTTCATGCAATTTCAGCTGTTTTACTTCAAATACATGATGGTAAATTACATCCTATTCTATACTTCAGTAAGAAACTATCAGATACTCAGAGAAATTATGCAATTACCGAACTGGAAGCTTTAGCGTTAATTGAGAGCATTGATAAGTTTTCTAGATACCTTCTTGGAAGAAAATTCCTAGTTCTTTCTGACAATAAACCATTGCAGATCTTTAAATCTGGTCATCCAAAGAACTCCAGAATTCATAGATGGTCACTTCTGTTACAGGACTATGAATTTGATATCTGTCACATTCCTGGCAAAGACAATAATTTGGCAGATCTTCTTAGTCGTCTCTAAAAAAATTATGTATGTTATATTTTCTTACTTATTGTCTGCGTTCGTATTTGGATTTTCGTTAGGCTGATTAACATATGTTGCATACATTCACCCAGGTAGATTACTGTTGAAAACAACAAATTGCGAATTATGTGAAATTTATTAGTGTTGTTCGGATATGTACATAGTTTGTTTAATTCGTTCTTTGGCAGGGACATTGTTCGCCATGACAAGTGACACTGCACAGTTGAGTGTGATTGACCATGTGCGCTGTAATTGACGAACTATACCTGAACATTTCTGGATTATCGGAAATCGTTTGTATTTCTAAAAAAATGTTATGTCATATTAGTACGGCATATTCGTATTAAACAGTGATAGTATAGTTATATTTCGAGGATCGAAACCTGACTCTTGATGAGAGTATATGTGTTGAACACTGATACAGTAGATGAAAATAGACATGGTTTTCGTCGCGAAACGACATATGTCAATATTAATTGTACCTTTGTGATCACTACTTGAGTAACATTATTAATTTATTGCTAATGCGTAGCATAGAATTATATATATATTTTCTGTCACATAATTTCAGTTCATAGAGTTAAGTAGTTACATATTCTTCTTCTTATTATTATTGTTCATATTTAGTACTTAATTATACATATGATAAGTCATGGATTTTTCAATACTCATTGTGATCGCCATTGCCAAGTATAACCACCACATTATGAAATACGGCGGTAAATAATATTGTCACTCGGTTGTTATTGCCACACCTACACAAAGAGTTTATGATGACGTCTCTAAGGAGCATTTACCTCGACTACGCCTAAAATTATGACGTCATAATACTAATACCTCACCTACCCGTTTAATGAGATTGAGATTCTTGACATAGCACATATGGTTACAAGACACTAGTAAATGCAACTGGTACCTGTTTATTCCTCACATCCCCTTACTCCAGGTTTTGACCTAGAGAAGGACGCTTGTCCTTAGGGACAAATGAGGGACTGATCTTTATGATTAGTTAGTACAGCCTCCCCATGGGCTGTATATACGACATCTACCGTTGGTGTGTAGATTGGAGGGCGTGCCCGTTATATATATTTTTTTATTTTGTGGGTAATGGATAGGTGTCCATAGCATCTTGCTAGTCCGATAAAAGTCATTATGTCTACACTGCTATGTGTCAGGTTAATTCTATTGATGAAAAAAAAATGATTTCATCATTTTAAAAGGGAGGGGGGCATACTGCCACATGGCGTTTAGACAGAATGACGTCATTGGAAAATGCGGTAGTAAATGATAGAGGGAAAACCCCACAAGAAACTAAGGAAACTTAGAAACAGGGAACGTCAGACGACAACAAGGAAGGACAAGGGAGAGGACCTTGGGTGATTCGGCTGAGGTGCGACATATTGTGTGAAGCCCGTGTTCGTTTGGAGAGTTGGTTGTGAGAAGGCAAAGGCTTGGCTGAGGACTATCAGGTGGAGGATGTCTAACGAAGAAAGTGTCAATACTGAGCAGAGGACCTGAAGGCATGGAACACATAGACAAACCTGTGAAAATTAGAACAGCGGAGATAGATTGAGCTCCTAACTACAGTCGGACATTACCGGGATAGAGTCGTAAATATTTTGTGTGAATGCCGTTCCTGTGTTAAAAGGAACCATTCATTTTCTCGATTAATCCATTGTATTGATCCAGCGCATCATTAAAAGAATGTGTGAGTACTGTTGTTTAGGATGGCGTCGGTTGATTCTTAGTTATTACAGTTCGATAGTTCACGTGAGCTTATTATTGCTTCAACGTTAACGTTGCCAATTTGATAATTGCGGGAGTTGCGTTGTGGCAGCTGTCAGCCAGTCTAAGAAATAGGTATGGGAAAGTAAGTCGACCAAGACTACAGAAGTTATATTTTTATTTCCTTTTTTTCTTCTTTTTTTTTCTGAGCTTGGTCGATTTACTTTTCCATACCTATTTCTTAGACTGGCTGACAGCCTTTCTTTGTTTTTTATCACTTTGGACGACAAGTTTATAAGTTTGATTGATATATGTCTGTACTTGGTCAATATGTTTTCCTATTTGGTTATTTTTATAAGTTTGGATTTATAACTTTAGTCAACCTTTTAGTTGTGTTGGGTACTATTGTTTCCTAGAATTTTATAAGTTTGGTCAAGATATTTCTGTATATGGTCTAACTTTTTCCTCTTTGGCCGACAATTTTCCTACTTTTTATACGTTGGGGCGAGCTATTTCTCTCTTTGAGTGATATTTTTCACATTTGGTTATCAAGGCTTCCTACTTTTCGTAAGTTTGAATGATATATTTCATTACTTGTTCAATATTATTCTTCTTTGACTATTACATTTTCCTAGTTGTTCAATAGCTTTCCAGTTTGAATAACAATTTTCCTACGTTTTATAAGTTTGGTTGATTTATTTCTCTATTTGGCCGATACCTTTTCATACTTGCTTAACAAAGTTTCGTACTTTTCCTAAGTTTTTTGGGGGGTATTTCGTTACGTGGTCAATATTTTCCCCATTTGACTAACAAATTTCCCTACTTTTCATAAGTGTGGACAAGATATATCGTTACGTGGTCAATATTTTTTTCTATTTGGCTAACAATATTTCCTATTTGGCCAAGATATTTTCCATTTGGTTAACATATGTTCCTACTTTTTATAAGTTTGGGTGATATATTTCTCTGTTTGGTCGATACCTTTTCATACTTGCTTAACAAAGTTTTCGTACTTTTCCTAAGTTTGTTGGGGGATATTTCGTTACTTGGACAATATTTTCCCCATTTGGCTAACAAATTTTCCTATTTGGCCAAGATATTTTCCATTTGGTTAACATATGTTCTTACTTTTTATAAGTTTAGGTGATATATTTCTCTGTTTGGTCGATACCTTTTCATACTTGCTTAACAAAGTTTCGTACTTTTCCTAAGTTTGTTGGGGGGTATTTCGTCACTTGGTCAATCTTTTTTCTCATTTGGCTAACAAATTTTCCTATTTGGCCAAGGTATTTTCTCTGTGGTTAACATATGTTCCTACTTTTTATAAGTTTGGGTGATATATTTCTCTACTTGGTCGATACCTTTTCATACTTGCTTAACAAAGTTTCGTACTTTTCATAAGTTTGGTTGGGGAATTTCGTTACTTGCTCAATCTTTTTTCTCCTTTGGCTAACAAATTTTCCTATTTGGCCAAGATATTTTCCATTTGGTTAACATATGTTCCTACTTTTTATAAGTTTGGGTGATATATTTCTCTGTTTGGTCGATACATTTTCATACTTGCTTAACAAAATTTCGTACTTTTCATAAGTTTGGTTTGGGTATTTCGTTACTTGGTCAATCTTTTTTCTCATTTGACTAACAAACTTCCCTACTTTTCATAAGTGTGGACAAGATATATCGTTACGTGGTCAATATTTTTTTCTATTTGGCTAATAAATTTTCCTATTTGGCTAAGATATTTTCCATTTGGTTAACATATGTTCCTACTTTTTATAAGTTTGGGTGATATATTTCTCTATTTGACCAATAATTTTAATATTTTGTCTAACATATTTTCTTATTTGACGGTTGAAGTGGTACATAGAACGTGTACTTTTGTCTGGTTGTGAAGTGTGGCACTGAGCAGGTACACTGACAAAAATATATATTGGTCTTGGAAATGGTTTTCTGGAGAAAGATGTAAAGACACTATGGACACATAGAAAGGAAATGAAAGTGTGGCTATCTAATGTGATACGTGATAACGTCGCTGATTATGACGGCGGACATGTGACCTGTCATGTTACGTGCGTTGCCTAAGGTTGAATCGGAGCAGTTTGTTGTGTTTGTGTGCCTCTGTTAACACCCACTACCCACTCGTCGCTGTAAGACCCGATAGTTGTTACGTACAGATACGATTTCCCCGACTAGCCTCGGTGATCACAGCTCTGTACTGTGAATATGAGAAAGGCTTAGTCGGACACTGTGGTGATTTGTTTACATGCGCGTATGGGGTTTTCGAGACCAGTTTATGTTGTATTGATGCCCGAGTGTCCTTTGGTGTAACCGGATAACACTAGGACTACACGGTTATAGAAAGGAGAGAGAGAGAGAGAAGGGTGACGCTTTTAGCCTTTGGATGCAATGTTGATGATGCAGTGTATTCACTCCTATACACAGTGATCATCATACGTTAGGTTCCTTGACTCGACAACCGATAGGACACCCTTTTTCTATAGTTCCCCTCTTAACCACGTGTCTAAGATGTACCATTACCCCTGTGACCGGATTCGCCGCCGTCTTTGAACATTTCGGTTATTAGCGACGTGTTCCACGTGTATCGTTATGCGTGTCACTGGATCCATCGCCATCTTTGACCGGTTGAATCATTAACCCCGTGTTCTGGCTGTACCATTATACATGTTATCGGAAGCAGGGAATTCTTTGATTGTTTTAGTCAGTGAGCCTTTTCTTGGATGTCCCATTACCCCTGTGACCGGATGTGCCACCATTTTTGACCAGTTTTAGTGAATGAGACGTAGTTTGGTTGTAGCAATTACCCATGTGTGATAGGGTGCGACGCCATCTTTGACCGGATGTAACTATTGTCCATGTGTGTTGACTGTACCACTAGGTGCTATTGATCAATACAAAATCAGTGCTCGAGGCGCTCCTGTCAGGGAAATTGCCGATAGTAAGGACATTACTTTCTGAACTTAGCAGCAGGCATAACGTCTTGATCATTTCATCGATCACTTTAACCATCATCATGTCACTACACATACCATACCCTACAATTTAAGTGATCCTTCGACCACTTGATCACTACTTCACCAGTACTTGACCACTATGTGACTATGTCCTTACTTATTTTACCATCACCGTTTCACTACACGTACCATACCCTATAATTTAAGTGGTCATTCGACTACTTGACCACTACTTGACCACTATTTGAGCACCACTTGACCAACTCTTGATCATCACCATGTCACTATACCTACTTTCACCGACAATTTAAGTAGTCACTCGACCATTTACCACTACTTGGCCACTACTTGAGCACGTCATCGATCACTTTAACCAACACAGGTTCACTACACGTACTTTCCCTTACAATTTAAGTGGTCACTCGACCATTTGACCAGTACTTGCCCGCTACTTGATCACTACTTGACAACGTCACTACTTAATTTATCCATATCTGTTTCACTACACGTACCATACCCTACAATTTTCTCACTTGAGCGGTTGACCATTGGTTGAGCACTACTTGACCACTGCTTGACCACGTTGTCGACCATTTTACCATCACCGTTTCAATATACATACTTTTCTCTACCTTTTAAGTGTTCATTCGACCACTTGACCACTGGTTGACCGCTACTTGACCATGTCATCGATCACTTTAACCACTACGATAATCTTAGGGACATCGTCCTCTACAATTTAAGTGGTCACTCGACCACTTGACCACTACTTGACCATTGGTTGACCACTATTTGACCACTAATTTACCACCCCTTTAATCATCACCATATCATTATAACCACTTTTTCCTAAAATTTCCTCACTTGACCACTACTTGACCATTGGTTGACCACTGCTTGACCACTAATTTACCACCATTTAATCATCACCATATCATTACAAACAATTTTCCCTAAAATTTCCTCACTTGACCACTACTTGGCCACTACTTGACCACTACTTGACCACTACTTGACCACTAATTTACCATCCTTTAACCATCACCATGTCGCTACGACCAATTTTCCCTAAAATTTTCCTTACTTGACCACTAATTTACCATCCTTTAACCATCACCATGTCGCTACGACCAGTTGTCCCTAAAATTGTCCTTACTTGACCACCACTTGACCACTGCTTAACCACTGCTTTACCACTAATGTACCACTAATTTACCATCCTTTAAGGATTACCATGTCTCTACGACCAATTTTCCCTAAAATTTTCCTTACTTGACCACCACTTGACCATTGCTTGACCACTAATTTATCACCCTGTAATCATCTCCATATCATTACAACTACTTTTCCCTAAAATTTCCTCACTTGACTACCACTTGACCACTGCTTGACCACTGCTTGACCACTACTTGACCACTAATTTACCACCCTTTAATAATCACCATATCATTACAACCACTTTTCCCTAAAATTTCCTCACTTGACCACCACTTGACCATCTGTTGACCACTAATACCTGGTACCCACCCCTTACCACCGAATGATACTACACTATATCCATTACAATCAACGATCTTTAGCTTTCAAGGTTTCATTTGTAACACGTGTTATGTTAGTGAATAAGCTACTATGAACATCTACATAGCACTAATAACCACCCTTATCAACTAATTTCACTAACACATACCCACTACTATCCCCACCGCACCTATTCCTTCTATTCGTACTAATGCACACCACCAATGCGCTAACAGTTCAAAATATTTTAACACACCACTCACCCACGTTTTTACAACCCGTTACTTAATGACTTTTCCGTATGCATCCCCTCCACGTCTGTTATGAACCGACCACCGTCACACCCGCCGGAGATTTTCCCACACTTGCCGACGTATAACTCCCCGGTACTACCTTCCAGAATTTTCCACTATGCCGCTACTTATTTAATATGCATTGTATTGTTTATACATGATTTAATAAAAATTATTATATACCTGATAGTGTTTAAACCCGAACCGCCTAGTCTCACCCCACGCGCCCACCCCCTCGCCACCACCCCGCACCCCGTCGTTATTTATTTTTATTTTTTATTTATTTTATTTTATGTTCTAATAATTAATTAAAATTTGTATACAACCACTCAATAGTTATCTGCCCTTAGAAACATAAAATCTTAGAATTATCGCCCTTAGATATGACCTAGATACCACCCCTACATACCCACCCAACTTCATGACCGAGGGGGAGTGAAAATCAACCGAGGTCAAGGTCAATCCACAGGTCAATCCACCAAATGAGAACCGAATTGCACATTTATAACTACTCCTGGAGGACAGGCATAAGTGATGATGAAACTGCACATCTGCTAGTTAAACCTTGAATACCTTATAGTGGAAGATTGGAGTGAGAGCAAACAACTATGTTCGTGATAACTAATTGAGAACACCAAGGCTATCTTTCTTCTATGTTTATTTTCTCTAAGAACAAGATTCCTCTTATTGTTTTCACTTGCTGTGTTCTTAGGCTTTTACATTTCATTTCTAATGTCATATTGATGATATCATTAGAATTATGTGATTGATGGAATTTCAGGTAGTGGTCATACTCATGTAGATCCAGACCTGACTTGGTGAAGATTGAATGCAGCACCTGTTGAGTGAGCACATTGTTGAGTGATGCCCTTGATAGAGTAGTGCAGAAACTTATCTACCTGCAAACATTCCATTTGTCTCATAGGAGAGGTAATCTTTATTTACATATTTACCTGCCAAAAATTGAAAGAAAACCAAGAGCCAACTTATAATGTTCTACTCAGACCTGGAACACTAAGGCTACAGACCATACAGCAATTAATTGATAACCAGAGGGATTATCAAAGCTGGAAGTGGAGAACCCTGAGTGTTGACAGTTTTTTTCTCTCCAGATAATCCAGGCCAGTAAAATATTAGCAGTACATGCCACTGGAAAAAACATAGCTGTTATTATACACATTATAACTGGCACATCAATTCTGTATAATTACTATTATATGTATATGTCCTTATTTTATGACAGGAAATTGTAATTTTGAATGCAATTTACAAAATTCATGTTTGTGTTTATTAAATCATAAAAAAATGAGGTCATGTCATGTATTGATTGCATTTTTACTTGTCATAGTCAAATTGTTTTAAACTACCCTAGATAGAATTAATTAGTTGGTAGAGGAGAGGCAAGGAACTACTTAAAGGATATTTTGGGTATAAAAGGGAATACAACTTTTTTTTCAGTTATTTCCTGAAGGTATTCCTTGGTTCTCTAAAACTCTATTTCTGATCTCAAACAATTGAGTCAGTACAGCTAAATTACTTAAACGGGCAGGATCACATTGGGGAAACGGATTTTGCATCCTTTCTCTCTTTGGGGTTGAGCCATCAATCTCGACGTATCCTACATACTGCTATACTGTATATTTCCAATCTGTTTCTATGTTTTGAGTTGTCTTTACTGCCTTCTACTTCTTCTTTCTTTTATAGTATGTGTTTATTTTGACCTCTTTTCACAACTTTTCAACCTCGACACGCCCCAGTTGGATTACAATGTTGACTTCTTGTCCTTGACTTGAATTCGTAAATTACAAGTACCTCAGATGTTTGAGTGGGTTCGCTTGATGTCGAAGACACTGAGGTTAGGAAAAGCTAAAATTAGTCCAGTGCACTAGAAGCAGTAGCACGTGTATGGAATACGTTTGAGTTCAAAGCGAGCGAACGAAAAAATAAATAAATAAATAAATAAATAAATTAAAAAGTGTGATGACGGAATTCTTCCAGACTGTTGTAGCAGAATGAATATCTTAGTAGTATTAGTTTAGGTGTGCAAGCCTACAGCACGCTTGAGCATCAAGATAGAACAGCTAGAAGGATGCTCAAGTCGTGACGTGGCTTGTTGTTGGGGCAGTTAGTAAACACGAAGGGCGAGAGAAGAGAAGTCAACATCGCATTTGATTGTATTGAGATTTTGTATCAACCATCGCAAATAAAGCCTGTTCTACAATAACCTAACTGAACTTGTTGATCCACTGTATACACGCATTGTTACAGGTGGATTAAATGGTGCCGTGACCAGAATACGAGATGGGATGTTCGCGGTAAATAAAGTGGTTTACTTTACAAAATTGGAGAAGTTCCTTGATGATGGAACATAGAATGCAAATGACTATCGTGCCTAGTAATTTTGGGGGACGCAGCAACTGAAAGCCCGCCCAGGGGTAGTTGTTGTGATTTCTCAGGCAACAATATTATGTGAAGGTCAGGAGATACTGACACGACGCCACTATGTATGATCAACGTCACTCTGTGTGATCAACGCCACTATGTATGATCAATGTCACTCTGTGTGATCAACGCCACTCTATATTATCGGTGTTTCAAGAAAATAGACGTCGGTACTACAACATTCTGCTTGTTTTTTTGAAGGACACGGCAGAGGCAGGCTTGACAACCCCTGGTCTATTGTGGGAAGGTCAGGAGGTCGGGACGTTATTCGACTCTCGTGTTCTGGGTCTGACCAGGAATGATTCTGCAAGTATACCATGATTTAATCCTTGATTGACGCTGTCAATCATCACCCAGTACTGACCTTGGTCGTCATCATCAAGTATTGACATCTGATCGTTATCAAGTTTTGTCGGCTGAGTCAATGTCGTACAGCCTGTTTGTGAACCAGAGGCGCTGATTACTGTCGTTCATTACTCAAGAGGCTTGGTATAGCCGTCGCTTTGCATTGTACAACTCAAGAGGCTTGGTAAAGCCGGCGCTTTGCATTGTTCACCTCAAGAGGCTTGTCATAGCCGCCGTTTTGCATTTTTTACCTCAAGGGGCCTACCATGGCCGTTGCCTGAACTTTATCGTTTTCAAGTTGCTCACCTTAGCTGTTGCCTGGAATTATCGCTTCCAAAGGGCTTACCATAGCCTGAATTTTGCAAATTTCAAGAGGTTTACCTAAGCCGCTGCCTGCATTGTCGTTTGTTTCAACGGGCTACCAAAGCCGCTGCCATACATCGTTGTTTCAGGGAGCTGACCAAGGCTGCTCTCTGATCGCTGTCTGATCGATTTGAAGCATACTGTCGGGAAGTGCTGCTCTCTGATCGTTGTTTGATCGTTTTGAAACTTGCTGTCGGAAAGTGTTGCTCTTTGATCGTTCAAAAACTGGGACACCCACGCTCTAGACTTCACAAACTGGAACAAATACTTGTAACTGAACGGATAACGCAAAGGAGGCAAAGTATGGAACAATATTAATTTAATTAAGTAAGTAAAATTATAATTTGACATATAAAATTGACATATAAATTTTGTGTTATAATAATTAACTTGGAATTGAATAAGATTAATATTATACTAATATAGTGATATATATTGCAATTTTGTGTTGTACAGGGGTATTTCATATTTCAGATCTACAATATGGAAGCCCTAGATATTTCGTTAGGACAAGTACTTGGTAGTGTAAGTAGCAAAGTTAGACACAATACTAAAAGAGCATCTTGTTCGGTTCGTAATAGTGTATAGTGGATTGGATTACATTGCCGAACATTGTCAACATACAACATACTGGATAAATATGAATAAGGAATTAGGACGCATGACTGCATGGTTGCAGGAATTGAAAGTAGTGGTCGATGAGGTTAATAATTTTGTAGAAAGGTTAAGAAGAAGAACAAATGGATTAGAGACCTATAGATTTAATGTACAGTGCAACAGAGTAGGAGGGAATAACAGGAGACAGCCAGTACTTAATGAAGACAGAAGACGATATGATTCCATGTATGCGGCTGGTTACGATGAACCAGGACCAAATATCTATAAAGTAGAGGATGGTGAAAGGAGAAGTAATTATGGAATGTCGGACTTGTATAAGTTGCATAGATACAAAAATGGGCGTGAGAGAAACCTTTCAAAGAAATCATGGGGTTGGCCCTCTCACAGTGTAACCGCTAGAAAAAGACGTGACGACTGGTTGGAGCAAAGGCAAAGACAATATCTAAACTCAGGTGTAAGAGACAGAGTTGAACCTGTAAATAAAATACAAACTAATCCTAAAATGGTTGCGAATGTGACTAGTAGACAGGAAAATAAAACGACGGTAGTGATAAAGAAAATAGACCGAGAGACACAGACGCAAACAGATAAAATGATAGATAAGGAGACACAGACTCAGCTAGATAATATAGAGAAGAATGACCAAGTGCAAACTATTAAAACTCATCAGCTGAAATTAGAAAAGGGAGACACAGTTAAAATTAAGAAGGATAGACAGACGAGAACCAAAGATGAAAAGAGACCAAAAAGGAAAAGTATTGAGGAAAGAAATATAAACAGTCTGATGGTCAATAAATGTACAACTGAGATGTCAAGTTCCTCAGGTATAGACATTAACTTAATCCCTAAATGGTGTAGGAATGTTAGGTGTGAGAGTTCAGGTTATGGAGAGAATATTTCAGGTAAAGATATGGGAGTTGTACAGAAGCGGAGTATGAGGAATAGAAGTAAGAAGAAAAGCAGACGTTCTAAAGCCGACTATGGGAATAGGATCGACGTGTCTGCAGTAAACTACTACTATGAATCTGATGAGGGAACTATTATCAGTGTGTCTTCTGAAGACGAGATGGGGAAATGTAAACGTTACGTAAGGTATACAGGAAACAGTGAGCAGACCGACGCAAATGAAGGAAATACAAAGAAAACATTTAAGAAGAAGAATAATAATAGACAGATAGCGGAAATTTACTCGACGACAGAAAGTGACTTAAGAAAAATAGAAGAATATATGACCTTAAGACCTGAGTACTTTAACAACAGGTTAACAACAGATAGTGAAGATGACATAATTGAAGAAAGACGTACTAAAGTACTGAGAGACAATGAAATATTTGGCTTAGATGCGCTCTATGGCTGTTAAAATTCCTTGGGTGAGGAAGAACATATGGAATTGTGTTGGATTATGAGAAGAATTGCGGTTTGAGCAAATACATAGGAGCTGTCTAAAATAGGCAGATGAATTTTTTTGGTGTAGCATCACATGGTACAGGGTAGGCAATAGTGTTGTTGAGGATAGAGAGTTACGGCAAATGATATTCTACGTGGATACGTAATACAGGATATCTTGTGTTTGGTTGCGATGTAGGGAGAGTAAACAAGGTAAAAATAGTCATTTGTCCGGAATGGCTAGATACAGAGAGTTGATCACGTTGAGTGATGTATAACTGGTGTGATTAAAGTAGAGTAGGTTCAGCACAGAATTAGTAGAGAGAGAGAGAGAGAGATAAACTAAGTATGAATGTTCGAACTAGAAATGGTTCGACTCAGAGCTATGACGTGATGTCTGAGATAGTTTCGCTTGGTGGTTGGTTTGAGAAGTAAGTATAGTATTGTTGACAGCTGAACCGAGAGTGTCTGATGAGGAGATATAGATTGAGGAGAAATTGAGTATCATGTGTAAAATAGCCAGTTGAACGCGAGAATATTAAGAGTAAAAGACTGTAGAAGTTGATGCTTGAAGAATACGAGTTCTTGGTGAGGGGGATGACGTAATTATATGATGCTTGTAGAGAAAGAAGAGGTGATTAAATCTGAGAAAGTTGTTGTGTGGAGAAGTATAGAATGATAGTTACGAGGTTAGTGGCTCAGCGGAATGAGGTTTGTTTTGAGAGATAGTTGATAGTGCTGGTTAGTGTGTAAAAGAGATATAGTTTGCGAGAGATAATATATAGATTCTGACCTTTGAAAACGAGTGAATGATTGAGAAAAGTAGAAATAAGACAAACATATGTGCGTCGAGAATGGATAGGCTGATGGCAAGTGATAAGTACAGCATGCATGTACGAGGCGTTTAGTCCGTGCGTGAGTACAAGTGTAGACAAACAGGTGTTCGTCGCGCTGAGTGAAGCAGGAGTGAGGTTTTGAAACGTCGTCAAGTGTCAATGTGGGTGGAAGTGATCGACACACTTAGGCTTGGTAGTTGTTGATACATGGTTGTCCGATTGTCCAGAGAGTTGAATAGCCTTATTACACCTGTTGTCAATATCATCTTCTGGTTTGCCATTTGATGATATTATACTTCCGAGGCACTTGAGACTCTTTACTTGTTTCGAGAAATGTTCGTTTAGCTGAATTGTTGTTGTTTGTTCTTCTTTGGTTATAGTCGTTGCCTCTGTTTTGCTTGTGCTAAATTGTTAAAGTAGGTGATTAGAAAGGTGTGATGTCTTTTGTTGGAATGTGTGATTTTGGACGGAATTTATGGAAGTTGTATGACAGGTTGACGGAAAGAGAGTTAACGTTGTGAATGATGTTTCAAGGAACAGATTTAGTAGCGTTGGAAGAGAGAGACATATCGAAGCAAGAATGCCTGATAGAGAGAATTGAGATAATATGGGTTGCCCAGTCGGAATGAGATTGGTCGTTAGGCATGTGCGGTTTCTGATAGAGTCCCGATAAATAGGAAGAGGAGTGAAAGATACGGAGGTAAACAAGATTAGATAAATGAATGTTAGAGAAGGTGTTCCGATAAGTGTGACTGATTTAACTGTCATCACGGTGCAAGAACGCTAGGAGAGACTTGAGGATAGCTTAGAGTAATTGTGGTGAGATGTTGGAAAGTAATGATACGTTAGTTAATTGCGTCGGGTAGACGAGAAACTTAAAAGTAGAATTAGTTATTGGTACAGTAGGTAGATATATTGGTGAGAGGTCTATAGTAAATAGACACAATTTATTTGCTGGTCGTAGTAGGGTGGAGATACCGTAGTTAACGGTAATGATTAAGTAGTTGTAGTAATACTTGGAACAAATCCAAGGGAAACAATTGGTGAGCCGAGCCACAGGTTCTATTGGTAGATAGTACGGTCATTGTTGATTAATGACTTTTATTGAGAGAACAGATATTGTTCTAAGTTAGGAATTGGTCTGTAGGTAACAGACATATATGCTTGGTATTGAGTTGTTTTGTTTTATCTGTTATAAGAATAACGGAATAGGCATAACTTGGGTGAATAGATATGTATTTCATTGGTTAGTATAAGAGACCAATGTTGATTGAATATGTATGGTATGTTATATTATTTTTGCTTGATTTGGTCCTGTAAAATGATTGTCACTATTTGATTTTAGAATAGGATTATTGTGTTTTTAGTCTTTTGCGTACAAACTACTGGTCCGTAAAAGAGACCAGTAGTGTTAGGTAACACTAGATATTTTCTTCTAATTTAAAAGGATGCATGTGTTATTGTTGGGGATAAACAGTTCAAAACCTGGGGGGGGGGGGGGGTATGATGTCCTGTTGTGATTTTATTTCGCTTCACTCATAATTTAAGTGAATTGTCTTGTGTTTTAAATTACCTTGTTTATAAATATGTTAGAAATTAGTTTAATTTACAAACAGTTATGGTTTTGGCTAGAATAAAGACAATACATGGGGCTTTATTTAGGACCCTTCGTTCAGAAAATAGTTAATAAACTACTGAGAACTAGTAGAGAGACACATTCTCTTTGTGAATAATAAGTTCATGGGTATATTCTGGTTGCTGTGATAATCAGCGTAGAGAGGTTGATATGCCTATGAAGTGTTGGAAACATACGACGGGGTTACTACACAAATAAAATGGTTATGGGGAAGATAAAAATAAGAGCTACATTAAGCCAGCATGGATTGAATATATATGGATTGGACGCCATATTGGGGAAGAAAAGATTAATGTGAATAACGTATATAGCAGTGGGGTAAATGAGGGGAAAGTTTTGAACATGGTTTCCATGGGGTCGCAGGTGAACATGGATTTAGAGCCATGATGTACTTTCATAAGAGACACGAGATTGCTGGCTTATAAAAGAAGAAGTGGGTAACGTGCTACGCCAGACAGTCTGAAGACGAAGTAAAACATGAATTGAATCCATGTTTTCTGGGTACAATAGTGAAAGGGTTGTAAGTGTGTTAATGAGAAATGAACATTGTCACTGTGGAGACAAAATGATATGGGGTTTTTGAGGGTCCATGATATATGGACTGTAATAGAATAACGTTGATTGCAAGCAGTCACAGACATGAGTTCAGGGGTAGTATATTGTTGCTGTTAATAACGGCATAAGTAGAGGTTTTAGTAGATATGCCCATAATAAATGGACATTAAGGGGTCGCTGAAAATTTCAGCAAGATTAAAAGGGAATTCTGAGTGAGGTTAGTTATGTGAGGTGATGTGGAAAGAGGTCGTGAGGGATGATGGATTTTTTTTATTTTTGTGTAATGTCTGTAATATATAGACATTTGGGAGTGAATAAAATTGGTGCTTGATGCTGTAGATAGCAGCGTAAACTGTTACCATAATAAGTGGTACTGTAGAAGATATAATTGTTTTAGACTTTATTACATAAAGTCTCAAATGACATAGGGCGGGGGGGGGGGGGGTAAAGGTGTGTGTGATTTAGGTGAGAGTGTTTTTTTTTTTTATGAGAAAGAGTTCTACTTCTTTGAATCTCCGGTGCGCACCGATTCTTTGTCTTCCTATCGTGTGCGAGTGATTTCAGGTTAGTTGAAAGTGGAGAAGCAGTAATGTGGAGGTAATACGGGTAGTGATGACAATAGGGAGTTGAGGTAGTATCAGAAGAGTACAGCGTTTGAAATTTTAAGCGGATTGCTTATGAAGGAAGAAGTATTTCAAAAAGGTAACCATATGTGTTATGATGTATTGTATAAAGTTGAGATTTAAATGTTATTGAGGATATGTAATTAATATATGTTATGTGTTTTTGAAGAGCCAGAAACGAAGAGGAAATAATTACTAAAGTTAGTTTGGGGCGGCTTAGAGAAATTATGGGAGGTAAGGAGAGAAGATGTAGGATAAAAGGGGTTAGGAATAAAGACTTTTGAAGAAGAAAAGTCTTTTAAAAACACAGGGAGGTGTAGCAGAATGAATATCTTAGTAGTATTAGTTTAGGTGTGCAAGCCAACAGCACGCTTGAGCATCAAGATAGAACAGCTAGAAGGATGCTCAAGTCGTGACGTGGCTTGTTGTTGGGGCAGTTAGTAAACACGAAGGGCGAGAGAAGAGAAGTCAACATCGCATTTGATTGTATTGAGATTTTGTATCAACCATCGCAAATAAAGCCTGTTCTACAATAACCTAACTGAACTTGTTGATCCACTGTATACACGCATTGTTACACTGTCTAGCCAAGAGAAGCGTTTCAAATTTAACAGGAAACTAAACATAGGAAAATGGAATGTGATAAATTTGGCTTCTGATGGAAAGCGATTGTTTGAAAGACAGTTCTAGGAACAAATTTATGCAAATCAGTGGTTCTGAACCGATGGGGAATTCCCCCCCCCCCCCAAAGGGGGGAATTTTAAGGTTTCCAGGGGGGATTTATGGTTTCCGGGGGGGGGGGGGAATTAAGATTATTTCAAGATCGGGTTAATATAAGAACCGATTACTTGATATTGTTTTCCCCATCATACTGTACGGATCTGTACGTCCCACCCTTCTAAAATTTAATTTATATAGTAAGTAGACCCACAATTCATGTTTTATGTGGACGTCTACACTTGTTTTAGTATGTGCTATTAAATTTAGCTTCCATTATTACGTATACTGTGTAGGGGCGGGGGGATTTTTAGGGGGAAATGACGTTCTGAAAATATAGTGAAGGGGGGCACGGGCCAAAAAAGGTTGAGAACCACTGCACTAGATGATGAAGATGATTATGATTGACACAGATAAACAAAATAATTGGAAAGGGAAATCTCCACCAGCTGATCTGGCATGTCTTCAGTAATGGGATCTAATTTCGGGACACACAATCTGGCGTCTTCTCGTATTAGCGCATTGGAAAACCATGTTCTGACAATGATCACAGTGACGAACTTTCCAACAGAACGTCATCCCGTCATCTTTATTGTTATTAAAACAGAAAGATACAACTGTAAATTTAAATGTGACCATCTCACGCTCTCTCTCTCTCTCTCTCTCTCTCTCTCTCTCTCTCTCTCTCTCTCTCTCTCTCTCTCTCTCTCTCTCTCTCACACACACACACACACACAACACGCGCGTATACACATGCATGCATCAACACACACACACACACACACACACACACACACACACACACACACACAGAGGCACAAAATCATATACCGGTAATTAGAGAAGATTTCATAATCATGTTCCAGAAACATGACAGATATCATATGTTCAATGAAGGCAAGCAACTACCTTTGGAAGTACATTTATTGTAGCCAAGCATCAGTCTGATCTAGAATGTTCTCACATTTGGACAGCGTGTTCTGTGTCAATATATCAACTTGCTCTCGCTAGCTGCCACTGTCACACATAGAATCAGAATGTCACAGACAAATAACAATGCTCAAGCGTCACTGTTACTCGTTTTGTTTTCACTAATGAATTAACATTGACGTAACAAAGTATTCCTTTTGCCTTTGTGCGAATATCAATTCATATAATTACAAACAGGGAAAAGTATCCTAACATGCAAAAATAAGGAATAATTGGTAATAATTATCTCTCTCTTCCAACCCCCCCCCCCCCCCCCCCCAAGTAATCTGTAACTTAAGACATCCATGAGGTGTTATTTCGGATAATTTAGTTCATGCCAAATGTACATCACCAAATGTAGCAAAAATAGAGAGCTGCTGTCTTCGGCAGGAATTACTAACAGGCCTACGTTTAAAGTAGATAGCCGTGGCAGCGCAGCGGTGAGCATGTTTGCCTGCCGTTCTGAAAATCACGTGTTCAAATCCCCATCGAGGCAGATTTTTTTAACAGAATTGGATATGGGCTCCTATTTCGACCCAGTCGAAAATGGGTACCAGGAAATGTAATGGAAAGTAAAGGCAGCCATCGTGTTACTGACCGCTTCACTCATGAAGTCGCAGGCTTGTCTGATGATTGGTTTATGAACTAGTGCTCGCTCGATCGTATGGTAAGCTAGGATGTTGTGGGTTTTTAAGGTGTTGATGACTGTCGATTCATCCTTTTCGTGCGACCCCCGCCTCTTCGTGTTTCCATTTCCATTTTGCAAACTCTTGCTGCTGGCGACATTGGGTTCATTCTCACTAGCTGGCCGAACCAGTTAAGTCTTTGTCTGTCATTGAATTTAACAACTGGTGTTGCTCCAACTATTTTATGGTTCCCCTAAAATTTCTTAACATCCTAAACGCCTTTAAGTACTTAACAGCATTTAATACTATAATATCCCTTACCGTTTAATATCCCAATACAGAATACGCCTTACACAAGTATTTGCAATGCAATTACCTTCAGCCTTTATACAATAAAGGCGTGTGTTCTGTTTCCGTAATGGTATATTGATAACGAATGTTTGACATCTATACTATGACATTTATATAGAAAGCTTCATAATTATTCCCACGACTGCAAAAGCTACTTATTTATTGACTTGACTCCTAGCTCGGAGTTTAGCCAATATGCTACTATTCATTGATGTCTCTGGGCATACTCTCGCGACTGACAACTTTGTGCAATTATTGCACCTATTAATCATTCTCATTATTTCCCCCAAGCCTGAAATATGCTCTGTACACAGTCAATAATGTGTGTCTCATGTCAACTGACGCCATGTCGTGTGTTGTCGTCATCATCTGCCAATTGTGAGTTCAGAAATCGAACACTGTCATTTGGGCGATAGATATTTCCCAATCAGAAATACACCTATTAGGGACGCAGTTCGTAATCCCACATGCCGCGTTCGAAACACAGCTGGGGGAAATAAATGCTAGGGTTGATTGCCACGTTCCCCGAAGGACATACAACTAACGTTATAAGAACACCTAGGCCCCTGAACTATTCTGGCTTATAATCGTAATATATATAGTTATTTATTATGCCAGATATTGAGTTTTCCGCATGTATTCATGAGTTAGTTAACCGATTCAGTGCAATGGATGCTTAATCTTCTTAAGCGACTTCCCGTTTCTATAACAGGATTATATAACACCGAAATGTTGTCATTGCTTTATAATACAAGTCTGCTAAAAAAAAAACTGACAGCTTTTAAGTAAAAACTGACACGTCTCTCAATTTTCTGTCATCCATTTGTGTTTGGTTCAAACTTACGTTTTGTTTGGCACTGAATCTGTTAATGTTCTACGTCACGGAAGTGAATTCATGTGTTTTACATAGATAATTCCACAAAATGTGTAATAGGTGCCTCTGTTTAAAAACTATAATTAAGTTAGTAAAGAACCCTTTTACACGCGTTAGTCGAAGTATGGCGAGTGACCTACATTTGTATACACCAATCAGTACTCTACAGGTGATATGGTCAGTGCTACACCTGCCGCCATGACTTCCCAAGACATTCCCTGTACCTATCTTAGGCTGAATCGATCAGGAAGCTCAGGTCAGTTTTAGAAATCCGTCCTGACGCAGATTTTTCTTCTTTTTCTTCTTCTTCTTCTTCTTCTTCTTCTTCTTCTTCTTCTTCTTCTTCTTCTTCTTCTTCTTCTTCTTCTTCTTCTTCTTCTTCTTCTTCTTCTTCTTCTGGAGTTTTTTTTTCCGGACGTTATTGCGTTGTGCCTGTTTACAGCAGAGCTGTGTTCTTGCGCCGTTCGGCCGACACATCCGACTTCTGCGGACATTTGTTGACCGGGTTAACCTTTCCGGGGGACTCAGATTCGAACCCACGATCCCTGGATGAATGGCTAACCACTACGCTACCGCGGCTACCAAATGAAAAATTCAAGATGATAAATTATGTGTTTTCAGTTTCCCTTGTCATTTTACTAGTTTGGTGTGTTACTTTATAGGTGCTGTTTGAATTTGTTGACAGTTGAAACGTAATGTAGGTGCTATTTTCATTTATTGTTGTTTGTTACGCAATCTGAAAATATTAACTCATCATGCTTTCAAGTTTGATAATAGGCATCATTATTGGTATGGTTACTGTGGTCTTTTGTCTATTTTGTAATCTAACGAGTTTTTGTCTTAAGTTCTTGCTGTTTTATAAGTTGTGCTTATATTATTTTGGTGAAGAGATCATATAAGCCTTGCAAGTCGATCTGATTCCTCGTTGCCAGGCATGTTGCAGTTGGTGGGTATACATCGAATGTGCATCTGTCAAAACTTTGGGCAACTTTAAAAGAAAGAAAACGCAGTCCTCTGGCTCGAATTTTTTGTGTGTGGTAAAGAAAACTTTGCCGGTCTCCGTGGCCAAAGGCTTGCGAACGAGGTTCGTGAGCCGCTTACCAGGCGTTCGTAACGCAGCAGCGACCGATTTGTGCAGCAGACCGTGTCGCGTTGTGTTATAACGTGTTGGTATTGGAGTCGGTCGTTCAGAAAGCAATGGAAAACTAATGAACGTAAAATTTGCCTAGTACATCAACAGCAGCTGAAAACATGCTGCTGTTGACTGCAACATCCTGCATGGGATAAGTAAACATTTAAAAAAGTAAACGTAAAGAATTCTTTTACATATCTTAAGGCGCACTACGTACATGGTGCTAGATCATATTTTTATAGACCAATCGGCGTTTGAGCAGTGATGGTCGATATCAGTTTCGCCGCCATTACGTCTGAGGACATTGCTAGGTAACCATTTGTTAGTTTGTTAGGATTGGTCAGCATAAGAGCCCAACTGAGTTTTAAAAATCTACCTCGTTGCGAATTGGAACCCATGACCAATGGGGCCGCAGGCATGCGTCTAGCCACTGATCTACCGCCGCTCCCATGTAGTTATTTTTTTTTTTCTTTCTTAATTTTTTTTCTTTTCAGAAGGATTATTATAAAGACAGAAAGAGATTATGGTCGTCACAAAGAAGAAAAAAAGAAAAAAACAAACAGAAATACCGCAATGTAATAGACAGGTAGATGGTAATAAACAAGTGAATCGGTACCGCTTTCTTGGAACAGGCTTAACATCTGATGTGAGGTGTCTTGAAGAGGTTAGAACAAGAATCGCCATGGCTAAGGTAGCCTTTTGCATGATGGACAACATACTGACCAATAAAAAGATGCCAATAACAACGAGAAAAAAAAGTGCTGACGTGCTACATAGAACCTGTACTTTTATATGGTTGCGAAACGTGGACAATGAGCAAACAAGCTGAGAAACATCTACTGGCAATGGAAATGTGGTTTATGAGTAAAATGCAATGAATATCGTGGACGGATAGAAAAACTAATGAGCAAGTCCTACAAGAGGCAAATGAAAACCTTAAAGTGATTAGAGAAATTAGACGCAGACAGTCACCATTTTTGGGCACATTATGAGAAAACATAAACTAGAGAACTTGGTGACAACTGGCAAAATTGAGGGGAAAAGAACAAGGGGAAGGCAGAGAAGAAAATATCTGGATGGCTTGATCACACAGCATGGTCGAGACAAGAACACAGAGCTGATTCACGACTCCGGTGACGGTGTAAGATGACGAAACATGATCGCCCATGCTTATCGGTATGGCACATAATGATGATGATTATGAAGACCGCATCAGTAGAAATCATTCCTTGGATATAAGAGCTTGCTTTATTCTGAATAGGCAGAACGATCATGACCTACCCCACGTGTACAGCAGTGTACCGTTAACACATCGTGGCATAGTCCGCTGTGCATTGTGTTTGGTGGTGCTAATGTGGTCCTAGCGCTGGCAGTGTTGTAATGGCTACGTGATAGTTTCATTCGAACACTACACTGAAATTGTTTGTCATGAACTGTACTAGTAATGGCAGCCGCTGTAGCTTAATGGTTAAACGCTCGCCTGCCGGCCAGTGGACACGGGTTCCATCCACAACAGGGCGGGATTTTAAAATCAATCTGGGCTTCCAGGTCCAGTCAGTCATAAATGGGGAGCAGGACATGTCTTGGGAAGTAAACGCAGCAGGAGAGATATTGACCACATCAGCCACCGAGTGGCAATTGGTCTATAACAATATGATCCATCACCTGTGCCCAGTGTGCCTATGGCACGTAAAGAGATCCTTATATTTTTCTAACTTATGCTAATAATGTTGAGGAGTGGCTGCCCGAGTGGCTGGAATGCCGGATTCTCCTTCGGGAAACCCGGGTTCGAATCCTCGGTAAGGTGTGGAGTTGTTTTTTATGTCGGGGGCAAAAAATGAAACTCTAACCTGTACAGTTCGCTGTGACTGCACTAGCTACGCAGCCTTAAATCCTCCGACTCAAGACCCTTCTCTCTTTCTCTCTCCCCCCCCCCCCGTCCTACACCACAAGGTACCATGGACAGTAGATGACATGACAGTTTATTAAATGCAGACACTTTCCAAGCCTCTATATATATATATTGCCAGTTTCACCACCACAACTCAATTGAACTGAAAATCCACCTTACAGATTCATTCATACTTGGTCGGCCTTTCTTGATAATGCACTTTGCTCGTATCAAATGATGTCTTACAAAATCCAGTAAACATATACATTATTAGCCTTATACAAATTTAACCCTAAAAGGAAACATCACGACCCAAGGTCAGTGTTCCGTCCATACAGTTTTTATATAGATTCGGCAACGCTGCAAACGTGATTCCCCGGACGTTGGCTGCCCCATCGTGGCAAAAAACGGTCATGTGTTCTTGGAGTCAACCGTCATCACGACGTCGACACGGGCGCTCACAAATAGCTCTGCTGATGGCCAGTGTCACGTTACGAGTTTTGTGGCGCTTGCTTTCGTCTTCACAATAATCACATTATGAATTAGACTTGATTTTTCGTGCGTCATCCAATTACAAAAGGATTGCTGGACTCGGTTCGGATTTCCATTTATTAACATGGAAGCACGAATTTCAATGAACTTTAAAGGCGAAAAGACAGATTTTAAGATATGTGATAAAGAATATAATCTCGATTCGACAAACAGTTTTCTATAATATTCTTGTATATGGAATGGAATCATGGCACACTCTTATCACAACCGCCGGAGCTGTGGCTAAGGTGCAGTTATCACAGTTCACAATTCCTTGACATACCCAATTGAGGGTTTTAAATCACCTGCCTCCCCCGATGTGTCTCCACCTTGCCGTGGTGGGGGAGCTTGAGTGTCCCGTTGACCCCATGTGCTTGCCGATGGGTGAAAACTACATATCGGACAGCGTATGGGATAGGGACCAGACTAAGAGAGACACAACCTGCTGCTCTGCAGGAGACTGAGGATAGCAGTCAAAAGTTTAAATCAGGCGCATGAAGGCAGTTCTTGTTTCGGACAATACTCTAAGGCTCTCTGTCGAGGGTTTAGGCTGAACGCCTCTAAGCCATAGACCCTCGGATCTGAGAGTCGGGCCGATATCCACCTACCGAAAAATTGGAATCGAGATACTGAGCAAGCTACATGCCCAGTTCTGACACTTGTTTGAAGGCTCTCAGCTGAGGGATATGTTGGATTCCCGGATGAGATGGCCTGACCGTTTCTCACTGACTGCTGCACGAAGGTAAGGTGCTGAGCCGGCAGCACATGTAGCCTACCTCGTGAGCGAGTACAAAAAGTCAGTAAAATGCCCCAGTCGAAGGAAATGGTTACGAAAACTGTCTGTATCTAACTCATAGAGAGTGTAGATAAAAGTGGAGAAACGTCTCAATAACGCGAAATGGAACGCACGGCGAGCGAACCTATTGCGTGGTTCAAAAGCAAAAGCTTACCGAGTGGATGTCGCCCGCAGTCTGACCGCCCCTGGAGCTCACTTGAGCGACCAGTGGCAAGCGAGATGCCCAATACATGGAAGTGAGGAACTAAAGCAGCCATGAGCAGGACGTGGCAACTCCTCGGGTGAGCCCAGTCTCGGAGCAATATGTGCCGGCTCTGCAATTATGGAAGCCTCCTTGGATAGCGAGGGACTGCCCATTGTCTGCCCCTGTCTTCCCTTGAGGGCCGACCGCGATGTCGTTGGTCGTTCTATCTTGACCAGCTGAGATGTGGGCGACATCACAACAGTCTAACGTGCCTCGAAACCAGAGGAAGGTTAACCTCATTAAAAAATGCCCGCCGGAAGTCGGAAGTGTCGTCCTACGGGTGGCAAACTAAAAATTGACACTACGCAATTACGTCCGAGTGAAATGTCTCGTCCGAATGTCTCTCGTGCTAGGAACAGCTCTGACTACCTAGTTTCCGAATGCCGCTCTTGTTCGGAACAGCTCTGACTAGGTAGTTTTCCGAATGTCCGCCGTGCCTGGAACAGCTCTGATGGGTACAGGGACAAGCACATGTCCGAAAACTCGCTTAGTGGAAACCAACCGCAGAGCTGACTGGTTTGTGTAGGAACGGCCCAGGGCGAGCGAAATGCCCAATATATTGAAGTGAGGAATTAAAACAGCCATGAGCAGGACGTGACGATTCCCTCGGTAAACCCAGCACCAGAGCGTTATGTGCCGGCTCTGCAATTATGGAAGCCACCCAGGATGGCGGAAAATGCTATGGACTGTCCCTGCCTTCACTTGAGGGATGACCGTGTAGTCTTCGACTGTTCCAACTAGACCAGCTGAGATGTGGACGGTACCACAAAAGTGAGAGTCTCCCAGGATTGCTAACCTGGTCAAAAATGCACGCTAAAAGTCGGATGTGTTGGCCTGAGGGTTCGACCCGAGGGTGCCTAACCAGACACACCGCAATCACATCTGAAAAAATCACTCCGGATGAACGCAAAGAAGAAGAAGAGAAATCACCTGCAGGCAATTTGAGAGAAGACCGTCTTGCGGTGATTTAGATTAAATGGGCGTCGGTCGTTCAGAAAGCAATGGACAACTACTGTAAATCACAAACGGCCACATAATGTCGGGGTTGGCCGCAGCGTCCAGTAAAGGACATGCAACTAATTTTAACTTATCTGAACCAAACAGCGGTTATAATGTTATGTGTTAGAACCACACTTTCAGAAGGAGACTTGGATCAGGTCACACCCATTTGTTTCTAATTAAGTAATACGTGGCAGATGTGTAAAGTTGACCTGGGTTCACAGGTTGACCCAGCTTAAAGTGGGTACTAAGAAATGTCTTAGGAAGTCACGGTGGTCAGCCTGATACTGACCACATCGCCCATATAGATTTCATTGACCATATATTGTTGTAGAATATTCTGGAAGTTATAGAGCAACAATCACACAAGACTGGCGAGAATCCAGGTTCGCAACGTTCCTCTCACTATCGGGAAGTACATCCGGTCATGGTCAGCGAACGCGCAATTACCGAATTTGCTATTTCATTCACATTATGGAGTACACATACGTATTGTACGATAGATTATTATACATTGTATGTAGTCAATTATTATATTCAAGTATAGTGTGGCTGAGTACAGCATAGTACAGTTTGAATGATTATAGCATATTATACTGTGACTGATTTGATCATAGTATAGGGTGTATTTTTTGTTTGAAAATATTGCCGGTCCAGCTTTTGTATTCACCCTCTAAAAGTCTATGCAACATAATTGGTAAATACAAACTTGGACCGGCAATATTTTCAAACACTGCACAATCATTAATTCAGAATAATTGTCTGCTTTAAAGTTACTCAGACTAGACAGTTTTGCACAAGTAAAACAAATGATTACCAAGATGAGGACTCTGTTATGTTCATCGAATTAATAACATTGGGATGGTGTATTAATTTTCTAATTTGAGGTCCTTCAAAAATTCCAGTTTTAAGTGTTTCTATCCTCAATTCCTAAAACTGTCTGCACAAATAATTAAAACGGTACCGCCTCTGTTCAGTGCCTTAACTAATTCCTTGACCAAGCCAAGCTTAATATGTAATGGTGGCAGTAGAACTCTGTTTTGATCAATGAGAGGCTTGTTGAGAATATTTTTTCCCCAACTTTAAACTCATCCCTCAACGACCATTATTTCTTTGTCCAGTGAGTATCTTTTGCCCTATTGTCCCACAAACATTTAAAGCATGTATATATTTGGTGAATATCCTTTGCTGGCCAAGCAAGAAGTTTATAATTTTAAGATCTACACAAATCATCCAGTTATGTTCTAAATAGTTCAATTTTTCAAGAACTGTGCTTATTCTTGCATACTCCTCTTTCACCGCAGTAGAACGAGCAATTGAAATTGAGCCATATTTGCTACCATTGTGTAAGAGAACAACTTTCACACTTTTATTTACAGCTATCAATGAAAAGTTGCCATTTATTTGGTGCATAACTCACACGCAGTTCGTTTACAAGACCTACTACATTAGTACACAAAACAAGGTTCTTTTCTTTACAAAATAATCGAATAAAACCTTTTTCTCTGCTGCCTAAAAATGTAACCTTTGTTTCAACATTCAGTAATTGTTTTCTTTCAACCTTGTAGCCAAAGGTTATAAAGATTCCTTCGAAAGATATAGCTCTCGGATTAGATCACTCAGTTCACGCTGGTCGAAGATTTGAGCAGCTGGAAAATCATCTTCGAAATCACTATCAATGTCACTTGTGTTTCCACATGCCACTGCTGTCTCATGTTCTAGCAGGGAATCTTAAATCTGACTGAAAGTTGGAATCGGTATGTCATCTCTGTGTGGAACAATTCGTCTAGCAGAATCTAAATCTGGATATTTTCACTTTTTGTAATTTTTTCCCCCATTAATTCCTTTAATAATGGTAGTTTAAAAGTCAGTTGCATATCCTTTACAGGATGTCGCAGTCAACCTCAGTAAGTTTTGGCTGTTTGAGATTTCTTGACAAGTTTACATTCACTAGTTTGCCATTGCTTTCTTAATGTAACAGTACAGGTACAGAGGATCAATAACTAAGTCCTGATGTGTTTCTTTTTAAACTGGTTTATTGGTTCATATTGGCCGATAATTATACAGAGACCTTTCACTATGATGTTATCTTGTCTCCGTTCTGGCTGTAACTAAGTTCAAAACAAACTACGTCACGACTTGAGCATCCTTCTTACTGTTCTATCAGGATGCTCAAGCGTGCTCCAAGCCTGCACACCCAAGCCAATAACAGATATGATATTCATTCTGCTACATTAACTACCGGCACTCATACCTTTTATAAAAACCAACGCAAGGCAATCTGCTGTCAAATCGCCCATAGTTGTGTTCGAACGCGGTATACGGAATTACGAACTATATATGTAACCCTTTCGCCACAAAGCCGGCCCTTAATAATGACAACACAGAAATAACAGTCAACATAGTGGCTCCTGGTCTGTCTGTCCAAACCGTTGGAATTCCACATTTTAAACATTTTGTTCCCCACATGTCCACAATGCTTCCTATGTTCTTCTTTCAAAGTGTACTTTCCACAAATATAACAAACTAAATCCGGTGAAAGAAAACATGATCTTCTTGAAGATGATGCCATTCTATGTTAGAAGTGTAAGAAAATAACTATAGTCTGTTTACTTTTTTCTGCCCCAATATAAAATTCCATATCTCAGTAACCAACTGAGGGAACATTATGAGATTTAGCATATAACCTTATCATTATGTCCACCTAACAAAAATTTTTTGTTCTGGAGATTGTACAGCAGATTTCAATGTTTGTTTATATGCGGTATATAATTTACGGCTCAGAGATTAAGTCCATAATTTTAAAAGTAATACAGATTCACCAAGACACATCCGCACTTTTTTAAAAATTGTCTTGTGGTTTCCGTTTTGGCACAAACTGCACGCAGTTAAATTTGATTGTTCAGAGGTGTCTTCAGTGTGGCTTCTTTCATGAAAGTGATTATATAAATAAATATATAAATAAATCTTACCATTAATATAATATTCTTCTTTCTTCGTTCATCCGGAGTTTTTTTTCGGACGTGATTGCGTTGTGCCTGTTTACAGCAGAGCTGCGTTCTTGCGCCGTTAGGCCGACACATCCGACTTCTGCGGGCATTTGTTGACCGGGTTAACCTTCCCGGGGGTTTCTTAGGACGTTAGACTCTCACTGTTGTGGTGTTATCTCCCATCCCAGCTGGCCCATATAGAACAGCCAAAGGCATCCTGGTCGGCCCTCAAGGGAAGGCAGGGGCAGACCATGGGCATTCCCCGCCATCCAAGGAGGCTTCCATAATTGCAGAGTCATCACACACCGCTCTGGTACTGGGCTCACCCAAGGAATCGTTACGTCCTGCACATGGCTGCTTAGCCTCACTTCTGTACATTGGGCCTTCCGTTCACCATAGGCTGTTCTTCCAGAAGCCAGAAGAATGCAGTTTGCAGATGACATCCACACAGTGAGCTTTCTATTCGGACTTTCCACGTAATGGATTTGCTATCCAAGCAATATTCCATTTTGTGCCACTAGGACACTTTTTCCACCTTTTTTAAAGCCCACACAGTGAGCTTTCGATTCGGACTTTCCACGTAATGGATTTGCTATCCAAGCAATATTCCATTTCATGCCTCTGGGAGGCTTGTGTAACCGACATGCCTGTGGTATGAAGTGTGGCAGTCTAAATACTTCTTCATGTACATTTAAATGTCAACCTGAATACAGTTAAAGTAAGCTGCAGTCGACTTGAGCTTGTTGATATTTCCATAGAGCTTGTCCTCGAATGAAGCAGGTGTGGGCCAAAATATCTTTCTCTGTTCTGCATATATTGGGCACTCTTGCAGCAAATGTTTAGCTGTCATTTTACCAGTTCCACAATTACATTCATCTGTATCTCCTATCTTTAGTTTGTTGAACAAGTGGTATTTCAACCTGTTGTGTCCTGTGCGGAGTCTGAAGATTGCTACTTGTTCTCTTCGGTCGAGTTTGTAATATGCATCATCCTTCTGGTGGCCTGGATGCACTGATTCCCATTTGGTTCTATAAGTGCTTTTTATCAACCTCTTTGCCTCATTATAGGTTATGTCTATGTCAGGCTGTGGTAGTCGTCCGCCCCCTTTTGCCAGTCTGTCAGCCTCTTCATTTCCAGGTATACTGCAATGTGATGGGATCCACTGTATTACAACTTTTTTGGATTTCTGGCATAGACCATAGAGTGCTGCTCTTAGGTCAGCTATTTCTGTGCTGTTATTGCTCTTCAGTATTGAGACAGCTGACTTTGCATCTGTAAAGATAGCTATTTGCGTCTCTTTATTTTCCTCCATCAAGAGCATTTCTGCTGCAGTTTTTAGAGCCTCTACCTCCGCTTTGAAGTTTCTTGAAAACTTTCCAGTTGCTACTGAATGTGTTTTTTTCACTCCATTTTTTAAATTTAGGAGAATTCCTCCTCCTCCATTCTCTACTGAATTTTTGGCTGATCCATCTGTATATGCATGGGTCCAATTGCTGCTTGGGTTCTTTTATGTAGTTTAGGGTTATTTCTCTTCTTTCGGTTTCATGCTGAGTGTTCTTTTTCTCAATACCAGGAATGTTTTCTATCATCTCAGGCAGTTGCTGCTGTCTCCAAGCTGGGAACTTGTCTGCATTGTAAATGGGTTTGACTGTTGATATGTTAAGTATGGGATCTGCCCTAATCTTTCGTTTTGCAGTTTCTACAAAGTTGCTACGCTTCAGTCTTCCCTTTCCAAAACCACTAAACCTTTTATACATAGGGTGGTCTGACAATCTTCTAAATTTTTCAGCTTGTTGCTGGGCTCTGCTATCTCTTCTATCCTGCATTGGTTGTAAACAAGTGATCTTTTCTAATTCATTAATAGGCGTTGTCTTCAGGCTTCCAGTTATGATTCGCATTCCTTGATTTTGGACTCTACTTATTTTGTTAAAGTTTGACTTAGCTGCTGTTGCCCAAGCTGCAATGCCATATTCCAGTACTGGCCTCACCCGTCCAGTATATAACTTCTTGAGAACTTTCTCATCTGCTCCCCACGTTGTACCAGCAAGCTTTTTCATGATTGCCATTCTTTGCCTTGCTCTTGTTCGATTTTTCTCAGCCTGTGTCTTCCATGTCAGGCGACGATCAAAGGTGACTCCTAGATAGTTTGGATTTTCATCATGGCGCAATATTTTTCCATTCAATACCAGCTTAGGTTGCTGAGTTTTAGTTGAGAGGGAGAACACTGTGCATGTTGTTTTCTCCTCACTTATCTTCACTAGCCATGATTTTGACCAGTCCTCTAGCGCTAATATGGCTTGCTGTATTCTGCTGTTAGCTGTACTAACTAATATATTCTTCAGATATCCATATGGCTAGGTCATCTGCAAAGGATGATGTGTGTACTCTGGCTGGAAAATTTTCCGTGATGTCGTTTATATATGCTAGGAATAATGTTGGTGAAAGAACTCCTCCTTGGGGGACACGTTGCTCCAACAGTATCATTTTGCTGGTTTGTCCTTGTACTTTTGTCCTGGCAGTTCTGTTCTCAAGGTAGTGGCTGATCCATTTGTACATTTTCCCACAAACATGCATTTTTTGCAGTTTTACTTTCAGTCCTTCCTTCCATACTTTATCAAATGCTTTTTCTAAATCTACCCAGACCGCTAGTGTGTGCTTTTTCTCTTGGAAGGCATCCTCTATTTCCTGAGCTATATAGGTTATTTGATCTTCAGTGGATCTGTACTTTCTGAATCCTGCTTGGTGAAGTGTTAAGAGTTGGTTTTCTTCCAGATGCCATGTTAGCCTGCCATTGATAATGCGTTCCATTAATTTTCCTACACAGCTAAGAAGACTGATAGGTCGATAGCCATTTGGTTCTTCCAGGTCTTTTCCTTTCTTTGGGACTGGTATTAGTATAGCTTCCTTCCATGCCTGTGGGACTATTCCCCTCTTCCAGCTGTAATTTAGGACTGCTAGTAGTTTCTTTTTTGCCTTAGTGCCTAGTCCTATTAGCATTTCATTTATGATTCCATCCTTTCCTGGTGATGTCTTCTTTTTCAGGGTATTCATTGCCTGTTCCATTTCTTCCATTGTTAGATTTGCCATCATATATTCTGCTGCTGTCTCTGTATATCTATGATGTATCTGTTTATCTTTGATTGCTTTCTTCTGTTCGGCTGTAATATCAATGTGGTTTGCACTGGCATAGTGTTCCATTAGTGCATTTGCAGCTTTTTTTCCTGTAAGCAAGGCATTTCCTTGTTTAATTGTTATTTGTTTGTTTCTAGGTCCTTCATTGTTCATGGCTTTCACTAGTTTCCATAGTTTGTTTCCATCCCTGTCAAAATTCAGGTTTTCTGTTTTTTTCCTCCAACAATCTCTTGTTGTTTGATTTACTGTTCTTTTATATTTTGCTGAGATGGCTTTGAGAGAGATGTTCGCTTCAGTTGTTTGTTCTCTCTCTGCGGTCTTCCTAGCATCTTCAACTTTGTCCTCCAAAATGTGTAGTTCCTCAGTCCAGTATGGTTTGTAATTTTTCCTCGCTCCTCTTGGAATAGACTCAGTGGCCGCCTGTATTATTGCTCTGTTTAGACTTTCCACCATTTGCTTCATGTTGCCATATCGTGTATTTATGTTTTCACAATATTTGTCTGTTAGTATGGCAAATCTGTCCCAATCTGCTCGTTTGTAATTCCAGCGGGGCAAAGGCTTTTGTTCCTGTGGAACATACTCCATATTTATTACAAGCTTGATTGGTCTGTGGTCACTACCTGCTAATTGGTCAAGCACATGGCGATCGATTTTGTGGAGGATGTCTCCTGTGCAGAAAGCTAAGTCTGGAGTAGAAGTGGTAATCCATCTTCTGGAGTAGAAGCTCGGTGTGTCATCCGCTTTGTTGAGTAGATGGAGATTTGAGTCTATTTCCCAGTCCTCCACTTCATCTCCTCTTTTATCAGTATCTGGGTATCCCCATCTTTCTGAACGGCTATTAATGTCTCCGACAATAATGCAATTTGTGTCAGTTATTTTCATGTTTGAGAGTGTAAGATCCTTATCTGCCGGGCTATACAGATTGTAAATTCTTATTTTCACGTCCTTTATCATTATATCAACACCTATAATTTCCGTTTGGTTGTCAGAGATCACAGATACTTCGCTGCAAGGTATTGTATTTCGTGTAAGTATTACAACCCCTCCTTTGTGTCCTTCGCGGTCGAAACGTGTGACCTGATATCCCTCGACTGAAAATGTGCGATTGGCGTTGAGGTGTGTCTCTTGAATGCATGCCACATCTATTCTATCTTTATGAAGACGCTGTGTTAGGGAGGCTTTCTTGTTATAAACTCTTTCTGCATTCCATTGTAGTATGTTGAGTGTCCGGGGTGTTTGGTCAATAGCTCTTAACCTACTCCTCTGTGCCTTGACTCCACAGCACAGGGGAAGGTGACCACCAGTAGTCATGGGTGGACCCCCTCGAGGCTGGGGGCCCGGCACTATCACCGCCTGATGGGACTTCACGGGTTAGCACCATAACGATTAATTTTCATCTGTGGCATCATGAAATGATAAAGTTACGTTGCACTTCTTTGTCAAGCCTGTGGCTCAGTACATCCGATTTCGACAAGCATTTGTTCGGGATGCTTTCCCTAGCCTTTGACTGTACCCAGTCTACCTACAAGGCAGCAGGTTTGTACGTCTCTTCGTCTGGTCCCTCTCCCTTGACCTGTCCGACATGGGTGACCCTACCAGTAGCTGTGCTACCGTCGGCATAGCTCTTGGGGTCATTGGAACGCGCAAGCCCCTCTACCTCGTCAAGGTGGACGCACGGCAGAGGGGAATATAATATTAATAGCTAATATTTGAATGTGTGAATATTGTTCAATGGGATTGAATGTGAAATTGTGTACACTTCAAAGCATCGTTATGACGCTGTACACATATTTTTGTCAAGAAGCTGATAGCAAGAAACTGTTTCATAATGTTACAAATCCCGAAAACAGAACAGTGCATGCATTGGGTTTAAGTAAGCGGTCATTTCGTCGATGGGTGCAAGAATCTGGAATGAAACCAACACGTGATAAGCAAACGGTTGGTAGAAAGGCAATTATAGACAGCATTGACAAGGATGTCATCAGGCGAGTTATTATAAAAATGATGGATGCCAAAGAAACAGTGAACGTAAGAAAACTGAGGGTTTGGTTGAGAAAGAACAATAACATAGAGCTATCCAAAACAACTTAGTGGAGAATTATAAGGACATTAGGCTTCACTTTTAGAAAGTACAAGGGAAGTAGAAATATCATTTGCGAGCAACCGCATTTAGGAGCCATGAGAAGCAGATACCTACGTGAAATAAGGGAAATGTGCAAAGAAAATTAAGACATAGTGTATTTGAATGAGCCGTGGATCAATGCGCACCAAACAAGTGAAAAGGAAGGCAATCAGTGGATGGAAAGATAAAGCGTTATGTGCCAAGTAGTAAAGGACAGAGTTTGGTTATAGCCTATGCTGTTAATACTCATAATGACTTACTACAGAATGCTGGGCTCTTGTTCGTACCAAAGCATACAGACAATAGGGATTATCATAATAAGATGAATGGTAATGTATTTAGAGATTGGCTCGAGAATACAGTACTTCCATCCCTTGATAGACCGTCTTGTCTAATCATGGACAATGCATCATATCACAATGTTGTTGCCCAAGAAGACAAAATACCTAAGGCATCGAGCACAAATGAAGCAATAAAGATATGGCTCCGAAGGGAAAATATACCATTTCCAGAAACATATTTCAAGCTACAGTTGTTGTCCCTTGTAAAACAGGCGCAAAAAAGCAAGAAATATCAAATCGACAAGTTGATAGAAGAGCATGGCCATAGGTGCTTGAGACTTCCGACATATCATTCTCATGTAAACCCTATAGAACTTGTTAGGTCTAAAATTAAAGGACAGGTCGCAGCTGCCAATATTACATTCAAATTGTCTGACGTCAAGATACTAATCCAGTCCGCGCTATTAAATATTGATAAAAGTTACTGGGAAAAAATGTGAGGACAATATGTTGAAAGAGAAAGAGGACTATTGGAGAAAGGATGGATTTAATTTTATGCAACCGAGAGCAATCATCAACCTACTGGAATCGTCCGACACAGATTAAGGTCTGAGCAGATCGCAGACCTTAATCTACGTGCACACTTACTGGAATATTTTTCTCCAACTATTCAGACGAATTGCAGGCCCTAACCATTGCAGCATCAGTATAATGTCAATGGCAACAGATTGTATTCCACAGTGATGAATTTTCAATTCCGCAAGCTCTCAGCGGTGACAAATAACTGCATTAAAACACACACACACACACACACACACACACACACACACACACACACACACACACACACTAAACGCATTGAATACCAACAGAAGAATAATATTGCTGTGGAAACTGACATATTTTGGCATAACAAGAAACCTGAGAGCAAACACGTTGTCAAATTAGGGGACAACAATTATGCATCAATCTATAACATTCAATGAAAAGAGGACCAACATCTAGGTCTTTAAGAAGAAAGCCCACTACAAAGACACTGACATCTATTTTCATAGTGCAAAACAGGTAATCATGTTCCGTTTCTGAACGGTAAACAGCAGAGTAGACAATCTTTCGCGAAGACTCAAAGCGGGTCTGTCACCCATGTGTACGTGTGAACAAACTACACAGACAGCTGAACAGATCCTTAAAACTGGAAACATCATGACTAAATTGCTGTATCATTTCTGGTCACTCCATACGCACATTAACGCACAGCTATTTGGAAGCTTTCACGAACACAATATAAAAAGCTAACATGAATACTTGAGTACACATTTTTAACCAGCAGCTGAAGAAACAAGAAGGAAATTAAAAATAAGGTAAGAAATATATTCCTTCTACTTTTCTGTCAATTTACACATTATTTACCCCATGCCTCTGTAAATTCTCTGTCTTTACTAATATTACACATTGCACCCCTCTCGGGATTCTCCGTGGTGAAGTGGTCAAGCCGTCTGACTCGGGCTCCGAAGGTTGTATGTTCGATTCCGGGCCGCGTCCTTCATTTCACGAGTGCATTTTTTCTGAGACTCCCGAGGGTCGTCGCTGGAGCTACGGAATTCGTGCTTTGTGCGACGCTTTCCACGCTGCGGAAAGAGACTGAGCCATATGGGATGAAATCCCGGTGCCATACAGTCGACCCTGTCGACTTTTAAGATACTTCATTTACTGCACCCACTCCCATACGAATCCGGATACGCCTTGTGTCGCTATCTGAATTGGCGGGGCTTTCATTACTAGTTTTTCACCAAAACATCAAAGAAATGTCGCCGCTTTCGATGATTTACGTAGCTTTTGGACCTATCAAAGACATATTCCATGGGTGGGGGTAAATATAAGACGGCAGGAAAAATTTCATAACGATCGTGAATGACGGCATTCATTTCTGGACATACATTTTTTATAGCTTCCCGCACGCATGTCTTTGTTCCAGAAGGTAATCATCATATCTCCACGTGCTGGTCACGGAGAGTTGTCAGAATGTTTCAGTAATTCCTAAACTGTGTGACATGCCAGAATAGTGCTGCGGATTGGATGGTAGTTGTGGCCAGACCTTAGAAAGCGGACTAAATATTCTACTCCAGTGGTTCTCAACCTTTTTTGGCCCGTACCCCCCTTCACCATATTTTCAGAACGTCATCTCCCCCCCCCCCCCCTTTTTCGTATTTCCCACCTAAAAATTTGGCCCGTGCCCCCCTTCACCATATTTTCAGAACGTCATTCCGCCATTTCGTATTTACTACCTAAAAATCCTTTCCCCACCCCTACACAGTATACGTAATAATGGAAGCTAAATTTAATAGCACATACTAAAACAAGTCTAGATGTCCACATAAAACATGATTTGTGGGTCTACTTACTTTATAAATTGAATTTTAGAAGGGTGAACAGTACAGAACCGTACAGTATGAAGGGAAAAACAATTTAAAGTAATCGGTTCTTGTATTAACACGATCTTGAAATAATCTTAATTCCCCCACCCCCTGGAAACCCTAAAATCCCCCCCCCCCGGGGGAATTCCCCACAGGTTGAGAACCACTGTTCTACTCTATGGCTGGAGAGCCGCTGTAGTGTAATGGTTAGCCACTTGCTTGATAGTCCTGTGGCCATGTGTTCTAATTCGCATCAAGACATTTTAAAATGACCTGGGCTCCTAAGTCGATCCAGCCTAAAATTGGTGCCAGAAAATGTGTTGGAAAGTGAAGGCGGCCGGCGTGTTATTGAACACATAAATCCTGTAGTGCCGATTGGTATACGGAAATATGGATCTAAGAGCTTATGTCCGATGTTCTTTAGGGCGTGTAAAAATGTCTTTGGCTTTCGTGGGGGTTACCTCACTGCTCTGTGGTGCTAAGGTATGGACAAAAAAGAAATAACTACAACATGGAATATAAATTAGTATATACGGACGTGATGGTAACATTTTATGGAAGCGAAAGCAAATGAATATATAGTCATGGCGAAACTAGGGATTAAAAGACAGTTGATGGAAGAAATAAACAAGAGAAGAGTAAAGTAGTGTGGATACATTATTAAACAGACTTGCCGCTCTCAAGATACCAGAAAGAACTGTGCAGGTCATAATTACATTGGACCGGAATTGCAGATGTGGTAAGGGCCCGTTATGATAATTTATATAGTGTGGGAGAATAAATAATCATCATGGCCTGAAGATTTGGCGCGGCAGCGCGGGATTAGAGGTCTGACTGACCTTGTACTGCTGCCAGGACAGGCCAAAGAACATTTTATAGGACCACAGCTGGTACCATCAGTATTGGGACTCCTCGCTAGTTGTTTAAGATGAAGACTGAGTGCGTATGGGAATGTCACGGATGCCGTGATGTCGTTTCTTGACTCAACTCAAGGCAACCTTGAAGGGAGGGACGGGGTGATGTGAGGGGAGGGGTGATGGGAGGGGAGGGGTGATGGGAGGGGTGGGGTGATGGGAGGGGAGGGTGAGAGTCAGGGGCAGACAAGAAACGGATCAGCAGCAAACACCGTGGAAATCACTATTGGTCAAGCAGTAGTCTGTCAGAGCGTATCATCTTAGATAGTGTCCATATTGGTGATCCATTGCAGCAAACTTTATTTTGTAGACTGCTCGTAATTGATTAGCTATTATTATTTAAGAGATGTATTAAAATATGTTGGCCGATTTGTTATTTTATATATTTATCTCACACACACACACACACACACACACACACACACACACACACACACACACACACACACACACACACACACGCACGCACGCACGCACACACACACATTCATTTTTGGTGCCAAACATTTTACACCATACTGCATAAATGAGGCTTGCTAAATCCAAATATCACATTTATTTGTCTGTAGCAGCTATAGTTCTTTTTGTTTTTTAGATACAGGTATTTGTGTATTTAATTAATATTATTACAGTATTTTCTGTAACAGGCTTTGGAAGAAAAAAGCAAACAAACTATTGCTATCTAGTCCTGTAAAAAAAATGAAACTGCATGTTTACTTAAAGTTTCAGTTTTCCAAGAATCTTCGAAGAATTGCCTTTTTTTTTTTTTTTAGATTTCAACCCACAGCGTGCATGTTAACATGCTAAAAAAAAAAGTCCATTTATTTTTGTCTGCCCCAATATAAAATTCCATATCTCAGTAACCAGATGAGAGAAAATGATGAGATTTAGCATATAACCTTATCATGATGTCCACCCAACAAAAATATTTTTGTTCTCGAGATTGTACAGCAGATTTCAAAGCATGTTTATATGCGGTATATAATTTACGGGACAGAAATGAAGTGCACATTATTAGAAGTATTACATCTTCACGAGGAAACATGAGCGTTCAATAGTAAATGTTCACATTGTCACGGGATTGGCCTTACGAAAAGAGCCTTGAGAAGTGAAACTGGGAGTGTTCAGTGGTGTCGCAGTATCTTCAGAGGTGTGTCATTAATGTGGATCCTTTCATATAAGGCTTCACGATTAGAAAGTACAAGGGAGGTAGAAATATCATTTGCAAGCAATCGCATTTAGGAGCCACGAGAAGCAGATACCTACGTGAAATAAGGGAAATGCGCAAATAAAATTATAATATAGTGTATTTGGATTAAACCTGGATCAATGCGCACCACACAAGTGAAAAGGAATGGCAATGGGTGGACGGAAAGATGACGCGATATGTGCCCAGTAGTAAAGGACAGCGTTTCGTCATAGCCCATGCTAGTAGTACTCAAAATGGTTTACTACAGAATCCTGGACTCGTGTTCGCATCAAAGCATACAGACAATAGGGATTATCATAATGAGATGAATGGCAATGTATTTAGCGATTGGCTCGAGAATACAGTGCTCCTATCCCTAGATAGACCGTCTTGTCTAATTATGGACAATGCATCATATCACAATATAGTTGCCCAAGAAGACAAAATACCTACGGCATTGATGCATGACAAGGGTGACGTGGTTGCGGCCTTGTGGGAGCATATGTACACCTCGGAGAAGCAAATGGATAACCATAGTCTGGCAAGAATGAGGCAAGAGGAGTGACGAGGGGATCTGGCCGAGGCTCGACGCTCAGAGGAAAGGCGAGACGGACATATAATCAGGTTGCTACTGGAATTATTGGTGTTGGAACTCTTCGCTGGCTGCTGAGGATGGGGGATGAGCGCTTATGGGAATGACCCGAATGCTGTGATGTCGGTTTCTAAATCAATCAATCAATCAATCTATTCAAATTGTATGACGTCAAGATACTAACTCAGACCGCGCTATTAAAAATTGATAAGAGTTGCTGGAAAAAATGTGAGGACCATGTGTTGAAAGAAGAACATGAATATTGGAGACAGGATGGATTAAATTTTATGCAACCGATAGCAGTCATCAACCTACTGGAATCGTCCGACACCGATTAAGGTCTGGGCAGATCGCAGACATTAATCCACATGCACAGCTACTGGGATATTTTGCTACACATATTCAGAAGAATTGCAGGCCCTAAACATTACAGCATCAGCACAATGTATGGCAACAGTTTGTATTCCACAGTGATGAATTTTCAATTCCGCAAGCCCTCAGCGGTGACAAACAACTGGTATTGAAAACAACAACAACAACAGCAACAACAACAACAACAACAACAACAACAACAACAACAACAACAACAACAACAACAACGACAACAACAACAACAACCACACTAAACGCATTGAATACCAACAGAAGAGTAATATTACGGTGGAAACTGACATATTGTGGCATAACAAGAAACGTGAGAGCAAACACATTGTCAAATTAGGGGACAACACACGTGCATACGAACCAATCTATAAACTTCAATGAAAAGAGGACCAACATCTTGGTCGTTAAGAAGAAAGCCCACTACAGATATATATATATATATATATATGGCTTATGCCGATAATGTCAGAGCTATCCTTGTTTTGATTTTTGGGTGCCACAACTGTTGCAAAGTCTCCCTTTGTAAGTTTGTAGGGTGTCTTACTTTTGTTGGTGTTACAATTGTTGGTGTCTGACTCTCATGTTAGGTTGTTTTACTTTTGTCAGTGTCAGATTTCTTCCTGTGAGAGTGTCACATCTTTTCTTTAGATGTCTCGCTTTTGTTAAGCGTAATATGCTACCCAGCTTAGATGTTTAAGCATTCGGTTGTGGTACCTTAGTATACCCTACATACTTGGCCTAGAGACCATAGGTCTGGTTATTTGTTAGGGACTTTCTTCTTCTCATTGTTGATGTTTGATCTTAGACTGCAGTACCTTTACGGTTAGATTTTATTCTTCAATGTTTGCATGAACATTAGTTGTTCCTGAATTTGTAGATGACACATGCCTGGGGTCATTGACATTAAGATCAGTGTCCTGGATAGCAAGGGTACACATAAACAAGTTCACGAGATAAAATAGGACGGGTAGTAAGTCCCCCAGAGGGGGAAAATGAGAAGACAGTGATTGAAGGGGGAGCTGAGAAGAGGTCAACTGGCTAGGATAATTGTGAGGCAGACAGTTGGAGCAGTGAGGTAGTGTTTGTGTGGAGCATTGTGAGGGGATATAGAAGGGTTTAAAAAGACAGGGACAAACATGGACTAGGGGAGTTGAGTTTAGACCGGCTAGGAGGAGGTCGTGGTCTGAGAAAGTGAAGAAGTGTGACGGAGTAAGGAAGAGAACTCCGCACTATGGGTTTCCAGGGATAGTGAGTGGAATTCGAGACCCAGAGTGGGTTACTTTGAGTCGGGCCTAGAGAGAGGCTAGTATACCTGTCGTGTGGGATGAGATTTAGTAGGCCTTGAGAGGCAGTGTTATTCGAAGTGTTCCATTGGGATGGAGATATATTCTGAGAGAATTATTGTTCCTGGATTTATTTGTTCCGTGGGTCCGTGTTAATTCAGAATTAAAGGAATATTATGTGCGCAAATTAACGCTTGTTCACTGACTGGTGTTTGGTTGTGATGCATCGTGGTTGATCGGTTGTTCAACATACCATATACACTGACATTCCCCTAGACACAACCATAGCCACTCTATCTGTCACTCAGTCAACATTCACTTTGTGTCAGAGAAGATTTATGAGGGCTCTCCGGTCAAGAATAAACACCATTTTCAGTAGACATTTCAAAAGTGTCGGAGAATTAATACAGAGTCAACGAGAAACCAGGTAAAAATATCATTTCTCACTCGGAGAGGGGAGAGTGGACGGGGAAAGGGTGTCCACGGTATAAACACTGGGTTTTCTCCTGTGCGAGAACTGGCTAGCAGAGAGTTCACTAAAGGTCACCACAGTACATAAAATCAGCCAGCGCGCGGCAAATACACAACAGACAGTTCAAGTGGACAGTATTGCTGTAGGAGATAAAGACAAAATTGGAAAACCAAAGATAACAGACAATGAGTGATTTCGTAGCGAAGTCCTGTGTGTGGTGAGACATTTTGAGTATGTGCTGAGGCAACGCACGGTGTGGACGCAGGTCGACAGGTTAAGAATTTCACCACAGGTAATACGACGGGTGAGGACGGTGGAAATAGTGAGTCTCCACAGACAAATGGGGTTGACAGAGGGTCAGTGCTGTTTACGAGGACAGCGAAGTATTTGTGTATGACGGAAAAGTTTCCGGTCAGTTTGCATACAGATTAAGTGTGTATAAGTGCGATAAAGAGAACTGAAACTGAGGTACTGCCTGAGGTGACTTGCAAGGTAAAGGCCGGGGACGGCGGAAAAGTAATGAAATTTTCTATAGTAGAACTGGAATAACAAGTTGTTTTGTACTGAACCCAGGATTTTTTCCCCTTCTCTTTGTTGACTTGTTCTACTGTCGGCATCGTATCACCAAGCAAACATGCTACAATAGACATTCAAGCGACGTCACTGTAAGAGTGGTCGCATTATTATACGGATTTAAAGTGGTGGGGATTCGTTGCCAATTTTTAAATTTCGGGCGTGAATTCGTGCCATCACTATCACGTGCCAGCTCTGCAAGCAGGGTACAAAAACGTTACTGACTGTGTCGAGGCAGGATATTTTGGACAATTACTATCACCTTCAATTTTTCCGACCACTGGAACTTATTATCACCACGTAAAGGAATAGGTAACCACTCAACAAAACAATAAGTCGTTTTGGAATCGAGCGTCGTAGTCACGTTAAAACATTTACAGACAGACATTTTTCCAAGCTATTAGTGGAAACTATTTGAAACAAACTGAAGACGTCATTGTGTCGGCCAACCATTTGGACACTTTGTTTGCTCTCATCGTTTTATATATATATATATATTGTTTTGGGTGTTACGTAATTATGTGTATGTGGTCAAGTATTTGTAAGGAATGGGATATTTTTGTGATGTTTCGCGGGATTCGTGAGGCATGACAGTACAGGAGTCTTAGGTGCACCGTATATTTTCTATGAAGTAAATCGAAAGGTCGATTTGTTTTTTCTGCAGTGGTGCAGTGTTGGTCTTGGATTAATATACCGTGTCCTTTTGTGTCTACGTCAGATCTGTGTATATTTTGATGTTACACTTTCTTTGTTCTTTTCATTATATTTACATATGACATTTGGTTCTTCGGATACATGTATTATTGTGATCCTTAGTCATATCTACTGTCTAGTGGTCTGTGTCAGTTTATATATATAAATTACGCGCACAGTATTGTATTACATGGGCATGTCAATGTTAGTGGTTTTTTATTTCTATGTAATCATCCGTCTGCGTTTCATCAGCCTATGCGTCTAGCGTCTAATAGACATCACTTATTGTTATCATTCATTCGAGTATATTTATATGTATGTTTAACTATATTTCCAGGAAATTTTCTATAGCTATTGGATATATATGCGAGGGAGTATAGGGAATATTCCCCTCTCACTACCCAGTGCTTGTAGAGTGACTAGGTGAGTACAGAGTGATAGTATTAGGACTACGAATTTACGGACACAGTGAGTGGTGGTGTACTTAGGGAAGGTACACAAAGACTAGTAGCAGAGTCTTAATATTTATAGGTGGCTGACAGACAGCAACGTGTCCACAAGTACAAGATGCCTACTTTAATGGAATATATTGAAGCAGGTGAACGGATAGGCCTGAAGGGTAAAGAGTTACAGGAGTATGCAGAAGCAAAAGAACAAAAACAGACTGAAAGAGAACAAAGACAGGCTGAGAGAGAACAAAGACAGGTAGAAATGGAAAACAAGCGTCTACAGGAAGAGAGAGAGAGATAGAGATAGAGAGAGAGAGAGAGAGAGAGAGAGAGAGAGAGAGAGAGAGAGAGAGAGAGAGAGAGAGAGAGAGGAAACTAGAACTTGAAAAGTTAAAACAAACAAATGCGGTGGAAATCGAGAAAGAGAAGATTAAGCTGTAAGCGGAAATTGCACTCAGAAAACTAGAACTATCATCTAAGGGTCAAAGTGAGGAAGGCAGAAGACCTTCGCAGGCGTCACAGCGACTAAAACTGCCATATTTTACGGACCGAGACAACCTTGAATCTTATCTGGACAGATTTCAAGCATCTGCGAAAACTCTAGGCATCCCAGAAGGAGAATATGCAATGCGGCTGGGCGAGTTTCTGACGGGGAAGGCCCTAGATACCATGTTTAATTTACCTTTAGAAGAGAGAAACAACTATACGATTCTGCGTCAACGTTTGCTTACAAAGTTCCAACTAACTGAGCATGGATACAGAACAAAGTTTAGACAATTAGGGCCAGAGACAAATCAGGATTTTACAGATTTTGTCAACACAGTACAGAACACATTTAATAAATGGATGGAGCTTGCAGAAGTAGGGAAAGATTTTAATAAATTAGTGGATGTAATGCTAAGAGACACGGTATTATCTGCATGCAATACTAACTTAGTGGCTTTCTTTGAAGAACGTAAACCAAAGGACATAGACACAATGTCTCAGTTAGGGCAAAATTACATGACTGCACATCCAAACAGTTCTATTGGTAGACAAATGAGTGAGGAAATAGTCTGTGCAGCGTATACGAAACATAATCAGAATCCTGGGATCACACCAAGGTCGAAGAGTGTAGATTCAGCACAGAAGTACGAGCAACAGGGACTTCAAAACAATGGGTTCCGGAGCAACTATTTTGGCAAAGCAGGACGGTACCCATATAAAAAGGGGAATTTTAAGAGACGTCTGAATGATTATGCCGGATGTTGGAATTGTGGGAGCTGGAAGCACAAAATGGTGGAGTGTGATATACAACCATCAAGTGGGCAAAAGAATGACAAGAAAAAGGAGATCATTTGTTTCAAATGTGGGAAAAAGAACCATTTTAGCTATGAGTGAACGATGGGACAAACGGAGCATGCAAATGTAGCCCAAGTGATCGAGACACTTAACAATGAGAGTTGTGAGGGATGTAAGCCTTTGTTCGACACAACCAGTAAACCGATCCTGATATGTGGGCACCCATACCCAGCGATGTCATCGGTACACTTAGGAGGGAGGCTGAAGCTGCATCATGGATTTGTCAATGATAGGCCAGCGTTAACCCTCAGGGATTCTGGGTGTACGACGATCGGGGTCAGAAGAAGTTTGGTAGATCCCTCAGCTTACACAGTGAAACAGGTTAGATGTATTACCTTTAATGGGACAGTAGAAGTTTACCCAGTGGCCGAGATCACAGTGACAACAACGTTTATCACAGGTATAGTGACAGCATGTGTTCTAGACTCACCAGTGGCAGATCTGATAATTGGAAATATACCAACAGTGAGAGAATGTACAGAAGAAGAAATCGAGGACTGGTATAAAAAAAAATATGAGGTGAGAAGCAACGCGGTAGTTACTAGAAGAAAAACAAGATTAGATACGATAACTAAGGAAGAGATGACACGCGAAGTAGACATAGGGACTGAGGACAAGGATAGTACAACTGAGCAGGTGAGAATGGATCTCAAACAAAATTTTAGTGACTCCCAGAGACAAGATACTACTCTGGACAAATGTTTCCAAGGGTGTAGTAAAGGAGAATATAGGCAATCCAAGAAGGGTAGATGGTGCTTCGAAATGATGTATAATATTCTCACTCGCCGGTTTTCAGATGTCAAAACTACACGGAGGCAAGTAGTAGTACCTTTAGTATATAGAGAGAGGATTATGAGAACGGCGCATGACATTCCATTCTCAGGGCACATGGGAATAGCGCGTACACAACATAGAATCCTATCCCAGTTTTATTGGCCAGGGTTTAGCAAAGATATAAAAATATATTGTAGATCCTGTACAACGTGTCAGAAAATGTATCCAAAAGGAAAGACGGTAAAAGCACCGGTACAAGCTACAGACCTGAAAGTCAGACCGTTTCAAAAAGTGGCCATTGACATCATTGGGCCATTAGCAGTGATGGCCAACAGGGGTCATAGGTATATCTTGACCATGGTTGATTTCTGCACTAGGTGGCCAGAGGCTTTTCCTTTAAAACACATTACGACAGAAGCCGTGGCGGGAGCATTGCTGACGTTATTTTCAAGGTTAGGTTTCCCTAACGAAATGTTATCAGATAATGGTCGACAATTTACCTCTCAGATGATGAAAGAAGTGAACAGACTGTTGAACATTACACAAGTTTTTCACATCAGTTTATCACCCAATGAGCAACGGAATTTGTGAAAAAATGAACGGGTCTCTTAAGCAAATGTTAGCTAAAGTCACTACAGAGCAACCAAGTGATTGGGATAAGTACTTACCAGCTATCCTGTTCGCATATAGAGAAGTGCCACAAGAAAGCACTGGATTCTCACCATTTTAGTTGTTGTATGGGGCAAACCCAAGAGGCCCCATGACCATATTGAAAGAGTTATTAACAGGGAAGAGTAATGATAGTATTACGATCTCGTCGTATGACTTAGTAGTGACTATTAGAGACAGAATTATTAATGCATGTCAGAATTCACGTGATGCACTGGAAATGTCGGGGGCTAGATATAGACAGTATGCTAATAGAAAGTCAAAGCTGGTATCTTTCCAAGATAATGAGGAGGTGTTACTTTTACTACCAGAAATGTCTAATAAGTTGTTAGTGACTTGGCAAGGCCCATTCAGGATTGTTGGTAAAGTATCAGATGTGGACTACAGGGTGGAGGTGAAAGGGAGACACAAAGTGTATCATGTTAACATGCTAAGACAATTCGTTCCACGACCAGAAGCCTTACAACCCGTCACAGAGGCAATTATTGACGAGGAGGAAACTCAGACAGCGTGTTCTGTTGTCATTGACGAAAAAGCATCAAACGACAATGACGTGAAAATGCACTTACCAATAGTGGCACTGAGACAGACAGAAACATGGAAAGATGTGTCCATTAATGACATCTTGAAACTTAGTGATAAAGCAAGGCTAGTCAAGATATTACAGAAATACTCGGATGTCCTGACGGATATACCAGGAAAGACAGACTTAATGACACATGACATCAAGCTAACAGAGGACCAACCAATTAGAGTGAAACCATACCCTATCCCACATCATTACAGAGCAGCGGTAGACAGTGAGATAACAGAATTACAAAAAATTGGGATAACTTCCAGATCAGACTCCCCATACTCATTTCCCATAGTAGTCATTAGGAAGAAGGACAACAACTTACGATTGTGTATAGATTTTAGGAGACTGAATAGAATCACTGTTGTAGATCCGGAACCCATGGTCAGTACTGATGATTTACTGACGCAAATATCTTCTGCAAAGTATTTTAGCAAGTTGGATTTGGCAAAAGGGTACTGGCAAATATCCATGACAGCCAAACCTTTAACAGCGTTTGCCACCCCACAGGGGCTATTTCAGTGGAATTACATGCCGTTTGGGCTAGTTAACTCACCAGCAACGTCGTGAGGATGATGAGGACACTGTTACAAGGACGCAAGGATGTTATCAACTATATAGGCGACATTTGTCTTTTCAGTAAAAACATGGAAGATCACGTGGCAGGATTAGAATCCTTATTTGAGAGTTTGAGACAACATAACTTGACTGTGAAGCCGTCTAAAGTCCAAATTGGATATGAGGAAATAGGTTTCCTTGGACATGTTATTGGCAGCGGGGTACTGAAACCAGAAGATACAAATGTGAAAAAGATTCTGGATATCCAAATACCAAAAAACGAAGAAGCAAGTTAGGAGCCTACTCGGGTTAGCAAACTTCTAGAATAAGTTTATAAAGAACTTTTCTGCCATCACGTCAGTGTTGTCCGAGTTTACAAAACAGGGCAAACCTAACAAAGTTGTATGGACGCAGCAGTGTGATGATGCGCTGAGAACGATCAAGCAGGTATTTTCCAGGGATCCCATTTTAATACTCCCTAATCTGGATCAACAATTTACCCTACGGGTAGACGCATCATCGACAGGAATCGGAGGATGTTTGATGCAAGAAAAGAACCACCTCATGCATCCAAAACTATACGTCAGCAGGAAACTCTCGCAACCGGAGGAACATTACTCAACATTAGAACGGGAGGCCCTGGCGACTGTATGGTCGGTACACAACTCTCCAGGTATCTGTTCGGCAGACAATTCATTTTACAAACTGACCACAGACCACTTACATTCATCCATACGGCAGCGATGAAGAATGCAAGGGTTCATCGCTGGAGCATATTGTTGCAGGAATACGCGTTTGTTCCGATGCCCATACGGGGTGAAGACAACATCGTGGCAGACCTGCTGTCAAGGAATTACTAAGGGCATGAGCCACATAAACAAGTAACAGGGGGTTCTATATCCTATCTGGCATGGGTTCTTATGATGGGTTAGTGATACAATATATTGGGTGAGGAAAGACCTCGACATTTATTCATGGACCATTATTAGCAAAGTTACATGGTTTGTGTGTTAATGAAGAGAGTAATAGACCTGCGGGTACACAAAGATTATGTTTTTTATGATGTATTCATTATTATGCAATGTTTTAGTTCATGCATTGGTACACAAAATGGAAAGTTGGTCGTATTGAAGTGTGGGGAATATGGGAGTTGACTCTGAGTATGTGATATATTATTTAAGTTGGTACCTAAAAGTGAGATGGAGTCAGACTTAGGGCTACCCAGGCAATGTGTCTGGGACACATATTTGACAAGTATTAGTCTCCCATCATTTTAAAACGATGTTTTCTTTTGAGGAGGGGGTAGTGACACATGCCTGGGGTCATTGACATTAAGATCAGTGTCCTGGATAGCAAGGGTACACATAAACAAGTTCACGAGATAAAATAGGGCGGGTAGTAAGTCCCCCAGAGGGGGGAAATGAGAAGACATTGATTGAAGGGGGAGCTGAGAAGAGGTCAGCTGGCTAGGATAATTGTGAGGCAGACACTTGGAGCAGTGAGGTAGTGTTTATGTGGAGCATTTTGAGGGGGCATAGAAGGGTTTAAAAAGACAGGGACAAACATGGACTAGGGGAGTTGAGTTTAGACCGACTAGGAGGAGGTCGTGGTCTGAGAAAGTGAAGAAGTGTGACGGAGTTAGGAAGAGAACTCCGCACTGTGGGTTTCCAGGGATAGTGAGTGGAATTCAAGACCAAGAGTGGGTTACTTTGAGTCGGGCCTAGAGAGAGGCTAGTATACCTGTCGTGTGGGATGAGATTTAGTAGGCCTTGAGAGGCAGTGTTATTCGAAGTGTTCCATTGGGAGGAGATATATTCTGAGAGAATTATTGTTCCTGGATTTATATGTTCCGTGGGTCCGTGTTAATTCAGAATTAAAGGAATATTATGTGCGCAAATTAACGCTTGTTCACTGACTGGTGTTTGGTTGTGATGCATCGTGGTTGATCGGTTGTTCAACATACCATATACACTGACATTCCACTAGACACAACCATAGCCACTCTATCTGTCACTCAGTCAACATTCACTTTGTGTCAGTAGAATTTGACGAATATAGAGCTTTATTGAGTTGTTCTAGTTCAGGTTTGTTTAGTCTGTATAAGTTTAGTTTGTACATTCATTGTTGCTATTACAGCCTGGGATTGTAATCCATTATCTGGGTTTGAATAATAAATGGTTCAAGGTTTTTGTCTACAGAACCCTGGAAAATCTTCTTTCCTTTTCCTTTCCTATTCTTGTACGTTCGAGGGTTGGGGGAGGTGTGTGTGGGGTATTCATTTTACCCCTTTTCTACTTTGGCCCGAACGCGGTCTACCTATGCTCTCTACCTCACATATCCATAGAGAGTATATGATAATAGTTAACACTCTACTCCAGTGTTTCCCAACCTTTTTTGTGCCATGCCCCACTTAAGCCTTTCTAAAATTCATATTGCCCCCCTCCCCCGCCCCACGCCCCCCCCCCCCCTCAACATATACATTATGTTTAATATTCAAAAATTGAAATGTTCACTAAAGAAACTTGAATGATAGGTTTTAGGAAGAAATAACTAGGTAATTATTGAGTAAATGTAACAGAAGTAGAGTATTAGGTGGGAAAAGGCTACGGCACGATTGAGCATCGGGGGAGAATGGGAAGAGAGATGCTCAAGTCGTGACGTAGTTGGTTGTCATGTGGCAGTCAAGATCAGGGCCTGGAACTGGAAGGACGCCATGTTTATAGAACTTGTCATCAAATGAAAATAAACCTTATTTATATGAAGCCAACAGTCCTTGTTAGTCCTTTACTCTGTTATAGGACTAATTTTGGTGCGCACGACACAGGATTCGAGCCTGGTACAACGCGGAGTCTCAAAATGCTGTCTACTGAGTTAGAACGCAGAGTCTCAAAATGCTGTTTACTGAATAAGATCGCGGAGTCTCAAAATGCTGTCTACTGTATAACATCGCGGAGTCTCAAAACGATGTCTACTGTATAATACATCGAAGTAGCTCAAACGACTATGAAGATCCTTGGTACGTTTATGTCGATTGCCAGAGACAGAATTTCAGCACGGTTCTAAACAAGTATTGAACATAACAAAGCGCAGTTGGAAAATGGCCAATAAGTTATCTGTGAGAAGTACAGCAACCAAAAGCCCGGCCAGGGGTTGTTGTCTGTAAGTCTTTTTCAAGACTTGATATCAAAATTTAATTGGCGTCAGGAAAAGGATGAAGACCAACTTGCCGTAACGGGTTGCAGCGCCTGCGATTGTCATCAAACCGGCGAGCATCAATTGTAAACACCATCCTGACGGCTCCTCTTGTCCATTCATCTAGCGAACGTGTCAGGAGTGTGCTGAAGCTCAAGTCAGTTAATCGTTATCTCGAGCGAGCAGGAGTTTGCTAAAGGTCAGGCCAGGTTAACCGTTGTCTCGAGCGAGCGGGAGTTTTGCTGAAGGTCGGCCCAGTTTAATCGTTGTCTTGAGCGAGCAGGAGTTTTGCTGAAAGTCAAGCCAGTTTAACCGTTGTCTTGAGCGAGCAAGAGTTTTGCTGAAGGGCAATCCAGTCTGATCGTTGTTTCAGGTGAGCAAGAACTTTTCAATAGCACAATCAAGTTCAGCCTCAATGTTAATAGGTTTTGCTTTGAGCGCTAACAACTGAGTCGTCATAGAAAGAAAAAAAAAGAACGTTGTTAAAAGACAATCAAGACAGCAAATAAATAAATCATTACTTCATGGATTGGCCCATGTTTTGTTGACGTGTCAGACTATCTCAGGGCTCTACTACAAATGAGAGCCGCTCGCTAATCCTTTTGGGCTCTGTTACGTATGAGTCGTTCTCAAGACGTCGATTTGATGTACTCCATCTCAGAAGGGACCCAACCAAGGGTTGAAGTACTGTACTGAGGCATCCCAAGAAGAGAAACTACCTTAGAAGAAAGAACTACCTGAAGTGCGCGATTGGTTTCAACTAATACAGCGTGGAATTTAACCCGACTGCGAACCTAGGAGAATACGTCTTGCTTGGATCGGGAAACAAGAGTAGGGTAATTTGTAAACCTATTAACTGGTCGAACTGTTCTTACGGTATAAGTGATTTGTATTTCTTAAATTAGTAAGTTACAAATGTGAAGTTGTTTGCTTGGTCTGTATAATAAATATTTCAGCATAGAAGACCCATCACAGCACAGTGGAGAAACAGGCATAATTTCGGCTGAGTTCAAGACTTCGAGTTTTTTTTTTCCAGGTACCAAGGAATATGCAGAAGAAGAAGTAGAAATATGAGTTATTTATATGTAGAATTACAACGTATTGGTACATGGTTGGGGGAATTAAGGGAGGCAGTTAGTGAAGTAGAGAATTTTATAGAAACGTTGAAGAACAGAACGACTAGACAAGACCCTTATAGATTTATGGTAGACTGTAATGGAGTAGGAAAGAATAACAGGAGACAGCCATTGCTTAATAAAGACAGAAGACAATATGGTTATAACGAACCAAGGCCTGATGTATATAGAGTAAAAGACGGTAAGAACAGACGTAATGGTGAAAGCTCGGACTGGTATACTTGTAATAAATACAAAAAGGGGTGTGAGAGAAACCTTTCAAAGAAATCATGGGGCTGGCCCTCTCACAGTGCAACCACTAGAAAAAGACGTGACGACTGGTTTGAACAAAGACGGAGACAGTATTTGAAGTCAGGGTCAAAGAACAAAGTGGAAAGCGTAAGTGAAAATTCAACTATTCCCAAGGTGATTGCCAATATGACTGTTAGACAGGAAAAGAAGACGACGGTATTAGTAAAGAAAATAAACCGAGAGACACAGGCGCAGGCAGGTAATACGATGGAAAATAGTACGCAGACTCAGGTAGATACAGTAGAGAAAAAGGTCCAGGTACAACCAGCCAGCAAGATAACAAAGGGAAGTCAAACTGACTTAATAGAAACTCAGTCAAAAACAACTCATTTGACTAAGGGAGACAAGGTTGAAGTTAAGAAAGGTAGACAGACGAGAACCAAGGACGAAAGGAAGCCAAAGAGGAAAAGTATTGAAGAAAGAAATAGTAGTATGATAGTTAATAGAGGTACTGCCGTGTCAAGTTCCTCAGGTATAGACATGAAACTAATTCCCAAGTGGTGTAGGAATATTAGCTGTCAGAGTTCAGGTTACGGAGAAGATATTCCTACCGCCGCATATTATAGTGATGCTGAAACAGATATAAATACTGATGATTCAGAGAATGAGAGAATTGCACTACGAGCAGATCCTGAATCGAAGCGTGATGTTCCCTCATACGGTGTAGTTACTGGTAGACAGACAGACAGAGTTTTGGTTAGTGACTCTTTAGAAATAGATACCAGTTTATATGACAAGAAAGTAGAGAAGACTAAGAGACGAATACCAAGAAAGAGAAAGAAAGTCAGACGTTCTAAAGGCGACTATGGGAATAGGGTCGACGTGTCTGCAGCGAACTACTACTATGATTCTGATGAAGGAACTATTATGAGTGTGTCATCTGAAGACGAGATGGGGAGGTGCAAACGTTACGTAAGGTATACAGGAAACAGTGAGCAGACCGACGCAAATAAAGGAAATAAGAAGAAAGCATTTAAGAAGAAGAATAGTAATAGACAGATAGCGGGAATTTACTCCTCGACAACAGAAGATAACATAAGAAAACTCAGAGAATTAAGACCTGAGTACTTTAACAGGTTGACAACAGATAGTGAAGATGACATAGTAAGAGAAAGACGTACTAATGTACTGAGAGACAATGAATTATTTAACTTGGACACACTCTATAACGGTTAAAGTTCCTTGAGTGAGGAAGACAAATGGAATAGTTTTGGCTTATGAAAAGAATTGCGGTTTGAGCATATAGATATATGGGTTGTCTAAAATAGACAGATGAATTTTTTTTGGTGTAGCATCACATGGTACAGGGTAGGCGATGGTGTTGTTGAGGATAGAGAGTTACGGCAAATGATATTCTACGTGGATACGTAATACAGGATATCTGGTTTAGTTACGATGTAGGGAGAGTAAACAAGGAAAAAATAGTCCTTTGTCCGGAATGGATAGATATAGAGAGTTAATCACGTCGAGTGATGTATAACTGGTGTAAGTAAAATAGAGTAGATTCAGCACAGAATTAGTAGAGGATGAGAGATAAACTAAGTATGAATGTTCGAACTAGAAATGGTTCGACTCAGAGCTATGACGCGATGTCTGAGATAGTTTTGCTTGTTGGTTTGAGAAGAAAGTATAGTATGGTTGACAGGTGAACCGAGAGTGTCTGGTGAGGAGATATAGGTTGAGGAGGAATTGAGTATCCTGTGTGTAAAATAGCCAGTTGAACGCGAGAATATTAAGAGTAAAAGACTGTAGAAGTTGATGCTTAAAGAATACGAGTTACGTCGTGCTTGTGGAGAAAGAAGAGCTGATTAAGTCTGAGAAAGTTGTTGTGTGGAGAAGTATAGAATGATAGTTACGAGGTTAGTGGTTCAGCGGAATGAGGTTTGTTTTGAAGAGATAGTAGATAGTGCTGTGAAAGCGATATAAGTTGCGAGAGGTAATGTATAGGGTCTGACCTTCGTATAGGAGTGAATGATTGAGTAAAGTAGAAATAAGAAAATAGGGAAGTGTGAAAGTCCTGTGGAGTAATTCGTCTGGTTATGCGTTGTCCATACGTGAGTATAAATGTAGACAAACAGGTGTTCGTCGCGATGAGTGAAGTAGGATTGAGGTGTGGTGACGTCGCCTAAGTGAAATACATAGATAAAATGTAAGAGTGGCGCTGATATATCTTGTTTCAATGTGTGTAGAGGAGGTCGATACGCTTGGATTGTGGTGAGTGATTGCTGGAATGTTGAATTGGCGTCTAAGTTGTTTTTTTTTTTAAAGTAATGGTATGGACACGTTAGCATTGTCGCGATGCGAAAATAGTCCTGAGATGAGAGCGAGGTTGTGTATCACTGTCCGTGTGAATATGTGAAGAGTGGTTGATAAGTGACGTTGATAAAACGTGGAACGTAGAGTATGCGAAAATGGAGAGATAGAAAGAACGTGATTAGAGAATTGTGATGTCTTTTCGTTAGAATATCTGATATTGGATGGAAATTATGGAAGTTGTATGACAGGTTGGCGGAAAGAGAGTTAACATTCTGAATGACGTTTCATAAAACATTTTTAGTATTCTTGACAGGGACATATCGAAGCAGGAGTGCCTAATACTGAAAAACGAGAAAAGTGAGGTCTGCTGTCAGTTATAAGTGGCGTGGGTTGCAGTTCTGAAAGAAGAAGAGTGAAAGATACGGAGGTAAACAAGGTTAGTTAAATGAATGTTGGAGAACGTGTTCCGAAGAGGATGACCGGTTTGATTATCGTCACGATGCAAGAGTGCTAGGAAAGACTTGAGGATAGCTTAGAGTAGTCGTGGTGAGATGTTAGAAAGTAATGATACGTTAAGTAATTGCGTCGGATAGACGAGAAACTTAAAAGTAGAATTAGTTATTGGTACAGTAAGTAGATGTGTTGGTGGGAGGTCTATAGTAAATAGACAAAGTTTTGTTGGACGTAGGAGGGTGTAGATACCGTAGATAACGGTAATAATGATTAAGAAGTTGTAGTGATGTTTGGTATAAATCCAAGGGAAACAATTGGTGTGCCGAGCCACAGGTTGGTGAGTAGATAGATGACGGCTGGTACATTGAGATGACATTGGAATAATCGCCACATTAGTAATAGATAAAATGAGTTGACCTGTAGTTACAGTGTATGCTTAAGATGATATTCTAGAGATGGTGATGTGTTAAGAGTTAGTTTTGTAAAATGTTGTGAGGGGAGATAATCAATGTTTGACTTCCAGAAAAAGGAACGGTCAGTTGTTAAGTAGTGATTTTGGTTGAGGGGAACAAGTATTGTTCCGCGTTATGATGATCTGTAGTTAACAGATATACATACGTGGCAGTGAAGTGTTTGGTTTTCACGGTTATAAAAATAGATATAGGAATATCACATATTGTAGGAATAAATATGTGTTACATTGATACGTATAGGAGGCCAATGTTGATGGGCCACTGTACGTAGTTAATTTGAAGTGAAATATATTTTTTTTGGAAAACCTTCTCTTTAGCGAGAAGACATTTGTTTTATTGAGTCTGAGTTTTTAATGCCTCATATATAAAAAAAATTTTTTTTTTTTTGCTTGATTTGGTCCCGTAAAATGATTGTAATTATTTTAGAATAGGGTTATTGTGTTTTTCGACTTTTGTGTATAAACTATTGGTCCGTAAAAGAGACCAATAGTAGTAGGTAACAATAGATTAGGATGTATGTTGTATTATTTTAATATATGTTTTTCTTTGAATGAGTTCATATCTTTAATTGATATGAGGGGAAACATAAATGATGTTATAAAAATTTGGGGGGGGGGGGTATGATATCCTGTTGTGATTTTATTTCGCTGTTTTGTATGTTAAATAGTAGTTAATTAAGTTATGTTTAGTTTACATAGTTTTGTCTAGAATAAAGACAATATATAGGGTTTAATGAGGACCCTTCGTTCAGAAAAGAGTTAATAAAACTACTGAGAGCTAATAGAGAGACACATTCTCTTTGTGAAGAATAAGTTCATGGGTATTATATTGTTGTGATAGTCAGCATAATGAGGTTGATATGGTTATGAAGTAGGGAAACATATACCGGGGATGGTTATGGAAAAGTTTAGAGTTACACTATAAAGTCAGCATTGGAAAAAAATATGGGATTGGAAGCCATATGGGAGAAGAAAAGATTAATGAATATAGCAGTGGGGTAAATGTGAGAAAAGTTTTGAACATAGTTTCCGGGGGGTCAAAAGAGCCATGATATACACGAGATGGCTGGGTTATAGAAGAATAAGAAGATTACCCCAGACAGAGTAAACATGAATTGAATCCATGTTTGAGTAGACACTGTGGATAGCAGTAAAATAGTAAAGGAGTAGTAAGTGTGAAAAAGGAACATAGTGGAGACATAATGACATGGTTTTTTTTTTTGAGGGTCCGTAATATATGGACTGAGATAAAGTTGATTGCAAGCAGTCACAGACAGGAGTTGGGGGTAGTATGTTGTTGCTGTTGATAACGGCATAAGTGGAGCTTTTAATAGATATGCCCATAATAAATGGACAGTAAGGGGTCACTGAAATTTTCGGCGAGAGAATTCTGAGTGAGGTATAGGAGAAGATTAGTTATGTGAGGTGATGTATATAATGTTGGAGGAGGTCTTAAGGGATAATAGAACTTTTTAATTGTGTCCTCGGGATATGTTTTGTGGTTGACATTACAATGAGAGGTTGAAGTAAGGTTCAGAGACATAAAAGTAGTAGTGTCTGTAATATATAGACACTTGAGAGTGAATAATAATTTTTGATGGTTGGTATTTGATGCTGTAGATAGCAGCGTAAACGTTTACCATAATAAGTGTTACGGTAGAGGATATAATTGTTTTAGACTTTATTACATAAAGTCTCAAATGACATAGGGGGGTAAAGGGGGTGTGTGATTTAGCTGAGTGTGGTCTTTGTGTGGAAGAGTTCTACTGCTTCTTTTAAATACCGGTGGCCACCGATTCTTTGTCTTCCTATCGTGTGAAAGTGATTTCAGGTTAGTTGAAAGTGGGGAATTAGTAGTGTTGGTGATAAGAATAAGGAGTTGGTATCAGCGTTTGAAATTGTAAGCGGATTGCTTATGAAGTGGAAAAGAAGTATTTAAGAAGACGTGTTATGATGTGTTGTATAAAGTTGAGATTTAAATGTTATTAAGGATATGTAAATATGTTATGTTTTTGAAGGGTCAGAAATGAAGATGTTTTTGAAGGGTCAGAAACGAAGAAGAAGTGGGTTGATATATAGTAGGGAAAAGAGTTAAAAAATAGAATATTTACTTAAGTTGGAGTTGGTTTGGGGAAGGTTAGAGGAACTGTGAGAGGTAAGGAAAAAGAGGGAATAGAGTAAGGGGATTAGGAGTAAAGATTTTTTCCTTTACAAGAAAAATTCTTTAATTAACATGGGGAGGTGTAACAGAAGTAGAGTATTAGGTGAGAAAAGGCTACGGCACGATTGAGCATCGGGGGAGAATAGGAAGAGAGATGCTCAAGTCGTGACGTAGTTGGTTGTCATGTGGCAGTCAAGATCAGGGCCTGGAACT
>OY992878.1:115684099-115789099 GCA_963921405.1 Cepaea hortensis
GTGTCTAAGCAGTCGCATGAATTAGTACCAGATTATTATTTTGTTTTAAAGAATTTTCTGGAAATTATCTGCGAATGAAGTGAACTAGCCCTCATTCTTTAATGTGTTTAACAAGTCACAGCTCTAAAGCACATTGTGCTACAGAAGTATGTGCTACAGCAGTATATGCTACAGCAGTATGTGTTACAGCAGTAAAAAAAAACAACAACACAACGCCTTGATTGGTATTCGAACGCGTGACAGGCAGACCGGCGGGTAAACATGACATCCATTCCACTAACTAGCCTTCTGCTATGGGAGTTTTTTTTTTTTTAAAAGATAGTTGCATATTTTTCAAAGGACGTCGCAGTCAACCTCAGAATTTTTGGCTGTTTGTGATGTCTTGGCAAGTTTACTTTCAGTAGTTTGCCACTGCTTTCTGAACGACCGGCACTCATACATTTTAATAAAAGTCAACGCAAGACGGTCTGCTGCCAAATCGCCCACAGCTGTGTTTCGAGCGCGGTATACGGGATTACAAACTAGGAGTACCCGTCTGAAAATCTAACATCGTGCCTGATTATGCATTTATAAAGGCGTTGTTCATGACAACAGCTTTATTTGGCGGTTTTCACATGGCTAGCGTTTTATTGTCATCTCCGCTATAATAATAGTCTGTCCGGAAATTAATGCCGTCATTCACGATCAATTATTCTGAAAACTGTCTGTTGCATCGTTATGAAATTTTTCCTGCCGTCTTATATTTACCCCAACCCAAGGAATATGTCTTTGATAGGTCCAAAAGCCAAGAAAAGGCATTCGATAGAGTAGATAGAAACAAGTTGTGGCAAATCCTTAAACAATATGGAGTGAGTACAAATCTAACAAACCTATGTAGAAGTTTATACAACAACAGTGAATGCATAGTGAGAGCAACTGGAGGACACTCAGAACCCTTCACCATAAGATCTGGAGTACGACAAGGTTGTGTCCTGTCCCCTCTCTTGTTCATAACATATATAGACAACATATGTAAAGCAACCAGCCAAGCAGAGATAGCAAGAATACCACATGAGAACACAGAAGAAGAACCATCTGCAAATCTAACCATTAGAGAACTCCTGTTTGCGGACGACCAAGCACTAATAACAAAATCAGAAGCTGAATTACAAGACCACATGAACAGTCTAAACGAAATGTGTAGGGAACATAACATGAAAATTAGCACAAGCAAAACAGAGGTAATGACTATAACTAAAGAAGAACAAACAACAACAATTCACCTAAACGAAAATCCCTTGAAACAAGTGAAGAGTTTCAAGTACCTGGGAAGTATAATATCATCAAATTGCAGATCAGAAGACGAGATCGAAAATAGGTGCAAGAAGGCAAATCAACTCATTGGACAAATGGCACCAATACTAAAGAACAAACATGTATCAATAACTACTAAGAAAGCACTTTACAACACAATCTTCCTACCAACTCTATGTTACCAATGCCAAACCTGGACAATGACAGAAAAAGAGAAAAGAAAAATCACAGCAACAGAAATAAGGTTCCTGAGAAGAATACTCAACGTATCAAGAAGAGATAAGATCAGAAATGAAGAAATTAGGACTAGCACTAGATTTTATTAGAAAGAAGCAATTCAAATGGTTTGGCCATGCAAGTAGGTTACCAGTCAACAGCATACCACAACAAGCAATGATGTACAGACCAGATGGAAACATAGGAAGAGGCCGACCACGTAAACGTTGGACGGAGGGAATAGCAGAGTCCATGGGAATATCGATATATGAATCCCATAATCGGGCACTCTCACGAAGTTTATACTTCACCTCGACACCGCAAGGTACAAGAGGAACACGATGAGATGAGATGAGACGAGGTCCAAAAGCAACTTAAATCATCGAAAGCAGCGACATTTCTTTGATGTGTTGGGGAAAATGTAGTGAATTCACGCTAACAAACTAGTCTTACAGTAAACCACGTTATTTCTGGTAAGGTCACAAGTACAAGGCGTAGCCAGATTCGTATGGGAGTGGGTGCAATAAAAAAGCAGCTTAAAAGTCGACAGGGTCGACTGCATTGCACCGAGTTTTTATCCCATATGGCTCATTCTCTTTCCGCAGGGCGGAAAGCGTCGCACAAAGCACGAACTCCGTAGCTCCAGCGACAACCCTTATATATATATATATATATATATATATATATATATATATATATATATATATATATATATATCACATTCGCATTCGCTACCGCCATGGGTTGTAGTTATTATGCCTTTTTGAAGCACACTGTAGTAAACTATCGTCTGTCAAGACGGCAAGGTGCCAATGAATGAATGGATGAATGAACATGTGTGTGTGTGTGTGTGTGGGTGTGTGTGTGAGTGTGTGTGTGAGTGTGTGTGTGTGAGTGTGTGTGTGTGAGTGTGTGTGTGTGTGTGTGTGTGCGTGCGTGCGTGCGTGCGCGTGTATGACAAGGTGAAACACAAATAAATGATTACAATGTTGGATATCTTAAACATTGATGGGAGAGATCTGAGAATAATAAAGAACATTATTTTGCAGCAAAAAGCAGCCAGACAAATCGACAACCAGTTATGAACTTTTCAACAAATCAAACACGCTGTTAGACGTGGTTGTATTATCACCCAATGTTTTCAATTTTGTACAGTGTAATAATAGTGAGATCCATACAAGACATGCCAGCAAAATTAGTTGGCGGACTTAATAACAATCTGCGTTATGCTGATGACATGGTTTCTGTCGCTGAAATTAAAACGCAATAACAAGAAATGATTTAGATTTTACTTCCAGTAGTGCTGGACTTAATTTTGCGTGTGGATTAGCTTCCCTATTAACAGTGTCACTCGCCATCAGGCGAACCCACTCCGACTTCAGAGGTAGTTGTAATTTACGTCCCCAAGTCAAGGACGAGAGGTCAATGTTTTAGTCCAAGAAGAGGCTGTAACTGCGGTGACAGGGCGCTCATTTGTTGCTCAATAACCCCGAACTCGCTTCAATGTTTCAAACAGAACGTGTTTGAACACCCACCTAACATCACCGACCTTGTATCCAGTGCTTTTTTTTTGTTTTTGCTCTTTGGACCTATGAAGACGATTTAGATGGAAAACAGTACAGAACATCACAGCAAGTCCTGCAAGCTGCAATATCCAGGATGCGAAATCCTGATTCTTGCGGGCTGGTATAAATGACTTCGTGTACCACTGATGTAACAAATGACTAGACATGTACGGGGATTATGTGGAACAAGTAATGTGTGACAACAGTTTTAATTAATAGCTATCTATCGGCTGATATACGGATAAATGAGACAGTCGAAATATTGTGTGTGAGTTATGAGGAGAAATAAACTATACAACTTAGTGACAACTGGCAAATCTAATGTAAAAAGAATATGTCATCCGAATGGCGACGTGGTCAGTTTCACGCCTGGTACCTTTACTTCCCAGAAAATTTACTGGTACCCATTTCAGACTGGTCTTTCCTGGGAGCTCAAGTCAATTTTTAAAACATCCCATCCTCTAGATGGACTCGAAAACAACCATCGGGTCGACAGGCGAACGTGCTAGCCAATACTCGACTCCCATATACAAGATGCCGGCTTCCTGGGCTAGAGGCTAGCGACTTTTCTCCGTAATCTCGTAAGTAACGTGACGACGGTGAGAATCAGCAGTGGTTAGAATCGCGTCGGTAACTTACGGGGTATGTGAGCCGGCCGCTCAGAAAGCAGTGGCAAACTACTGGGCGTAATCTTGCCAAGAAATCAACAATCAGCTGAAAGATGCTGATGTTGACATCAATGTCCTGTAAAGGATATGCTAACAATTTTTTATATACAAGATGCTTTTAAAATAACCCAAGCAAATCTTCAGCAGAAATAATGTTGAAGCGACACACATTTCTGTAAATAGAATAAAAGCGTAGGCTAAATAAACGAAAACATTGCGTATTACGATCTCGAAATAAACTTAATGATACATGTATAAGTTCAAATGTCTTCCGACAAGGGCGATAACAATGTTTCTGAGAATCGATTTATGGTATCATAGGTGTGATTAACATTAGCTGTATTTGAATATTATATACCATAAATGTGTAAGACAAATATTTGATTCAGTTATGCAGCCTGGTAAATGTGCAAATGTTTTCACTGTATAAGATGGTTGCGTTTTCTGTTTCTCTCTTAGTTTCTCCATGTGCTTCATGCACAGTCTAATTTTCACAATTTTTACTTATTGTCATGTTGCATATTCGCTTTCTTTAGTTCCACATTGTTTCTATATGTTCTTAACTTTTCTTGATCTTACAGCTTGGATTTCTTTTCCAAAAGTTTTAGGTTTTATATAGTCACCAGACAACCGCTCACTTCGCAGGAGGAATATCAAAAGATGATAAATGAAAACTGAAATACAAAGCTAAAAAGTTAGACAGGTGAGCTTATAAACGACCGAACGAATAAATTTTATTTTTCAAAGGGTATACAATCAAGCAATTATATAGATAGACAGGTAGACATAACCATTTGCAGACAACACATCTGTCTAGATAAACAGACAAATCATAAGTAGGGGAGTGGATAAGTAGAGCTTTCAGCAACTGGCATAGTATAATGTTCTTGATTGTTGTTTGTTGCAACCTTGGATATTATTTTTCTTTGGAACAAGTTCCGCGTTGTTTATATTTCTTCTGAGCTCTTCTTGATCTTATAGTTTGGATTTGTCTTCCGTGGGTTTTAGGTATTTAATTGTCGTCAGACTACAACTTACACCTCATCGGGAATATCAAGAGATAACAGCGGAGTTAAAAAGTTAGATAATTAGACAGACCTACATACGCATATAGACAGGTAGACAGAAAAATTTGCAGAAAGCACGTCTTTCAAGATGGATCTAGGTGTGGCGCACTCCCTTCGAATAGGGCACGAAGAAGAAGAACCAGACGAACCAGAAGTAGGGGAGTGTGTAAGTAAACTTGCATGTGCTTGCATTATTAAGCACAGCTGTAGTTCACACAGACACGCTTACTAGCGAGACACATACACTATACGTAAAGATAACATACCTGTTTCCACATATGGCGTGTTGGGTACATGGTGCTAAACCCATTTGTACAGACCAACCTTCACCCGACTGGTGGTATGGTCTACATCAAACTGGTTATTGTTGCTTCCCACACCGGTTATCGTTACTGCCCACACCGGTTATCGTTACTTCCCAAACCATTTCCTGGTACCCATTTTAGGCTAGGTTGTCCTGGCAGCTCGGGTCAATAACAAATATTTCCGCCTCGAGGTGGATTCGAAAATTCTAGAAAGATGGCAGGAGTACTGCAGTGGAATGTATGATATGACTGACAGTGAGGATATGAATGAGATACATGAGCCAATGACAGCAGAGACAGAACCTGAACCCTCATTAGATTAAATTGCTTGGGCTATAAATAACCTGAAGAATGGTAAATCACCTGGATGTGATGAGATACCAGCTGAACTAATTAAAGCGGGAGGAGAAGAAAGCATATGTACACAGATTTAGAAATATAGTATACTAGCTGACCCGGCCCGGCTTCGCCCAGTCCTTGGTGGGGAGCAACTCATTTAATTTATATAAGTAGTCATATAAGTTCCCGTTCCCGTTACCGACTGTCTGTCTGTCAGTCTGTCTGTCTGTCTGTCTGTCTGTCTGTCTGTCTGTCTGTCTGTCTAATCATTTATTGGTTGCAGTTAGAACAACCTTAGATAAACGAAGACCAACTTGGTAATATATTAACTTGGGTAAATGGAGCAGCGGCAGCAGCAGCAGAAGAAGAAGAAAAAGGAGGAGTAGGAGCTGGGAGGAGGAAGAGGGAGGAGGAGGGAGGAGGAGGAGAAAGAGAGAAGAGGAGGATGGAGGAGGGAGAGGGAGGAGGGGGAGGAGAAGATGAAGAGGGTAGGAGGTGGAGGAGGGGAGAGGAGGAGGAGGAGGAGGAATATAACGCATATGCCTGTAGATTTAATAATGGCTGAGGTTGTTCCATGTCTTCTTAGAGTTGGCGACAGTGTAAAGAAATATAAAATCTTCAAACTTGATAGAGATAAGGTAACTATTATTTATTCATTCTTTAAGCAAAAAAAAGATGAGTTACAATGTTATGCATTATGCATTATTTTTATGAAAACTTTGAAAATGCCTTACAGATTGTATCATTATTTATTATAACTCATATGCCGGTACATAACTATGGACAAAGAGTTTATAAATCTTTGAAAACGATGCCACAATATGACTATAAGTTATACAGAAAAGTTATGCCCCTTGAAATAACTTTTACAGAGTTAAGTCCCCTGAGATATATGAAATTATAATGAAAAATGAAATAATTTTGGGTAAGCAGCCGATTTCATACTAAAAAAATATGACAGTGGGCTGCGCTGGAATGAAAGGAAGACGTGTAAAAAATTTCATCTCAATGGGATGGGCCGTTCGCGAGCGCATTAGGGACACATAGACAGACAGACAGACGGACGGAGATCGCCTTTTATATATAAGATATACCCATCCATGTTGGGTTTTCCTCTTGTCCGCTTACTCGTTAGGCCTCCCTCCATATAATCTTTTCCAGACTCTACACGCCCAAAGTATTTCATTTCCCTCACTTTCGTTTGTCTTAATAACCACATTTCTTTGACAATGAATCCCTGTTGAACGGTTCAGTGTGTTCTCTATTTCGCCCATGCAGGAGGAGGAGAGGGAGGAGGAGGGAGGAGGAGGAGAGAGTAGGAGGAGGGAGGAGGCGGAGGGAGAAGGAAGAGGGAGGAGGAAGAGGGAGAAGGAGGAGGGAGAAGGAGGGGCAGGAGGAGGAGGAAAGAGGAGAAGGGGAGGAGGAGGAGGGAGGAGGAGGAATGTGAAGGGAGGAGGAGGGAGGAGGTAGAGGGAGGAGGAGGAGGGAGGCGGAGAGAGGAGGAGGGAGGAGGAGGAAGAGGGAGGAGGAGAGAGGAGGAGGGATTAGGAGGAGGAGGGAGGAGTAGGGTGGAGGAGGAGGCGAGGAGGAGGGAGGATGAAGAGGGAGGAGGATGGAGAAGGAGGGAGGAGGAGAACGCAGGAGGAGAAGGGAGCAGGAGGAGGATAGGGAGGAGGAGGGAGAGGGAGGAGGAGGGAGGAGGAGGAGAGAGTAGGAGGAGGGAGGAGGAGGGAGAAGGAGGAGAAGGAAGAGGGAGGAGGAAGAGGGAGAAGGAGGAGGGAGAAGGAGGGGGAGGAGGAGGAGGGAAGAGGAGGAGGGGAGGAGGAGGAGGGAGAAGGAGGAATGTGAAGGGAGGAGGAGGGAGGAGGTAGAGGGAAGAGGTGGAGGAGGGAGGCGAAGAGAGGAGGAGGGAGGAGGAGGAAGAGGGAGGAGGAGGAATGTGAAGGGAGGAGGGGGAGGAGGTAGAGGGAGGAGGAGGGAGGAGGAGGAGGTAGAGGGAGGAGGAGGGAGGAGGAGGAGGAGGGAGGAGGCGGAGAGGGAGGAGGAGGAAGGAGGAGGGGGAGGAGGGAGGAGGAGGGAGGAAGAAGGAGGAGGAGGGAGGAGGAGTGATGAGGAGGAGGGAGGAGGAGGAGGGAGGAGGAGGAGGGAGGAGGAGGGAGGAGGAGGAGGGAGGAGGAGGAAGAGGGAGGAGGAGGAATATGAAGGGAGGAGGAGGGAGGAGGTAGAATGAGGAGGAGGAGGGAGGAGGAGGAGTGAGGAGGAGGAGAGGGAGGAGGAGGAAGGAGGAGGGGAGGAGGGAGGAGGAGGAGAGAGGAAGAAGGAGGAGGAGGGAGAAGGAGGGATGAGGAGGAGGAGGGAGGAGGAGGAAGAGGGAGGAGGAGGAATGTGAAGGGAGGAGGAGGTAGAGGGAGGAGGAGGGAGGAGGAGAAGGGAGGAGGAGGGATGAGGAGGAGGGAGGAGGAGGGATGAGGAGGAGGGAGGAGGAGGAAGAGGGAGGAGGAGGAATGTGAAGGGAGGAGGAGGGAGGAGGTAGAGGGAGGAGGAGGGAGGAGGAGGAGTGAGGAGGAGGAGAGGGAGGAGGAGGAAGGAGGAGGGGGAGGAGGGAGGAGGAGGAGGGAGAAGAAGGAAGGAGGAGGAGGAAGGAGGGAGAGGAAGGAGGGAGAATGAGGAGGGGAGGAAGGAAAGAGAGGTGGAAGGGGAGGAGGAGGGAGGAGGAAAGAGGTAGGGGGAGGAGGAGGTAGAGGGAGGAGGAGGAGGAAGGAAAGGGAGGAGGAAGAGGAGGAGAAAGGAGGAGGAGGGTGGAGGGAGGAGGAGGAGGGAGGAGGTAGGAGGAGGAAGAGGGAAGAGGGAGAAGAAGGGAGAAGGAGGAGGGAGGATGATGAGGGAGAAGGAGGCAGGAGGAGGAGGAGGGAAGCAGGAGGAGGAGAGATGAGGAGGGAGAGGGAGGAGGAGGGAAGATGAGGGAGGAGGGGGGAGGAGGCGGAGGGAGTAGGAGGGAGGAGGATGGAGGAGAAGGGGAGAGGAAGAGGGAGAAGGAAGAGGGAGAAGGAGGAGGTAGGAGGGATGAGAGGGAGGAGGAAGAGGAGAAGGGTGGAGGGAGGAGGTAGAGGGAGGAGAAGAGAGGGGGAGAGAGATCGCCATTCCGAATTCATACTCGTCTAGTTCTTCCCTTCTACACGACTGTAGATAACTTCCGTACACATAAAAAGATGAATTGTTATTGATATTGCCGTGGCATGGAGGAATATCAGCAGCAGAGTTGATCCAAAAAACCAAAGACAGATCTACGGAGAGCCATGAACGCCTACGCCAGCCGGCACGGCACTTGATGATGATGATTGCCGTGTGACGATTCTGTGTAGTCACGTCATTTTCTTCCCTTTCCCTAGCGTTTTGGTTCGGGGATTCTTTCATCATCATCATCATATATTTACGTACGTATTTTGGGAGGGGGAGGAGGGAGGAGGAGGAAGAAGAAAAAAAAACTATGACAGTTGACAGCTCTGGAATGAAAGGAAGGCGTGTAGAAAATTTCATCTCAATCGGATGGGCCGTTCGCGAACAAATAAAGGACATACATATTTAACTACATATATACATACACTTTGTTTTATAGATTTAGATGGCCAAAAGATTGGAAGATAACTATTTTCATTCCAATACCAAAAAAGGACAACCTGAAATTATGCACCAACTATAGAACTGTTGCCCTGATCAGTCATGCAAGTAAAATTCTACTAAAAGTCATAATGGGAAGACTTCCTAAGAAAATGGAAGAAGAGATTAACGTGGTTCAAGCTGGATTTAGACAAGGAAGAGGAACAAGAGATCACATATTCAACATGCGTCTAATAATAAAGAAGTGCAGAGAATTTAATGTAAACCTATTCTCATGTTTTGTGGATTATTCAAAGGCATTTGACTGTGTACAAAATCATAAAAATGCTCTATCTAGACCAAAAAGCAGCAGTTAGAATAGATGGCGAGACATCAGATTGGTTTGACATCAAGCAAGGAGTCCGTCAGGGCTGCGTGCTGTCACCCTATTTGTTTAACCTGTACGCCGAAAATATAATGAGAAATGTAAGAGATGATATAAACAGGGAGCTATATGATGCCCTAAATATCGGCGGTCATGACATACCAGAGATTCAATATGCTGATGATACAGTATTATTATCCACAACACAGAATGGCATAGAAAACCTAATAGCCTCAAACCAATTGAGTAGTGAAAATCACAACTTATATCTTAACATAGCAAAAACAAAGATAATGCATACAGATAAAACTACTATGGAGAAAGTAATATACATTAATGGGGGAAAATTGGAGGTGGTGGAAAATTTTGAATATCTTGGGTCATTGATTGCCAACAACGGTGATATATCTTGGGTAAAGAAAAGAAACAAATGCATCCATACTTCAAGAGTTGAATATTGAAGAAGGTTGGCTATTAAAGACGATAAAACAAAGAAAAATGAAATATTTTGGGGGGCTGCGTGGTCTCGAGGTATGGTGTCCGCCTCGAGTGCTGGAGGTCCCGGGTTCAGGCCCCGGTGAGGACAAGGATTTATTTAAAAAATCCACCGGGACTTCCAGTAATTTCCCCTGGTCTCTGGGTAGTGAGATCGGACGCCCGTGTGTATTGTTGCGCACGTAAAAAACCCCTTGGCAGTTGGAAATCGAAAAAGAGTAGCCTAACGGCGCTGCCCGGGCAAATTTTCGAGTTAAAAATCTACCCAAAGTATTTCAGGATCCTCGGCGGTGCTACGGAGTTCGTGCACTGAGCTGAGTTTCTCCAGACTCAGGTTTGAGTTAGGAGTAGAACGGAGCACTTATGGGTTGCACCCGTGTGCCGTGATGTTGATCCATAAACTAAACTAAACTAAAACTAAACGGTGACACAATGAAAGTAATTAAACGGCGACAATCCATTGCTCTTCAAAGACTAAAACAGCTGAATAAATTATGGAGTGGGACAGACAGAACTACAAAAATTAGATTTTTAAGAGCATGCATCTTTCCCATTGCAACATACGCCTGTGAGACCTGGACACTTACTAAACAAGCTGAACAGCGCATAAACGCTTTTTAATATAAATGTTATAGACGAGTTCTAAGAATATCTTGGGTAAAGAAAAGAAACAAATGCATCCATACTTCAAGAGTTGAATACTGAAGAAGGCTGGCTATTAAAGACGATAAAACAAAGAAAATTGAAATATTTTGGTCACTTGAAACGTCACGAAAGTTTGGAGAGAACAATAATTTAAGGGTATATGCCTGGAAAGAGAGGAAGAGGAAGGCCAAAGAGAAGATGGGTGCAGGATGTGGCGGATGATCTCCAGATGAGTGTATCAGACGCGGGACATCTTGCTTATGATCGAGAGGTTTTCCGGAAGGTTGTTATGGTAGCGAGGTTCTGCAATGGACATGCTACTGAATGAATGGTGGATTCGAAAACATCACCCCCGGGCCGACAGGCAAACACACTAGCCAACGCATACTCGACATCCCCCCCCCCTTACTCTCCAACGTACAAGATGGTCTTCAGCGAACTCCAGCAATTCTGTAGCAGAAATAATCGTTAAGAGACAGACATTTCTATAAATAGAATACAAGCGTGGACATTTCATACTACGATCTCCAAATTAACTTAATGATTCATGTATTGGTTCAAATGCCGGTCTCTCTGGCCGAGGGGTTACAACACTTTCTCGGTAATCCCGTTTATCACGCAGTCTCGTAGAAGGGCGAGAGCTGGGAGCGGTTCGACCCCACTGGTGACTTGCGGGATAACTGAGCCGGCCGCTCAGAAAGCAATGGCAAACTACTGAGCGTAATCTTGCCAAGAAATCAACATACAGCTGAAAGATGCTGATGTTGACAGCGATGTCCAGTAAAGGATATGCAAAACATTTATTGGTTCAAATGCATTCCTTCAGGGGCAATAATGATGTTTCTAAGCATCATTTATGAAATCAGAGAGGCGATAAACAGTAGCTGTATATAAATATTATATACCATAAATATGTAAGGCAAATCTCTGATTAAGTTGTACAGCATGGTGAAAATGCACATGTTGTCGCTGCTGTAAGATGGTTGCGTTTTCTGTTTCTCTCTTAGTTTGGCTATCACGCAAGGCTGTCAGCTGCACACACAGTATAATTGTCACGATTTTTGCTTGTTGCAACCTTGGATGTCCCTTTTCTTTAGATTAAGTTCCACGTTTTTCCTTTTTATTTATAAGCTATTCTTTATAAAAGAGGTAGGATTTTCTCAGTATACCCTCAGACTCGAGCCATGGTCGCATAGCAGTTAGCGCGATTGCCTGCCGAGACAGTATTCGCGGGGTCAGTCGCTAACAGAGGCAGGAATATATTTTCTAGCCAGTACGGCTGTTGGGTCAACCCACTCTCACACACATATGTACCAGACAATGTTCAGAATGTTCTGGGAATGGCGTGGAAATGGCCTGGGAAAAGTCTGGGAATGTTCAGGGAATATTCTGATAATATTCGAGGAATGGTCTGGGAATGTTCTGGGAATGGTCTGAGAATGTTCTGGGAATGTTCTAGGAAGGGAAGGCAACGAGGAAGGGAACAGACCTCCATCTCATATGTTGTGGCATAGAATGTGTGAAGACCTAACACCGAACACACCAAACACCAGCATCTGCTGGAGGACTACATTTACCTTTATTGTAAACAATCTGAGTGTCGCTCTGTCTTCATATTGGTGAAATCATCATCCTCACTACCTCAGTAAGAGCTTTGCCTGCTGGTGTTGGCAATCAACGATTGGTTGTTGTTGTTTTTTTGTTTTTTTGGTTAGTTAGTTAGTTAGTCGAGGTTCCAACTTCACGGCAACTAACTAACTAATTAACTAGATATTATTTATCAATAGATTGACCCATCAAGTGCCCACTGGTCTATTAACACAGAAGGTTAGCGCCATGGACACAATACGTCACTGGACGTGGAATAGGGTCTCCTATTTCTATGTATATCTATACATGAGCACACATTTCTAATACAATCTTCCAAGATTATTCCCTGTCTGTCTGTCTGTCTGTCTGTCTGTCCGTCCGTCCGTCCGTCCGTCCGTCCGTCCGTCCGTCCGTCTGTCTGTCTGTCTGTCTGTCTGTCTGTCTGTCTGTCTGTCTGTCTGTCTGTCTCGTTCTCTCTCTCTCTCTCTCTCTCTCTCTCTCTCTCTCTCTCTCTCTCTCTCTCTCTCTCTCTCTCTCACGCTGTCGTTGATTATATCTTTTGATTCATGAATTGATTTATCGGCGTGAGACCGGTATGCTGACCAGAGGTATCATACAAACGGATAGAACTAGGCTGATTAGCTTGTTCTTCCTCTTTTCACTTTTGCCGTTAAGTAGAGGGACGGTTAATTGGCTTTCCGGTGCCCGTGATTGTGACACTTTTCGTTCAATTTTACACCACAATTTTTGAGCAATAGTTCTTGGAACTAATTCTTTTATAGCAAATTCATGAATGCTGTAAATATTTGAAATAGATAAAGCTAAAGAGAGAAAGAGAGAGCTCGCGAAATAGGCTGAGAGAAAGGCAGAGAGATAGAAAAAGAGAGAGGGAGAGAGAGAGAGAGAGAGAGAGAGAGAGAGAGAGAGAAAGAGAGAGAGAGAGAGAGAGAGACGGGGGGGGAGAAGGAGAGCAAGCAGGAGAAAGCAGAAAGACATACTTTAATAGAAATGTCACACCGTACGAAAGGAAACTGCATACCCCATTATTCAAAGCCACGCGAGAATGACGGAAAGATGACAGGAAGTTAACTAAAAGCACCGGGACGCAGAGGTGTTTCCAAGGCACCAGGGCCGGGTTATATACTGGCCAAGACCTATTGACGCGTCCTCGTCGAGCGTCCTGGGCAACAGGTCCCTTCGGGGTCCTGGCTGAAGTCAATAGGATCGCCGATTCCTCCGAAGTCGGAGAGTGTCTGCCTGTACGGCGAGGAACCACCAGTCTGCACACCAATAAGCCAGACATGGGACAACGGATACTCACGCAAACCTCAGGTCCTGTATGATATCACACTGATGTTGGACAACAGGATGCCTTCATCCGACATACAGGACTTCGCGTTGGAGCTCAAGCCAACGAACACAAGCAAGCAAGCAAGCAACTAAAAGCACCGATGGGCCACTGTATGGTAAACATTATTTGGAATCTGCATGCGGAGAAACCCGGTATTTGAACCATTTTGGAATGGGGTCCAGTGATTTACAAGCCATTTTGATCTCGAAGATGGTTCGCTGGTCACATACGTACATTAAGTAAAACGAGTGTCCCATTTACGGATGCGATAAATAAATTATATTTTGTTAGCTTTTCCTTTCATTACACCATAGAAAGCCGCTACATCGCAAACCATTGTATTTTCTGATAATAATTTCGGTAATGTCAAAATTCAATTCATCTTGTCTGTTCTGCAGAATGTGTGGAGGAAAACGTTAAACGGTTAGATTTTGTTATTAAACGTCAACGCTGGAGCTTCGTATATTGTTAATTTATCTGTTGTCTTATTGTTAGATGTCGACACTCAAGATTATTTGACAACGTTATGAAGAGAAATACACTTTGAAAACTTCGTGATATCTGATAAAACTGAGGAGAAAAGAGCTGAGGGAAGGTACAGAGATAAAGACCTTAGCCGTCTCTCTGGCCTAGAGGCTAAACGACTTTCTCCGTAATCCCGTTTATCCACATAGGGTCTCGCAGCGCGCGAGAATTGATAGCGGTTCTCGCCGCTTTGGTGACTTACGGGATAAGTGAGCCGGCCGCTCAGAAAGCAATGGCAAACTACCGAGCGTAATCTTGCCAAGAAATCAACAACAGTGGTAAAATGCTGGTGTTGACAGCGATGTCCTGTAAAAGATATGCGGAAAACAAAACACACACACATGGAATAAGTGAGACAAGAACGATCCAAGAATGGTAATCGTGTGCGACGGCGAACCGCAACCGGTCACGAACATCGGGGTGCAACATAATGATGTTGATACTTTGTGTTGTTTATGATTACGGTATTATCATATATATCTGTCAGTCAGGTCTTAGTCAGATATGACTGAGCTACCGTATAACAGTAGACGGTACTACCTGGTCTCTGTTAGCGCCGAACGTTGGGCGGCGCTTACCAAACCCGACACCCCACATTGTGCCAACGGCTTCGGGCGGAAGAGCGCAATTGGGAGGGTACAAGCCTTACCCTGGTGCGAGGAAATGCAAGCTAAAGACAAAATTGTCATGGCAGGGCAGACCAGGCCCTAAGCCTTGGTTGGCGACTGGTCTAGGATCGAAGCTCCGACAGGCGGACAGTTAGAGCATTGCTTTGCTGATCCGGCAGCTTCTGCAGCTTGTCTTGTTCCAGATGTAGGGGTGTTACCTTTCCTCTGGAGTGAACTAGGCGGGCCGAGAGAGGGATCATGCTGCATGGGCAACACATGATCTCTATATTTTAGCCCAGGCTTTGTGCTATGGAGAGGCAATAACTCCATCCCTGGTCTTAACTGGTCTCGGAATCAAAGCGAGAGGCAACTGTTACGGGTTATAAGTCCTTGTCAGTTGGCGTAGACATGGGGCGCCACGCGTTGCCTCTGACGGTGGGAGACACCTATAGGTGTCACTGATCAGCTACCGCCCGCCTCAAGCTGGGCAGCCCCCAGCCAATTGGGTGCTGATCCGCCACAGCCTGCCTGCTTCAATGGGTGCTTGGGGCTAGGACAAAATCTGAATCGCAGGCTGTAAAACCAATGCACCAGGTACAAACAAAAATAAAAATAGAAACCTCAAGCTACGGCTTGCAACCTGGAACGTGAGAACCATGTGTCCAGGATTTTCCACTGACTTGACCAATATTGACGATGTGAGAAAAACGGCTGTGATTGATGCCGAACTCAATCGTCTTAACATTGATATTGCTGGCCTGCAGGAGACTCGCCTCGCTGAGGAAGGGTCACTCAGGGAAAGCAACTACACCTTTTTCTGGAAGGGTAGAGGGCAGGCAGAAAAAAGGCAACACGGTGTGGGCTTTGCAGTGAAGAATTCGCTACTGGGAATGATTGAAATTCCAGCAGGAGGAAATGAAAGACTATTATCCCTGCGCTTGGCAACCTCTTTTGGGTTTGCCACCATTATTACTGCATATGCACCGACACTCGATTCCTCTGATGATGTGAAGGATTTGTTCTATGAGGAGTTAGACTCCGTGATCAAGGCAGTTCCAAAATCTGACTACATTTATATGCTCGGTGATTTCAATGCTCGTGTGGGCAAGGACTCAAGTTCATGGCCAGTGTGCCTTGGAAAATACAACATCGGTCGCATGAATGAAAATGGGCAAAGGCTGCTGGAGCATTGCACCAGTAATGACCTATGTATTACAAACTCTTTTTTTAAAACAAAAGAGATGCATAAGGTCACATGGAAACATCCAAGATCCGGCCATTGGCACCAGCTGGACTTCATCATCACACGGAGACAACATCTGAACCATATATCATTGACTCGTAGTTACCACAGTGCTGACTGTGATACGGATCATTCTTTGGTTGTTGCAAGGGTTAGACTGAGACCAAAGAGAATCTACACAGCTAAACACAAATCTAGCCACAGGATTAATATTATTAACACTCATGATCCTGAAAAGTGCTTTCAGTTTCAACAGCAACTTGAAGATGCTTTCACTGATACACCAGAAAATTGTACAGTAAATGAAAAGTGGGGTCAAATTAAGGAAACTCTTTATAAAACTGCCGTAGGGGTTTACGGCACTGTGGATCATAAGAGGCAGAACTGGTTTGCGGCCAACAGCGAGACTCTGCAGCCCCTGATTGATAAGAAGAAGAAAGCTCTCTTAAGAAACAAGGAAAGACCAACGCGTAACACTCTGAGTGAGCTAAGGCAAGCTAGGAAGGATGTGCAAAAGGCTGCCAGGCAGTGTGCAAATGATTATTGGATCAAGTTATGTGAGTCCATTCAAATCGCAAGTGATAAGGGAGACATAAGAAGCATGTATGAAGGAATAAAGAAAGCTTGTGGTCCAGTGATCAAAAGAAGTGCACCATTGAAAACCTTGACTGGAGAAGTCATCACTGATAAGAAACAGCAGATGGACAGATGGGTAGAGCACTATTTGGAGCTTTACTCAAGTGAGACCAAACTAGCGGATGATGCCCTCAACGCCATAGAGGCTCTACCAACTCTTGACCACCTGGACACACTTCCCACCATAACAGAAGTTAAGTGTGCTATAAATGAACTTGCATCTGGCAAGGCTCCAGGTAAGGATGGGATTCCAATATAGGTTATCAGGAGTGGGCAAGACACACTCACTATACAGATCCACCAGCTAATAGAGCTATGCTGGCGTGAAGGACAAGTCCCACAGGATTTCAAAGATTCAAGCATCAGAACACTGTACAAGAACAAGGGCGATCGGAGCGACTGCAACAACTATAGGGGTATCTCACTTCTGTGTATTGTTGGAAAAGTATTTGCCAGAATTGTTCTGCGCAGACTTCAAGTCCTAGGAGATCAAGTCTACCCCGAATCACAGTGTGGCTTTCGACAGAACCGGTCTACCACTGTTATGATATTCTCATTGCGACAAATGCAAGAAAAATGCCGTGAACAGAATCAACCACTGTTTATTGCCTTCATCGACCTCACAAAGGCATTTGATTTGGTCAGTCGTGAGGGTCTGTTCAAGGCACTAAAGAAGATTGGCTGCCCACCAACTCTTCTGTCCATTGTGGAATCGTTCCACACAGGCATGAAGGGTATAATCAAGTTTGATGGTGCAACTTCTGAAGAATTTGAAATCAAGAGTGGAGTTAAGCAAGGTTGTGTACTAGCTCCCACCCTCTTTGGAATATACTTTTCACTTCTACTGAAATATGCATTTCGTGATCAGGATGGTGGTATATACATTCACTCACGCTCAGATGGCGGCCTCTACAATGCTCAGAGATTGAAGGCTAAGACCAAAATTAGGAGGGTACTGATCAGAGAGTTGCTTTTTGCAGATGATGCTGCAGTTACGACCCACTCTGAGGAAGAATTGCAATGTCTACTATCTGCATTCTCCAATGCTTGTTCTGAATTTGGTTTAACAATTAGCAAAAAGAAGACACAGATTATGTCACAAGGTGCACATGAGGTACCATCAATCTTTATTGACGACGCCGAACCAGAGATAGTAGACCATTTTACATATCTAGGATCGGTGGTAAATAGCAAATTATCCCTAGATCAGGAAATCAACATCCGGATTGGTAAGGCAGCAACAACAATGAACAGGTTAAGAAAAAGAGTCTGGGAGAACAGGAAGCTTACTGCCAAAACAAAAGTCCTTGTCTATCAAGCCTGTGTCCTTAGTACTCTTCTCTATGGCAGTGAAACCTGGACAACTTACTCACACCAAGAGAACAATTTAAACAGCTTTCATATGCGGTGTCTGCGAAGAATTCTTGGTATTAAGTGGCAAGACAAAATCACAAATACTGAAGTATTGGAAAGATCAGGTTGTGTGACAGTTTATTCCATGCTCAGTCTTCGTAGACTTAGATGGATAGGACATCTTAGGAGGATGGATGATGGTAGAATACCAAAGGATATCTTTTTTGGTGAATTACAGATGGGTAAGAGATCTCAGGGTCGGCCTCTACTACGATACAAAGATGTGTGTAAGCGGGACATGATTGATACAGGCATTGATAATGCACATTGGGAGCAAGTCGCCGCTGAACGTGTTGCATGGAGGGCAAATATCAGAAATGGAATAAAGTCAAAGGAGAAAATTATTGCAGAAAAGTCACACACCAAGCGTTTGAGACGTAAGATGGTGCATGATGGTGGAAATGACCACGTGTTCACATGCACCCACTGTGAACGGACATTTACAGCGCAAATTGGCCTTATCAGTCACACTCGCTACCGCCATAGTTAAAAGTTATTATGCCTTTTTAAAGCACAAACTATCGTCTGTCAAGACGGCAAGGTGCCAATGGAATTATCATATTCAGAGGTCAGCGAGTGGCCGGGGGTTTATTATTACGGTATTATCATATGCAGAGGTCAGCGAGTGGCCGGGGGTTTATGATGATGGTATTATCATATGCAGAGGTCAGCGAGTGGCCGGGGGTTTATCGCTCTCGTGCTTTAACTTCCTATGCATGGTAAGCGGGGTAGTGGGTCTATTCGCTACACCTGACAGTTGGCCTTCAAAGTTGACGTCTCGTTAGAAAGCAATATTAAACTATTGTACAATTTACTAAAAAACCAACATGATGCTGATCGCAACGGCCTGCAGAAACGTGCAACATTCTGAAATACCATATTCAACCCACTTATAGCAGAGCTAGATTTGATTGGAAGGCAGCAAGTCAAATCGTTTGGCCATGTAACTAGGTTACTAACTAACAGTATACCACAACAAGCAATGACGTACACACCAAATGGAAGCTGAAGAAGAGGCCGGCCACGTAAATGATGTACAGAGAGAATAGCAGAGCCCATGCGAATCTCGATTCATGAAGTCCATAAACGGGTACTCTCTCGCTGTTTATACTTCACCTCGACACCGCTAGAGGAACAAGATGAGATGAGATGAGACCCACTGGGTAGTAACTGGGATGATTAGTGTCTATCATTTATTGTTGTTGTTGTTTTTTTTTTTTAAATTGATTTGGGCAGAGAAAGATTAAATTAATTCTTTATATACTAAAGCAAGTCACTTGAGTTGGCACTCATTTTAATGAAATGTACAGCAGGTGGCCCAATAAGGACAGAGGATTGTTTATCTTTTTGTAGATCTTTTGTATAAGGAAACCGGAATATACTCTTCTCAAATTATGAGCGTCCGAATGGGCGAGTTGTGTACACGCTAAGTATGTTAAAGATTCCGTGGCAGGTAACATGGTAGCAAGAATTCTCCCGCCGAAAATTTTGACGCCCCCCCCCCAAAAAAAAATAATACCAGGCTCAGAATACATTTTTTTTTTGGGGGGGGGGCATATCCTTTTTACAGGACATCGCTGTCAACACCATCTTTTTTTTTTTTGCTGTTGTTGATGTCTTGGCACGTTTACGTTCAGTAGTTTGCCATTGCTTTCTCAACGACCGGCTTCCAAAACCCAGCGGTCTGCTGCCAAATCGTGCGCAGCTGTGTTTCGAACGCGGGTAAGAGGGATTACGAACCGCGTCCATAACACCTTCGCCACGGAGACCGGCTTGGAATACATTATGTCGCTTAAAGAGTTTTGTGGGTTTAAAAGTTCAGGGGAAATCACCATATACATTTTCAGGCTCCCAGGTAAACTCAGCTTAAAATGGGTATCAGGTATAATTTGGGACATAAAAGCGGCCAACGCGACATTGACCATATTACCCATTGAGCACAAATTGGTCTTACAAAATGCGTATCTAGCACTAAGTGCTCTATGCGCCTTAAGGCACGTGAAAGAGCCCTTTGCCTAGCTTGCCTCAACACAGCTGGATTCTTGTCGGTGTAAAACAGTGAGAGTACTTCCCACCAGTGCCAGGACTATATGACCTAACTCCAAATACAAGTGGCTCCAATGTTTGAGGTTGTCAACACATGATTAATTCAGTGTGTCATCATCATTATCATGTGCCATGCCGATAAGCGTGGGCGGTCTTGTTTCGCCTTCTCACACGATCATCAGAGTCGTCGATCAACTCTGTGTTCTTGTCTCGACCATACCATATGGCCAAGCCATCTAGATATATACTTTTCAGCCTTCCCCTTGTTCTTTTCCCCCTTAATCTTGTCAGTTGTCACGAAGTTCTCCAGTTTATTTCTTCTCATAAAGTGTCCAAAATCTGTGACGGTCCAAGTCTAATTTCTCTAATTATTTTTCGGTTTTCATTTGTTTCTCGTAGAACTTAGTCATTGGTTTTTCTGTCTGTCCATGGTATTCTTTGCATTCTCCTTAGAAACCACATTTCCACAGCCATCAGATGTTTTTCAGGTTGTCAGCCCATTTCCCACGCTTCTTATCTACACTAAAACACAGGTTCTCGTATGTAGCACTTCAATGCATTTTTTCGCGTTGCAACTGACACATTTTTATTGCTCAGTGTGTCTTCCTCAGTCAGAATACAACTGACTTTATTGTATAGAATGAGCTGTTCAACATACGAGTTGTTTCATAGGATGAGTTGTTTGAATATATTACACATTCCGAAGCCTAGGATTGACTTATACAAAACAAGCTTAACGTACTCTGCAGCTCAGCTGTGGAACAATTTTCCACAAGAAATCAAAGACATCACCAATCCCTATTCATATAATCGCAAATTATTCGAACACTATCTTAGTACGGATTATCTTCCCCCTTAATAATAGAGATAATAATAATAATAACAAAACCCTAGTATAACAGCCAGTCCCCTTTTGGTAGGCCAGTATATTCCACATGACTAATAATAAGTGCCAGACCATTATCTAATATTACTGAGTCGTGTAGTTTTGATGTTCGCATTTTGCCCATGCCTTTATAATGCATATCTTTTATATTGTTGCTGTTCTCTGTTAGCTTGAATGATGTGTGAATGAAATAATGTATGAAAGAAAGTAATAGAAGGGCAGAATGTTAGACGGGCCTGCGTGCCCAATTCTTAACGTTTTGAAAATAAAGTTTGTTCGGTCGCTCGTTCGTTCGTTCGTTCGTTCGTTCTATCTTGCAAAAGGCTACCTTCGCCATGGTGATTCTTGTTTTAATCGCTTCAAGGCATCTCACATCAGATGTTACGTTATAGCTGTTCCAAGATAATTGTACCGATTAACTTGTTTAAGAATATTCCCATCTACGTGTATATTACATTGTGGTATTTTGTTCTTCCTAGTGACGACCATAATATGTGTCTTCTTACAATTTAATTCTAACCCTAGTTGTTCACTGTGTGCAACAACCGAATCTACTAAATATTGCAGATCCTACTCATTGTCTGCAATCAATACTGTATCATCCGCATATCTAATGTATTGTACAGAGCTGGAAAACCGGGCTTTTAAACTTGAGAAATACAGAGGCACGACCAACGACCACGCAGTCAGTGTTTTACTCAAAACTAATCCCGTGCGAGACACTGACGCTAGAGTGTGCAGTGTCAGGGTTTAACGCTCACTGGGAGTTAGTTGCATGTCCTTTAGAGGATTTTGCAGTCCACCCCACAATTTATTGGCTACTTGTGATTTATTAGGTTTATTGTTATATGTTCAGTAGTGTGCCATTGCTGTCTGAACGGCTGACAAAATCAATGCCATGCGGCCTGTTTTCAAATCGCACTCAGCTGATTTCCATTCCTCAACTCTGAATGTCTCGGAACTGTGAAACGCGTTCACTGCCCCTGGGCAAAAGCGCCGGCTGGAGGACAAACTAGACAACATAAAAATCCGATAGTTTGGACGCTGGGGTCGAAGTTGTCACCGCTAAAAGGACCTGTTGACATGCTGAGAGTACCAGCGGACTTGATGTAGTGAGGCAATTAGGGTAAAGAATGAGAGAGTGACAGGAAAAGATTACAACTGAAATAACAAACGTATTTCGATGCAGTAAACGAATTAAGATTCACAGAAAGAGAGACGGAGAGAGAGAGAGAGAGAGAGAGAGAGAGAGAGAGAGAGAAAGAGAGAGAGAAAGAGAGAGAGAGAGAGAGCAGGCAGACAGACAGACAGACAGACAGACAGACAGACAGACAGACAGACAGACAGACAGGCAGGCAGGCAGGCAGGCAGGCAAGCAGACAGACAGACAGACAGACAGATGAAAAAACAGAGAAAACATAGAGAGAACAGATAGAGAGAACACAGAGAGAGAGAACAGAGAGGGAGAACAGAGAGAGAGAGAACAGAAAGAGGACGGAGATAGACCAGAGATAACTGAGAAAGCACAGAGAGAGAGAGAGAGATAAGATAGAGAGTAGAGAGAGAACAGAGAGAGAACACAGAGAGAGCAGATAGAGAACGGAGAGAGAACAAGGAAAGAACAGAGAGAGAACAAAGAGAGAGAAGGAACAGAGAGAGAACGGAGAGAGAGAGAGAACAGAGAGAGAACAGAGAGAGAGCAGAGAGAGGGAACAGAGAGGGAATAGAGAGAGAACAGAGAGAGGGAACAGAGAGAGAACAGTTAGAGAACAGAGAGAGAACAGGGAGAGAACAGAGAGAGAAAACAGAGAGAGAGAGCAGAGAGGGAGTAGAGAGAAAGGGGACGGAGAGAGAACACAAAGAGAACAGAGAGACCTACAACCTTCGAAGCACGAGGCAGTCATCTTTACCAACATCGCTACGGAAATCCAGTCTACGAAACAAAGGGGGTGGGGGGGGGGGGAGATTAAGATTATTTTAAGATCGCATTAATACAAGAACTAGTTACTTGACATTGTTTTTCCCTCTAAATTTTACGGTTCTGTACTTCTTATTCTAATGAAATTCGTTTTATAACGTACGTAGACCCGCAAATCACGTTTTATGTAGATGTCTAGACTTGTTCTAGTATGATTTTTTTTAAATTTAGCTTCCACTTTTATGTATACTATGTAAGGGTGGTGGGGGGGGGGGGTGTGATTTATAGGGAGGCAGTTCTGAACATATGGTTAAGGGAGGCATGGGCCAAAAAAGGTTGAGAACCATTGGACTACAGGATACGAGCAGACGGAATTCACTAGCTTTATCTCAGCTGCCTCACTGTTTATCCATTAAATTTCTCTCACGTCCGTCTATCCGTCACTCCCATATCAGCCATTTTCTCTCTCACTTTCGCTTCCCTTCCCTTCTGTCACTCCACTGAATGAGCTTCTTTCTTGTCTCTGTTCGGTTTCAGCCATTCTGTACTATTACTACTCTCTTCCTCTGTCATTTCACAAAACATATTTTAATCTGTCTCAACTCACTTCTCCCTCTGTGTTGCTTTTCTCAGTTCCCTTCTGTCTATCGCCCTCACGTTTTCCTTTTATATTGCTGTCACCTTTGATTAAATCGTTTAACCAATTCCTCTCCTATCATTTCCGCACTTTCCTTTAGTTTCATCTTGAATATCTTCACTCTCATCTGCCTTTATCAATCCCCTGTCGCTTCATTTCTCTTGGTATCCGCTCTTTTGCCCATTTCATCAGTGTTAATATCTTATGAAAATTGCATATATCTATAGCACTTCTGCTAAGAGTTCATATACAATGCAGCTATTAATTCGTTGACATTGATTGATTGATTTAGGAATCGACATCACAGCATTCGGGGCATTCCCATAAGCGCTCCGTCCCCATCCTCAGCAGCCAGCGAAAAGTTCCAACACTAATAGTACCAGTAGCAATCTGATTATATGTCCGTCTCGCCTTTCCTCTGAGCGTTGATCGTCGGCCAGATCCCCTGGTCACCCCTCGCTGTCGCATTCTTGCCAGACCATGGTGACCCAGTTGCTCCTCCGAGGTGTACACGTGCTCCCACAAGGCCGCAACCACATCTGCTTTGTCATGCATCAATACTTTACCAAGTTTTGCCGAGCCAACCAATCTGTCCGCCTGTTCATCCCCCAGCACACCAGCATGCCCCGGAAAAAAGGTCCAGACGATGCTTGTCACCCGTGACTTCCGAAGCGAAGCAAGCCACTCTGCACGAAGCTTTCCTGTCTTCACCCTACTCAGCATGCTTTCTGAGTCAGTTACAATCACGATGTGTGTGTGTATCGTATTCTCCATCCAGCGGAAAGCTGCACTGTCCGCTTCCACTTCCATTCTTAAGCTAGATGTGGTATCATATACCAGGCTCTCCTGCACCAAACGTCGACAATTGGCTTTTGCTAAGAACCCCCAGGCACTTCTCCTACCTCTCAACACTGACCCATCTGTGTAGATAATCACATCACCCGAGCGAGCATTATCCTGAATTAGTTGCTGGATTTCCACTTCCGTGGCCCCTGCTGGCCACTCCCTGCACTCCCGGCTCAATGTGATTATAACTCTGCACAAGTCTGACTGCTCCGCTGACACTCTGACCCACTCTTCTACTCTCCTAATGTTCTCCAAGGGGCACACCTGCCTGATCGTATCCTCCGCCTGAGCCATCCATGATTTCCCTCTTATCAGTCGCTGACCCTTAACGGCGTCCAGCGCCTCATGCAACAGGTGAACTGTGTCTGCAGCTACTCTGAGGTATGCCTTCGCCTGCATCACCTTGAGCCTACCTGCAACAGACGGCAAACCAAGGATGTAACGAATACACACAACTGGGGTGTCTCTGGTGCATCCCAGAATGACTCGCATCGCTTCGTTCTGTATGCGCTCTAATTTCACCAGCTGACTCTTTGAGACAGTGAGCAGTCCTAGTCCATAATCAATCACTGAGAGGATCAAGTGCTGGTATAGTGTGAAAAGCATTCTCTGCTCTGTGTCCATTGCAGCCACAATTTTAAGTGCATTGAGTCCCTTTTGAGATCTTGTCACAACCGTCTTCACATGGTCCTTGAAGGACAGGCTCCTGTCAAATGTGATTCCCAGATACTTCAGTTTGTTCTCTCTGTTGACGCTTCTACAATCTATCGTGAGGCTTGGGACATCAGTGTCACAAAATAAAAACCTCGCGTTTACCCAGCTGATTATTAGAAGGCTTTCTGATAAAACGGACTATCTGCTAAGCGACAAGTGTTTCAACTAATACAGAAAAAACATTCATAGTTGTGGCTGCACGAGTTCCCAAACAGGTCGGGCATAAATAACAGCTGCACGGGTTACATCGGATCAGCAAATATACACATTCTGTGGTGATGGAGACAAATCCCGGCATCGCCGTGACAGTTTGTCAACATTTGAATACAGATGGAAGCCGTGGGATCATAGTGGCAATCGGATGTTGGCCATCACCTGTCGGACAAAATTAACAGTGGCAGATGTATAGAGGAAGTGAGTGCGCTGAATCATACATCGCTTTGACAAGTCATAAACATGTCAGAGGGAAAACGGAAGTACTCAGCTCGGAAGAAAACAGTCCATCTGTCATATAGTTTCCGGACATCACGCAGATGGGCAGATTGCTATTGACAGCTTGTTGGGGAAAACTGTTGTTGGGATCATACAGTAACTCGTTAGTTTGTTGGGGGAGTCAAAACAAGTGATGACAACTTTGACAGTGACTAAGCCAGGGAAAAATCGATTCTTGACAATGAATGATATGCGCAAATAACACCTGCAGGACGTCACCCATATCACGTGACCAAATTTAGGGTTTGCCATAAACCATGATTGGGAGAAACAGAGTTGACCAAAACCGTGGATTATGATGGACGTGTTTGTGGGAGAGCTCTACAGTGTTAGATTTATTTAAAATTAACTAGCATGTGCCGTTATGGCAAAGTGTAGTAGCCATCCCGGGAATGAGGCGGTTTTGCATAAGGTAGTCAATATAGTCTATTAGTTCTAATTAATATAGACTGTAGCCTTGTTAAAACTATAGTGTGATGATTAGCACTGTTAGTGGAAACTAGTTAGAGTAGAATAGAGATATTAGCTCTGCTAGTTAAGAATAGAGTAGGGTAGTGGTGATAAGCTATGCTAGTTAAGAATCGAGTAATGATGGATAATTCGGAGACGGGGGAATTGCCCGCTGGGGTTTTGCACTCTGTATGGGTCTTTCCTTGTCATAGCCTGATTCGGCCCTAGGTGGGTAGCTAATTTTCTCTATGACAAAGTTTAGTTAGCTAAAGATCATTAAGCAAGGCAATAGGCTTACACTCAGCCGATAGGATCAGTGACTAGTACTATCACCAGATGTGTTGTTTCTATCCTAGGTTCCCTACCAGATCCGAGGAAACTCAAGAAGTTTTTAGGAAAGGTCAAATCCCATTCGGAAGAACACCAGTTGAACAATCAATAAAGTTTCGTACAGAACGTAACTAAAGCTAGAAGGGAGATGATTCACCAAAGAGGAGTGATGATTATTGATGCACCACACAGCATCAGACAGTAGTAACTAACCGAGAACATTAATTATAATAGTTACATAGTGTGATATAATCTCGTGTAAGAGAACACAAGACATGATACTTGAGGCTAGATAGACACGAGTTAGGATCAAGTACATTAACAATTAACATTAATAACTGTGTACACACTACAAAGGACTTGTGCATTATTTTTAGGAACGATAGGAACAGACATTGTGTAGGGTGCAACCGGTCCATGATTAACTGTTAATACCACCGGTGTCTATTTCGGATGATCATGAAATGGGATTACCAGAGGTTTACAGAGGCAAATCAGTATCCGGCAAGATGGTTTCGGCACTGGGTGAGATGTACCTGTTCTGACGTAACGTGCTGTGGTCTATCCTTGCTAGGATAAGCTGACTGGGTTGTTGTCTGAGAGTCCGATTCTACACACTTTATAGAACACGTCACACATTTTCTTCACATACACTTCTCATATACTTTACACTTTTCTTTTAATAAATTAATCTTTATTAATTTTTAGAAACAAGAGTTGTTGAGTATGTGGCGTTGGGGAAGTATGAGAAGGGGGCATAGTACGACAGTGAGAGAGTGATAGGAAAAGGTGTCCATAGGCTGATGGAGTGTGTTGGACGGAAGCTGGTGGATTCTCCAGGATATTAATAAGGGAAAAAATATTATAATGTGGGTGTCGACTCTCTTCACTCCAGGGACGACACTTTAAAGGAGGACACGACAATCAGCTCTCACAATCCTGTTGTCCAGAGAGCACCACAAAACAGCTGCCTTTTCTGGGTGGATGACAGCACTCATTTCAGTGCACCAGTCAATCACATTGTTTACTGTTGCCTGTAGCTCCTAGGCTGTTTGCTCCCTATCTCTCCCCTGCCTATATGCAAGAATATCATCTGGCACAAGAATATCATCGTTGACATTATAATTACGTAATTGTTGACATGATTTTCTTCTTCTCATCCCGCAATCTCCGACGTGGATCGCAGGGGTGTTATCATAGTAGCATCAGTAACCAGATTCCTCCATTGCTCTCTGTCCTGGGCAACGCGTTCAAGTATAGAAACACTACACCATGTCCACATTTCAATCTTGTTTTTCTAGGAATTTCTCTGTTTTCCCATTCACCGCTTGCCCTTAACTTTTCCTGAAGGATTACCTTTGCAAGGGTGTCATGGCGACACATGCAAAATAAAAATCCATCGTTTGACCACTGACAAAAAGTGGTTCGTGGTGGCCTGCGTGTGTTCACTTTGTCTCTAACATAGGCATTGATTGTGCGCTCCTGTACGAAATACGCCGGTTCCGTGGCGAGGAGTGGACGGACTCAGTTCGTAATCCCTCATACCGCGTTCGAAACACAGCAGCGGGGGATTTGCCAGCAGACCGCCTTCGTTGTTTTTTTTTAATAAAATGGTATGAGTGGCAGTAGTTCAGAAAGCAATGGTAAACTACTGAACGTAACACTTGCCAAGGAATAACGAACAGCCAATAAATGATGGGGTTGACGACAACGTCATTTAAAAGGATATGCAACTAACATTTTTTAAACCATATACGCAGCATTTACCTAAAACGTCTGTTTTAAAGTTGCCTGGCCGTTGGTTCTGTTTAAACACACACACTGGCACTTTGCCGTCTTGACAGACGATATTTTGTTACGTTGTGCTTCAAAAATGGTACAACAGCCACAACCCTTGGCGGTAGCGAATGGAACCGACAAGACTAATTCGCACTGTAAATGTTCGTCCACAATGGACTCTTGCGAATACATGGTCACCCCCATCATTCTGTTTAAACAGAGAGGGTTCAACTCTTACTCTTATTTAAAAAAAATTGATACTAGATATGACTTGTATAGTTTGATCTTGATAGGAAAGCTGATATTGGATTCAGTCTAGTCATGGCAGATGAGGACATCTCACGTCTTGTTTTGATCTCTTTATATGAACCACAGTCGTTGCATATAGCGGGTATTTAAAGGTGTTAATTCCTTCTAGAGTTTGTTCATTTGTTTTGACATTGGCTGTCCCTGTTTCCTTGTAGATGCCCACCGGTATCTTCTTGTCCCCCCCCCCGCCCCACCTTGTTACATATATAATCGAATCTAGCGTTTGTTCATGTGTCTTGATATTGATCTCCCTTGTTCCGTGTAGCTATTAAACAGTATCTTCTTTTTTATTTTCTATGTAATGTTAATACTAGTCTAAAGTTAGCTGCAAATCCTTTATTGGATGTTGCAGTCAACTCCAATATTTGTTTTTTGGCTCTTTGTGATTCCTGGGCAAGGTTACGTTCAATAGTTAGCCATTGCTTTCTCATACCGTTGTATGGAAACCAACGCAAGATAGTCTGCTTCCAAATCACCCCCAGTTGTGTTTCGATCGCGATATGTGGGATTACGAATTGCGTCCTTAACCCCTTCGACACAGAGCGACATGTGGTCTACCGTACTTTAAGAGTTAATACTGGCTACCGTACTTTAAGTGTTAATATTGGCTACAGTACTTTAAGTGTTAATAATACTGGCTACCGTACTTTAAGTGTTAATAATACTGGCTACAGTACTTTAAGTGTTAATAATACTGGCTACCATACTTTAAGTGTTAATACTAGCTACAGTACTTTAAGTGTTAATAATACTGGCTACCGTACTTTAAGTGTTAATAATACTGGCTACCGTACTTTAAGTGTTAATAATACTAGCTACCGTACTTTAAGTGTTAATAATACTGGCTACCGTACTTTAAGTGTTAATAATACTGGCTACCGTACTTTAAGTGTTAATACTAGCTACAGTACTTTAAGTGTTAATAATACTGGCTACCGTACTTTAAGTGTTAATACTGGCTACCGTACTTTAAGCGTTAATACTGGCTACCGTACTTTAAGTGTTAATACTGGCTACCGTACTTTAAGTGTTAATAATACTGGCTACAGTACTTTAAGTGTTAATACTAGTTAGAGTACTTTAAGTGTTAATAATACTGGCTACCGTACTTTAAGTGTTAATACTGGCTACCGTACTTTAAGCGTTAATACTAGTTAGAGTACTTTAAGTGTTAATACTGGCTACCGTACTTTAAGTGTTAATAATACTGGCTACCGTACTTTAAGTGTTAATAATACTGGCTACCGTACTTTAAGTGTTAATAATACTGGCTACCGTACTTTAAGTGTTAACACTGGCTACTGTACTTTAAGTGTTAATACTGGCTACCGTGCTTTAAGTGTTAATAGTACTGGCTACAGTACTTTAAGTGTTAATAATACTGGCTACCGTACTTTAAGTGTTAATAATACTGGCTACCGTACTTTAAGTGTTAATAATACTGGCTACAGTACTTTAAGTGTTAATACTGGCTACCGTACTTTAAGTGTTAATAATACTGGCTACCGTACTTTAAGTGTTAATAATAATGGCTACCGTACTTTAAGTGTTAATAATACTGGCTACCGTACTTTAAGTGTTAATAATACTGGCTCCGTACTTTAAGTGTTAATACTAGCTACAGTACTTTAAGAGTTAATAATACTGGCTACCGTACTTTAAGTGTTAATAATACTGGCTACCGTACTTTAAGTGGTAATAATACTTGCTACCGTACTTTAAGTATTAATAATACTGGCTACCGTACTTTAAGTGTTAATAATACTGGCTACCGTACTTTAAGTGTTAATACTGGCTACCGTACTTTAAGTGTTAATACTGGCTACCGTACTTTAAGTGTTAATAATACTGGCTACAGTACTTTAAGTGTTAATAATACTGGCTACTATACTTTAAGTGTTAATACTGGCTACCGTACTTTAAGTGTTAATACTAGCTACAGTACGTTAAGTGTTAATAATACTGGCTACCGTACTTTAAGTGTTAATAATACTGGCTACAGTACTTTAAGTGTTAATACTGGCTACCGTACTTTAAGTGTTAATACTGGCTACCGTACTTTAAGTGTTAATACTAGCTACCGTACTTTAAGTGTTAATACTGGCTACCGTGCTTTAAGTGTTAATAATACTGGCTACAGTACTTTAAGTGTTAATAATACTGGCTACTGTACTTTAAGTGTTAATACTGGCTACTGTCAGCAACCGATGATTGTCAGGCATCACAGGATTACTTCTCTCGCACCACACAAGGAACTTGCAAGTCGTGTGAGAGGAAATGGATGATACATTTGATTGCCGTTGGCTCTTTACATTTACAAAACAGTCGCTATCAAATCACACACAAAGCCACAGAATTGCCTATCACTAGTTTCCTAACCCTATTGCTAATCTCTATCTACTTGGCTACAGAAAACCCCTATCGACACTAAACGGTGCGCTCGCTACGAAGTCAGTCCCCAGTCTGACTTTCCTACTCGCGTGGCTACACAGCACGCGGAAGGACCTTGTGCGTCCTTCGGCTTTTTTGCGTGCTGTCACACTCAGCACGCTTATAGCAGCGGTCTCCTATTGAGTGACAATCCACTTCTCCGTGGCTATTGCGTAGGTGTGATTCTGCCGTGACCAGAGTACTAACTATCTGGTCGACGCCTCCGTGTCTCATGAGAGAACTAGTTAATAGTCCCCCTTCCTATCATCTACCCTGCCCTCATATCGGGGCACTGTGTTACCTCTGATCTACTTGAGGTTGACCACTCTTCCCGGTGGTCTTCTATCTTGAGGCAGTCCTCAGACCTCTATACTTCAGTCTTTGACACACACCCTCCCCTCCTGTGTTGCGTCACCAACTTTGACTCATTGGGTGTGACGCAAGAGGTTTCTAAAAAATTAGTGTATCTAATTTTTTGTCAAAGACTGCTGATAACCTGGTTTTGGGTAACTGAATAGACTTCTACTGACTATTGTCACAATGTAGTATCACTTTACTTGGCTACTGGCAATCGCCACAAACTTGTCTGGTTGGCGTGAGCCCTATTCTCAATCGCAATATTATATTAATTAGAGGTATGTCTGAACCGGACCATTGTCTTATAAGACCTGCCCTCAAATAGTAAATTAACTCACTACCCATACAAAGTTGACTTTCTTAGGGTCAACACATGAATTGCTTCATGTCCCCCATATAATATTAAACAACCATTACACAAGCTGTGTGCGACAGGCTTTACCTATCTCGCTTCCGCGTGTAAAGTTATCTTTCACTGTTAAGTTAGTGTTTCGTTGTCTATTGTGTCCCCTGACCCGGAGTTATCTCCCTTTGATCTACCAAAAATGTATGCAATTTACATGTTTGTTTTACTGGATGTTTGCGTGTTTGGATCTAAATAATAATATATTCTACCTTCTAGCATGTGTATTTATCTATCATGTGTATGTAAGTTAGTTTTCAAGTGCCATAATTCGGTTAAATGTGGCCACAAACAAGTGTATAACACTAATTCGTGACTACGTTTCCGTCTTATGAGACTTAAAATACTTTCTCTAAGATCTACAATAAACTACACACAACACATTCAAGACAGCACATTTTCAACATCGAAAGCAAACATTTGACGCAGACAAAATATAAAAAAAAAAAGTCGCGTTGAGCGGCAGAAAAAATCCGCTGACTGATCTCACTCTCTCCTGTATAATTTACATCCACTCTCACTTTCACACTTCTGTCACACATCTTTTACCCTCACAATTATTTAAAAGCCTTGGAGTGACACTGTACAAGTTTGGCTCAGTTTGACAAAGTTGAGCTTATTGACTGTGCGTAAATTGTTGCACGAGTCATGTATTTACAACATATTTACATGTAAGAAAAAGGGTTGATGGTTTGTACCCTGGTATTATTAACCACTATATTGTACTGAAATAATACTCTAAATACTGAAATACTAATACTACTTCTATAAATATGTATTTAATGTGTTACCTACTTTAATCTAATTTAAGGGAAGTAATCTACTTATTTAAAATGAAATTGATGTGAGATGAGTTATGTACCTTTCTGAAATGGGTAATGTGAAATGTAATAAATTATGTACCTTTCTAACATGGGTAATGTGAAATATAACAAAATTGTAAATAATCTTTTTAAATGCAGAAAAATATATGATTGATATTATTACTCTAAATGGTGTAAATGATGTATGTTTATTTGTATAATCCTTTTATCCTATACGGTGTAAACTAATCATAATACTAAATAATCACGTTTGTTAAATGGACTGGTTCATTAAAATGGAATGAACTCAAGTGAAATGAAACAAAGTGAAATGTAACAAACTAAATGGTACTATTACTATCTAAACTTTTTATCCTAGTTTGTAATTAGCTGTTATTACGTTTAAATTACTATCCTAATTTACTTTTAAGCTAAGTAAGTGGGTAAATTAATGATCTATCTAAACTACTAAAAAAAATGAGAACTATTATATTTCCTAAATCTAAATGTATCTTTAGAGTGACCTAATCTAACTATAATTTATCACTATATTAAAACGTTATAATACATATCACAATAAGTATATATCTACATGGTATTTAAATACCTCAGGTTAGTCGTTGCCCTAATGTTCAGAAAATGCTTAAATTGGCATAATATATAAACACAATTGTCCTGGGTATATTAAATACATTACACAGTCATACTTGTGTCCTATGGGTATTGCACCTGTAGAGTTCGCTGGTGTCGTAGACAAGTATTTTCGTGTTGTTATTTATGTACTGTTCTGACACTGTTTTTACCTGCTTAACACAGATGATTCACCGGAACACATATGGAGCTTAGTATGTAACAAGCTGTCTTAGTTCACACGGTGATATACTTGTTCTCGGAGCACAGTTCTTATTTTGCTATCTACGGACACATGGTAGTTCACTGTTCTTAGTACATAGTTCAGAACATAATGTCTATGTATTCGTAAAATATTTCACATAGAATATTCTAATGTACTAATTTAACCTCTATTACTCTACACTCTCATGTGGGATTCTCCGGTATTTCTACCTCAGATGGTCGACTAAGGGTATCAGCCAGAATTTTGTCCTTACTCTTAATATGCTCTATACTAAAAGTATAATTCTGTAGTATTAACGACCACCTGTAGATACGGTCATTCCGATGCACACCACTTTGTATGACCGTGATTGGGGAGTTGTCAGTCTGGACAACGAAGTGAACACCCGCTAGAAATCGATGCAGCTTCCTCACCGCATAGATGACGCTTAGGGCTTCCAACTCTGATATGGAATATCTGGACTCAGCAGGTGTGATCTTGCGGCTCACGTAGCAAATCGGATGGAAGATGCCATCATAAAATTTGCCTAGTACTGCAGCGATGGAGATCCTGCTGGCATCTGTCCTAAGATAATAAACGAGCCTAGGATTAGGCAAGCGGAGGATTGGAACATTACTAAACAGGATTTTCAATTTTGACAATGCAGAAATTAATAATGCATCTTTGACATCTAATTTTACAGATGCTTTTAAAACATTTGAAAATACATTTGTAATTTCAGCTAAGTTTGGTATGAATTTGCTATAGTAATTTACTAACCCCAAAAGGCTTCTGACCTGCTTCTTTGTTGTAGGCATGGTCAGGTTCATAATTTTGGTAATAATTCTATTGTCAGTTTTTAGTTGACCTTGTGAAATGACATGACCCAAAAAATCAATTTCTTTTAGGCCCAATTCGACTTTGCTCGGTTTGACAGTGAGACCGAAGAGTGGCAACCTGTCGAAGACATGTCTTAGTTTCAGTAAGTGTGTTGTCCAGTCATCTGTATGGACACATATATCATCTATATACGTCACTGTATTCGTCACTCCATGAAGTAGATCTCTAGTTAAGCGTACGAAAGTGGCAGGAGCGTTTCGAAGTCCGAAAGGAAGAAAACGCCACTCGTAAAGTCCTAAAGGTGTTGAAAAAGCAGTAAGATGAATGGATTGAGTCTGCATAGGGACCTGCCAATATCCCTTAGTAAGATCTAATTTAGAAAAGATTTTGGAGGTGGACATGTCAAGAATAAGATCTTCGCAGGAAGGAATTGGTTCTGCGTCGATCTTAGTGACGTTGTTGAGCTTTCACACACAGACGAATTGTGGAGTCTTTTTTCTTAACTAGGACGATTGGAAAGGAGTACTCAGATGTAGATTTCTGGATGATCCCACTAGCTTCTAAATTAAGAATTTCCTTATTTAGACTTTCTCTATAGCTGAGTGGGATAGAGTACGGCCTGCATTTGATAGACTTAGAGTCCGAAAGAAGAATGGAGTGCTCGATTCTGTCCGTCCTACCTGGAATGTCAGAAAATATGTCTTTATACTCCGTCACTAATTCTATTAATTGTCGTCGTTGAACGTCTGTTAGTCCCTGTTCTATCCGTATGCTATCTAATGTCGCAGTCTTGTCCACAATTGGAACAGGTAGTTCCATTCCGTCGTCGTCTACCTGATTCAGTACGGAGTGGTGCTAAGTGCGTTTTCTGTGATCTCACTAAGTGTATGCATCTCGTCGGATTTGCCAGTCTCGCTAACTAGTGTAGTTGCGTTATGTACGTCTGTCGTCTCATCACTAGGTGTGGGTGCATTGTGTTTGTCTGTCACTAATTCTGTCTCTTGTCGTGAAAAGTAGGGTTTCAACATGTTGACATGAAGTATCTTTAAGTGTCCGTTTATCGATATTTCATAGTCGACATCTGAAAGTTTTTGTATCACCTTGAAAGGCCCTTGCCATGAAGTTACCATTTTATTCTGCTCGTCTGGTAGTAGCACCATTACGTCTTGATCAGTTTCAAGTGTTATGGGTCTAGCACTTTTGTTAGGACTGTGATGTTTGAGGATATCTGCACTGTTCACTGGAGTGAAACCATTCTTCTCCTCCCAGACAGATATTTCTTCATCTGTACAGTGCCTTAGCTGGGGTAGACATCCAAGAATTAAATCAGTACAAGGGTTGTCTAGTATTGTACAAGTAAAGGTACCAGAAAGGAACGGGGTGTTTATACGGGCTCTTGCCAGAGGATAGGTTTCTATATTACCAGAAAAAGTCCGGCATTTTACAGAGTCACCAGTATAATCCTTTGGATTAACAAGTTCCTTTTTCACACCAATAATAGAGCTGCCACTGTCAAGCAAACATCGACATGGCTTCTCATTGACCATTGCAGAGTGAAACAATAGATTGCCTCTGGAGGCTATAACTGCATTTGCATTCTCTACGGAGGATGTTACAATGTGCCCACATGTAAGTTTGCCGTCTGCATGAAATTGGTGACATTGGTCACAATTGTCAAAGCTTAATACATCATTCACACAACAAACATCTTCAGATTGCTTAAAAGGTAATACATTCTCGATATCACACTCAGTCTCACTACCACTATCAGAAGATGTATCAATCAAAATAGCATTGTTGGCCTTCATACGTTGGCGGCCCAGGCACTTATTTGAATAATGGCCGTAGCTGGAACAGAAGAAGCATTTGACTGCACGCCTGTATGCAGTTCTTTTGTTTTGTTGCTTCTTAATGACATTCTCAAGATGTGCCGGATAGTTAGGCGATTTATCACACATAGAATAAGTGTCATGCAAAAGTTGACAGTAGACACATTTCGACACTTTCTTATCTTTCTTGTCGACTCTATGAAATGGTTTTCTATTACCCTGATAGTTTTTAGGTTGGTCTTTTACAAAAGAAACTAATTCAGAGTCGCTATTTGATGTCTTAAAAATATCTCTATTTGAGGAAAAATATGCAGAGCCTTTCTTTTCAAATTGTTCTATGGTCTCAATGTCTGACTGCTGCAGGAATTTAGCAAAAGGGGATGGTATAGTGGATATGACTTTATCCATGGCTATTAAATTTTTAAGTCTGTCAAAGTCTTTTCCTATGTTAGCTGCTTTAAGCCACCTATTTAGTACACTTTGGACATTTGAGACGTAATCAATGAAAGTCTCACTAGGTTTTGGTTTTAACTTTGAGAACTGAACCTGATACCCAGGGGCATCAAGTAAAAAGTGTTGCATTATCCTATCATGGATGTACTGATAGTTAGATCTAAGATCAGTTGGTATTGATTCTGTCACCTTAAGGGGCTCACCACTCAGGTTCTTCATATAAATCATAGCCCACATCTCTATTGGAACTTGGTGGTATTTAAACTGATACTCGACATTTTCTGTCCAGGCTGATATAGAATCTTCTTTACAGAATGGTATGATAATGTTTTTGTACTTGTTAAATTTATTTTCTTCTTGTTGACTTTTTAGTTTTGTAGCGGAGATCTCTAAGTGTGAGTCTACATCCATACCTTTCATCTTTAATTGTGTCTCTGATTCTACTAGTATTTGTTTTTCCTTAACTCTTGCCATTTCATCTATCTCTCTTTGCTTTAATTCTTTCTCCTGATCTAATTGTTTTTCTTTCACTCTTGACATTTCATCTATCTCTTTTTGCTTTAGATCTAATTCCTTCTGTTTAATTTCCTTATCATGTTCTAACTGCTTCTGTTTTAATTCTAATTCTCTTTGCTTAACCTGTTTGTCATCTTCTAGCTGTTTTTGTTGTGTTATCTTAGCTAGTTCTGCAATCTCATTTTGGTGTTGTCTTTCTCGTGCGCGTTCATCTCTCTCCGCATTCTCTTTTCGTGCACGTTCCTCTCTCTCCGCATCTTTTGCTTCTTTAAATTTCTTATCGGCATATTGCTCTAAGTCCTTTCCTGTGTATTGTAATTCCTTGCCTGCTTTTATGAAGTCAGCTAAAGTTGCCATGTTGTTGGGAGATTAGATAGATTTGGCAGGAACTCTAATATCTACTCACTTATTTATCTTAGATACGGCTTATTTATCTTAGATATCTTATGTTTCTTAATCTCTGAGCACTACAAATTGTACTATTAGTTTATAACCTGGAAATTTTTATCCTGAAAAACAAAGCACAAAAATATGCTAATGCATCACACGCTGAAAAAGAGATGCATTATTAATCACATTGCATGTCAAATACGTTGGGTATACTCATCTTAACGTTCCAGAAAATCAGGTACAATCGTTTGGCCACTCAGGTCCAATCGTTTGGCACTGCGGCATACACACGAGTTACTTTTCTAACCAGCTGTTGTTCACCCTGGTTTACAAGAGCAGCAACAATTAACAAATTGCAAACGACATATCACTTTCGACAAATTGGTACATTCACAATGACATGCCCCCGGACAAATACAATGTAGTTTAATTAATATTAAATGTCAATGTCCTGTCTTCGTTCTAACGTCTTATGCCTTTCGTTCCTAATCTAGTTTAATCTATGGAAGTGTTGTGCAGACCAAGTCTAATTTGCATAGCCAAAAGTAGTGCCATCGCGACGGTAAATAAATAGAAAAAGTACGAAAAAAATTCAATAACTGCTTTGAAATAAATATAAATGTATTAATAATGTTTAAATAAATAAATATATTCATTCACTAACTTAAATAAACAAATAATAGTTAATATAAAGCACAGATTCAGGCGGGCAGCAGCTTGGCGATTTGTAAACAATCAGGTGCTGAATGCAAATGGCGTAAAACAACTGTTTGTCAGTCGCAATACGTCAGAGGCGCAGCGCTATTTTTAGCTTGCAAAAATCAATAATGTCGCCGGCATGTGTATCGCTCCGCCATGAATCATATTTGATAATTATTCATAAACAAATAAGTAATTACATAAATAAATGAAAGAAAATAATAATATCAATACTTACAACTTCTAAGAACACATGATTATAAGTACTCAATATTTCAATAAACACAAATAAACATTATTTTGTCACGATAGGCACAGCTCAGCTCGCAACTTGTTCTAGTCTGCACACGTCATCAGTCACTGACACAAATTAAACCCTGTAATTCACTACTAGTAACCTTAGTCCAGAGCCGAGGGTGAGTGTATTAGCTTGAACATTTGTCCAAGCCACACTTCTGACACCACTTTAATCCTCGCCTGTCAGCAACCGATGTTTCAGGCATCACAGGATTACTTCTCTCGCACCACACAAGGAACTTGCAAGTCGTGTGAGAGGAAATGGATGATACATTTTATTGCCGTTGGCTCTTTACATTTACAAAACAGTCGCTATCAAATCACACACAAAGCCACAGAATTGCCTATCACTAGTTTCCTAACCCTATTGCTAATCTCTATCTACTTGGCTACAGAAAACCCCTATCGACACTAAACGGTGCGCTCGCTACGAAGTCAGTCCCCAGTCTGACTTTCCTACTCGCGTGGCTACACAGCACGCGGAAGGACCTTGTGCGTCCTTCGGCTTTTTTGCGTGCTGTCACACTCAGCACGCTTATAGCAGCGGTCTCCTATTGAGTGGCAATCCACTTCTCCGTGGCTATTGCGTAGGTGTGATTCTGCCGTGACCAGAGTACTAACTATCTGGTCGACGCCTCCGTGTCTCATGAGAGAACTAGTTAATAGTCCCCCTTCCTATCACCTACCCTGCCCTCATATCGGGGCACTGTGTCACCTCTGATCTACTTGAGGTTGACCACTCTTCCCGGTGGTCTTCTATCTTGAGGCAGTCTTCAGACCTCGATACTTCAGTCTTTGACAGCTACCGTACTTTAAGTGTTAATACTGGCTACCGTACTTTAAGTGTTAATAATACTGGCTACCGTACTTTAAGTGTTAATAATACTGGCTACAGTACTTTAAGTGTTAATAATACTGGCTACTGTACTTTAAGTGTTAATACTGGCTACCGTACTTTAAGTGTTAATACTGGCTACCGTACTTTAAGTGTTAATAATACTGGCTACCGTACTTTAAGTGTTAATAATAATGGCTACTGTACTTTAAGTGTTAAAACTGGCTACCGTATTTTAAGTGTTAACTAGCCACCGTTCTTTAAGTGTTAATAATACTGGCTACCGTACTTTAAGTGTTAATAATAATGGCTACTGTACTTTAAGTGTTAAAACTGGCTACCGTATGTTAAGTGTTAACTGGCCACCGTTCTTTAAGTGTTAATACTGGCTACCGTACTTTAAGTGTTAATACTGGCTACCTTACTTTAAGTGTTAATACTGGCTACAGTACTTTAAATGTTAATAATACTGGCTACCGTACTTTAAGTGTTAATAATACTGGCTACTGTACTTTAAGTTTAATACTGGCTACCGTACTTTAAATGTTAATACTGGCTACCGTACTTTAAGTGTTAATAATACTGGCTACCGTACTTTAAGTGTTAATACTGGCTACCGTACTTTAAGTGTTAATACTGGCTACCGTACTTTAAGTGTTAATACTGGCTACCGTACTTTAAGTGTTAATACTGGCTACCGTGCTTTAAGTGTTAATAATACTGGCTACCGTACTTTAAGTGTTAATAATACTGGCTACCGTACTTTAAGTGTTAATAATACTGGCTACTGTACTTTAAGTGTTAATACTGGCTACCGTACTTTAAGTGTTAATACTGGCTACCGTATTTTAAGCGTTAATACTGGTTATCGTACTTCAAAACAGTATTGCGTAATTACCAAGGTATATATCATAAAAAGAGGCGAAATAATGCCAGCTGAAGACGAGACAGGAGGAGTATCATATTAGATTTGACATCATAGGCGAATGCGAACTAAATAATAGCGATATTTGTTGTGGAATTCACAATTCAAATGAAATAGAGAGACTGGAGAAGACAAACTGAAATGAATAAGAAATAGACACATGGGAAATGAATAAGTAAGACAAGAACAGAACTAGCTCATTCGCTATGTAATTATTCATAGGCCTAGACGTGGTTATTTTGCTCTATTTTGTAACGTTTCCTTTAGAGGAATGGTTCTCAAACTGCTAGTCTTTTGTCACCTTGCCTTCTTTACTACACTACTAGTGTCATCGTACACTACTCGGCATACAACACACACCCCCTTTTTGGTATTAAGTCTAATGCAAATTTTGTAACCTCACCACTCCTTGGACCTGTCACCATTCTAGAAGGAAAAACATTATCGCCCACCCACTTTGGAGATCAATGACTTAGCTGCTTTGCATGGTCCCACATCAAAAAGCCATGGTGCCGATGGGGAATATAGAAAACTGGGCTTTTGTAATGTACTCAGACTGCAGGCGAGGAATCTTTAAAGGGATTTCGTGTATACACGAGTGACACAACTCACCAAAAGACAGATCTGGCTTAAGTCTTAAGTATGATTCAAAGGAATTTAAAAGACAATAAGAAGAAAAGATATCTGTCGTGAGCTTTCATCCTAACTGATAAAGCTATTCTTAGCGCCTGTTTGTAGTTACATTGATTCTATCATAACTGTAATGATTTTATGAGACATTTTTTATATGACCAATGAGTTATTTATTGGCTGCTGCTCATGGCAATGCGGCACGTATAATTGACAACATTAATACACCATAAATGGACGCGGAACGGCCATATGCACCGTGCCGTGAAACACACACAAGACATTTCGAGTGCACAATCTGTCATGCGAACTTCTTGAACTAAACTGGGGCAAGGGTATTTTCTGGAGGGAAGATTCAAAGACAGAATCAGGATTTCGGGGTATCGTGTGTAATCCTTTATCATGTAGAATTGCAGAACGTCGATATCATCACAACACGCCAGAAAGGATGTGGTAACGTTACGAGCTCTTCTGCCAGGTGCATTTTCATGCCATGTGTATCTTTAAAAACAGCCCATGTCCATTGTCGTGATGGTGGGTCAGTGCCTTTCCAGTAACAATGCCTCCGTTAACAGTCTGAGTTATGTGTCCTTGACTCCTTACAAGAATTCGCAGTCAGCCCCAGATGTCATTAGTTATTTGTGATATTCTAGGCAGTTGTATGCACAGCATATCGCCATTGTTTTCTGAAGGGCCAACGCTCATACCATTGTGAAGATCAAAGCAAAGCGAACTGCTGCCAAATCTACTGCTGCTGTCTTCGAAACCGGTGTGTCGGGATTGTGAAACTGCGTTCATTATCCCTTACAAATCTCTAACCTACTGTGGGGTTTACAAGTAAGACCTGACACATACATATGAAGGGTGATTCACTAGTTTTCATTCTGGGCAAGGAAATATAGTGAATGCAGCAGTTTTCATTCTGGGCAAGGAAATATAGTGAATGCAGCAGTTTTCATTCTGGGCAAGGAAACATAGTGAATGCAGCAGTTTTCATTCTGGGCAAGGAAATATAGTGAATGCAGCAGTTTTCATTCTGGGCAAGGAAATATAGTGAATGCAGCAGTTTTCATTCTGGGCAAGGAAATATAGTGAATGCAGCAGTTTTCATTCTGGGCAAGGAAATATAGTGAATGCAGCAGTTTTCATTCTGGGCAAGGAAATATAGTGAATGCAGCAGTTTTCATTCTGGGCAAGGAAATATAGTGAATGCAGCAGTTTTCATTCTGGGCAAGGAAATATAGTGAATGCAGCAGTTTTCATTCTGGGCAAGGAAATATAGTGAATGCAGCAGTTTTCATTCTGGGCAAGGAAATATAGTGAATGCAGCAGTTTTCATTCTGGGCAAGGAAATATAGTGAATGCAGCAGTTTTCATTCTGGGCAAGGAAATATAGTGAATGCAGCAGTTTTCATTCTGGGCAAGGAAATATAGTGAATGCAGCAGTTTTCATTCTGGGCAAGGAAATATAGTGATTGCAGCAGTTTTCATTCTGGGCAAGGAAACATAGTGAATGCAGCAGTTTTCATTCTGGGCAAGGAAACATAGTGAATGCAGAAATTTTCATTCTGGGCGAGGAAACATAGTGAATGCAGCAGTTTTCATTCTGGGCAAGGAAACATAGTGAATGCAGCAGTTTTCATTCTAGGCAAGGAAACATAGTGAATGCAGCAGTTTTCATTCTGGGCAAGGAAACATAGTGAATGCAGCAGTTTTCATTCTGGGCAAGGAAACATAGTGAATGCAGCAGATTTCATTCTGGGCAAGGAAACATAGTGAATGCAGCAGTTTTCATTCTGGGCAAGGAAACATAGTGAATGCAGCAGTTTTCATTCTGGGCAAGGAAACATAGTGAATGCAGCAGTTTTCATTCTGGGCAAGGAAACATAGTGAATGCAGCAGTTTTCATTCTGGGCAAGGAAACATAGTGAATGCAGCAGTTTTCATTCTGGGCAAGGAAACATAGTGAATGCAGCAGTTTTCATTCTGGGCAAGGAAACATAGTGAATGCAGCAGTTTTCATTCTGGGCAAGGAAACATAGTGAATGCAGCAGTTTTCATTCTGGGCAAGGAAACATAGTGAATGCAGCAGTTTTCATTCTGGGCAAGGAAACATAGTGAATGCAGCAGTTTTCATTCTGGGCAAGGAAACATAGTGAATGCAGCAGTTTTCATTCTGGGCAAGGAAACATAGTGAATGCAGCAGTTTTCATTCTGGGCAAGGAAACATAGTGAATGCAGCAGTTTTCATTCTGGGCAAGGAAACATAGTGAATGCAGCAGTTTTCATTCTGGGCAAGGAAACATAGTGAATGCAGCAGTTTTCATTCTGGGCAAGGAAACATAGTGAATGCAGCAGTTTTCATTCTGGGCAAGGAAACATAGTGAATGCAGCAGTTTTCATTCTGGGCAAGGAAACAGTGAATGCAGCAGTTTTCATTCTGGGCAAGGAAATATAGTAAATGCAGCAGTTTTCATTCTGGGCAAGGAAACAGTGAATGCAGCAGTTTTCATTCTGGGCAAGGAAATATAGTAAATGCAGCAGTTTTCATTCTGGGCAAGGAAACATAGTGAATGCAACAGTTTTCATTCTGGGCAAGGAAATATAGTGAATGCAGCAGTTTTCATTCTGGGCAAGGAAATATAGTAAATGCAGCAGTTTTCATTCTGGGCAAGGAAACAGTGAATGCAGCAGTTTTCATTCTGGGCAAGGAAATATAGTAAATGCAGCAGTTTTCATTCTGGGCAAGGAAATATAGTGAATGCAGCAGTTTTCATTCTGGGCAAGGAAACATAGTGAATGCAGCAGTTTTCATTCTGGGCAAGGAAATATAGTGAATGCAGCAGTTTTCATTCTGGGCAAGGAAATATAGTGAATGCAGCAGTTTTCATTCTGGGCAAGGAAACATAGTGAATGCAGCAGTTTTCATTCTGGGCAAGGAAATATAGTGAATGCAGCAGGGCATAATCAAATCGCAGTACGTAACGAATCTGCGGCGAAGGCGTTACGGACGCAATCCTGCATACCGCGTTCGAAACACAGCTGTGAGCGGTTTGGCAGCAGACCGCCTTGCGTTGCTTTTCATACAATGGTATGAGTACCCATCGTTCAAAAAAGCAATGGCAAGCTATTGAACGTAAATTTGCCAAGAAGTCACACACAGCCAAACAATACTGGGATTGACTGCAACATCCTGTAGAGGATATGCAATTACCTTTTTAAAAAAAGTACAGTGATGGAAGAATTAAAACTCAGAAGGCAAAACACACGGAATTTCGTGCGAGAATAGATCTGCTTAGCGGTGCCAGGGTATAAAGGGAACAGTAAAGAACTCTCTTCCACGCCATAAAACGCATTGGGTATACGGCGATAGCCTCATATTTATAGACCAGGCACTCGATAAGTGATAATATCTACAATGTGCCGGATACATTTACTTCATTGCACCGGGTTTATCCCATATGAATCAGTATCTTTCCGCAGCGCGGAAAAAGTCGCAGGAAGCACAAACTCCGTAGCTATAGAGACGGATCCCAAGGAGTCTCCGAAAAAATTCACTCGTGAACCGAAGGACGCGGCCCGGAATTGAACCCACAAGCTTTATAGCCAAACGGCTTGACCACTTCGTCACGGAGACTCCCTTTTGTACCCCTATTGTACTATATATATATATATATATATATATATATATATATATATATATATATATATATATATATATATATATATATATATATATATATGTCATAGGAGGAAAGAATATCAAGGACAGGAAGATGTAATTTCCTATACTTAAGTGCTCAAAGATAAAGAAGCGCAACACTGACTTTTAATGGGCCAGAGAAGAAAAGGACAATAAGGAGAAATAGAGAAAGAGCACTGTGTATATCCTCCTCTGTTAACAAGAAAAGGGGTAGAATTAAGACAGAAGATTCCAGGAGTTCTCAGGGCGGGGGATGTACTGTTGTACACCCCAGACAGAAGATTACACTGCTGGACTGTAACAGGATCAATGAGTTTACAAAACAAACTACAGACTAAACAAAACAAATTAGGAACAACAAAATTAGGTTTTTATTGGCAGAACTGCACGATTCAGGGACAAACAGGCATCTTGACATGTCACATAACTGACATATACAGAAATGGGAACCTATGTTCCCACAGTAATCACTGCTGCCTAACATCGCTATGCACATGACTAGGTACCCATCTCCACAAACCAACAAGGACATGGCAACAACAGAGCCTCAACGTAAACAACAACATAACAGCAGGTATGGACTCTCTATTGTAATCATCTCAGGACTCATGGACAGTTGGTACATACAGAAATGGGAATCTGAAATCCCACAGAGATAACTGCTGCCTAGTACTAACTACAGGGGCGGTCTCTAAATGACAGTGAGACCTCAATCATGTTCAGTTGAGTCGAAGGGCACCTTCAATACCCACACAAGACACCCGCATCACATAAGTCGACTGGGACCAGATACAGCGAAACACCATAACATAACGAATAACAAAACTATAACCCTAACAGCAGAGATATAGTGGCATAAACACGCATAACAGGTATACGAAGGGGTATAAAAAAAAAAGGGGGGGATGTGAGCGGCCTACGACATTAACCAGAGCCGGGGCTCAAGTTTGCTCTACAAACCACAAACATGGCCAGAGGTCACTACCAAGAGTGGGCTTACAAATTGCCAGTTATTTTGATGGATTTCCTCGGTCCTCGTGTGTGGGCCACACAAGCCAGTCATGGTTAAATCTAGAGGCATTTGTGACTCCCTGCTCTGGTCCAGTGACTGGGCCTCCCCATTCTATACTACAGCGATCTACATCATCGCTCCTTCGGCCACGGTTGTCTGGTTTTGAGAGACCGGGAAACTGACACGCGCCTCTATTTATTCATGCTTCCAGAGCGGCTTCCCATCATACCCCAGGGCACTGCAAGGGATGCTGGTACTGGTAACATTATCATCATCATGTATCGCGCCAGACGATTACACATCACACCCCCAATTTTTCGACGGTCCCTCGTCGAATACTCTAGACCCTTAGGGTTTAGACAAAACACTGGGCTATTTAAATAAACAATCAATTAAGGGGGTTTCATCACGGGACTTAAACCTCTCAGCATAAAATTGTTACCAGTTATATTTTCTGAACCTGCCTTAAAAACATACATCAGTGACAATTTTAAAAAATCAGTCCCTGACAAAAGATAATACCATATCTTATGAGTGGCCATGAGGAATATGCAGTCTGCATACACAATAAACTAGCAACCCTGACACCAACATCAACACTTAGCTCCATGGATGCAATATGTAGGGGCACCAAAAAAAATTTCACACAGGCATCCTCTTAAATTTACAATCCCTACTTGTAACCCAAAAACAACAATGACCGGAATAACATGCATGCTATCCACTAGATCACCTGCAAACCAAGATGTAGACATCCCAGCCACTGAAAAAAAAATATAGTTCCCATGACTATGCAGGCAAACCCAGTTTTTGTTTTCCCGGTCTGATTCTGGTAGCCCCGCTTCAGCCAGCCGCATCCACCAGTTCCATGGGATGAGTCAGTAATTTCTCAGTTGTCACCATGGTACCCAAATGAAGCGGGGTAGGAAAATACCTGTACATGGGAAACAAAACAAAGCAAAACAAACATGCTGGAAGACATGGCGTCTTAGATTCACTTTCTGTGCGTGGGGATTCCCAATTCGAATTAATATTGCATGACACAAAATAATTAACTAGTAATTAATTATTTGTCCATAAAGTGTGTCGCAGAAATATATAACGAATGTTTCTGTCTGATGATGCTCACTGGATATCGTTTCCTCCCACTATTATGTGTCTCTTTTGAATTGTCTTATGCACAGGGGAAATATAGGAAATCAGTTCATTCACTGCTCGATGATTCTCGCTGGATGCTATTTCTTCTCACTGAATGTCTATTATGTGTCGCTTCTAAATTTTCTATGCACGGGGGAAATATAGGAAATCACTGTTCACTCGACCCGCAACACTCAATATGTCCACCCATGACATCAAGAACATGGATGAACACGCTAGTATTAACTCCGCTGCTTCCGCCTATAAGGAAAGGATTTTCTTATCACCACAGGTAACATTGTCATCTGTCACTTCAAACGGACATGGTGAACTGATGCACAATAAGGGAAACATCCCCCTCGATGATCTCAGGTGATGGTGCCACCGGTGGGGATTGAATATGGATGTCCAGCGCTCTGCTGCTGGTGGGACACACTGGTGGGATGGATTTCTGATGTCCCCTCTTCCAGACAAACAAGGGAAAGGCACTTCTATGGATGGCCCCAGATGTTGGCACTGCTGAAATCAGTCGCATGAACAGTCCACAACTGTTCTCCCAAAAGAATCAACAGAATTTTTCTCTTGGACAAGCACAGCTTCAATTGAATGTGGGAGCATTCTGCTCTCATGGAGTCGTCAACCACCTCTGTAGCTTTCTGAGTAAAGCTTGATGGTTTCAGTAGGAATTTATATGCATATTCCAAAAGACTTTATACCTAAAGTTTGGTGACCTTCGTTGGAGTGTTCACACTCTTAATTTATACCAGCGGACTCAGACTGAGTGCCGGCTGGGTGGGAAACTTCGGTTCCCTAAACATGGAATAAGGTCACCTTTAATTTCGACGACTTGAGATGTGGTGTAGATCTGGAGGCTCTTCTCTCAATGCTGTGCTTCTTGGAGACTTGGGGAACAAACCTGAACCCAGTTAATGTCTTTGGCCAGGGACCTCTCACACCCCCAAAAAGCCAAAAAAAATAAAAACATGGAACTACAACCTAAACGAATCATTGAAGACTGGAACAGACACCAACAAGATAATCTAAAGGCCGCCAAACAATCCAGGCCGAGGCTCGCCACTTGTCATAGGAGGAAAGAATATCAAGGACAGGAAGATGTAATTTCCTATACTTAAGTGCTCAAAGATAAAGAAGCGCAACACTGACTTTTAATGGGCCAGAGAAGAAAAGGACAATAAGGAGAAATAGAGAAAGAGCACTGTGTATATCCTCCTCTGTTAACAAGAAAAGGGGTAGAATTAAGACAGAAGATTCCAGGAGTTCTCAGGGCGGGGGATGTACTGTTGTACACCCCAGACAGAAGATTACACTGCTGGACTGTAACAGGATCAATGAGTTTACAAAACAAACTACAGACTAAACAAAACAAATTAGGAACAACAAAATTAGGTTTTTATTGGCAGAACTGCATGATTCAGGGACAAACAGGCATCTTGACATGTCACATAACTGACATATACAGAAATGGGAACCTATGTTCCCACAGTAATCACTGCTGCCTAACATCGCTATGCACATGACTAGGTACCCATCTCCACAAACCAACAAGGACATGGCAACAACAGAGCCTCAACGTAAACAACAACATAACAGCAGGTATGGACTCTCTATTGTAATCATCTCAGGACTCATGGACAGTTGGTACATACAGAAATGGGAATCTGAAATCCCACAGAGATAACTGCTGCCTAGTACTAACTACAGGGGCGGTCTCTAAATGACAGTGAGACCTCAATCATGTTCAGTTGAGTCGAAGGGCACCTTCAATACCCACACAAGACACCCGCATCACATAATTCGACTGGGACCAGATACAGCGAAACACCATAACATAACGAATAACAAAACTATAACCCTAACAGCAGAGATATAGTGGCATAAACACGCATAACAGGTATACGAAGGGGTATAAAAAAAAAAGGGGGGATGTGAGCGGCCTACGACATTAACCAGAGCCGGGGCTCAAGTTTGCTCTACAAACCACAAACATGGCCAGAGGTCACTACCAAGAGTGGGCTTACAAATTGCCAGTTATTTTGATGGATTTCCTCGGTCCTCGTGTGTGGGCCACACAAGCCAGTCATGGTTAAATCTAGAGGCATTTGTGACTCCCTGCTCTGGTCCAGTGACTGGGCCTCCCCATTCTATACTACAGCGATCTACATCATCGCTCCTTCGGCCACGGTTGTCTGGTTTTGAGAGACCGGGAAACTGACACGCGCCTCTATTTATTCATGCTTCCAGAGCGGCTTCCCATCATACCCCAGGGCACTGCAAGGGATGCTGGTACTGGTAACATTATCATCATCATGTATCGCGCCAGACGATTACATATATATATATATATATATATATATATATATATATATATATATATATATATATATATATATATGTGTGTGTGTTATAACGCCTGCACTCTCTATATACTTTATAACGACTGCACTCTCTATTTACGTTATAACGATTGCGTTCTCTACATCTGTTATAGCGATTGCAGTCTCTACATACGTTGTAGTCATACGTACGTTTTTCTTCTCAACAATGAATACACTGGAGCACTGTACGTTGGTAGTGTATTCGTTGTTTCTTTGCAATCTTATAACCTTCCCGACCTGTTATAATTTATACATCTGTCACATGTGGAGATATATAATATTATGTACCGACACCGTATGTTTTTAAAAGGAAATGTCTCTTAAACAAAATGTCGATTTGACATAAGGAAATTATCGTGTCAGAATTGCTTCCTCACACAACGTTATTTGACATCACTGACATAGGATTGTTGGGATTTAGGAAATTACCTTTGCTGATTAATGTTTTTGTAATGTTGTGATCAGTTTGCACACACACACACACACACACACACACACACTCACACGCACGCACGCACGCACGCACACACACACACACACACACACACATACACACACAGACAAAAAGACCATTCAAAGGAGAGGTTCAGCACTTGGTTGCACTGAGAGCAAAAGTATGATGGCATAATAATTCATAACTAAAATGGGAGGTTGATGGCAAGTACATTGATATGGAAATACAGAAACATTGTAAGATCAATAAGACGCTGTTACTGTCCTTCCATTCCATAATATTTTTTATCTCTTTCTTTTATATGTATCTAGTATATAATAGAGAATGAGACGACTGCAGACAATGAACAGGATCTACAAAATTTAGTAGATACGGTTATTGCACACAGTGAATAACTAGGGTTAGAATTAATGCGTAAGAAGACATAGATTATGGTAGCCTCTAAGAAGAAAGAAAAACAATCATGCAATATAAGGATGCCAGTCTCCATGGCCTAGGTGTTAAACGACTTTCTCCGTAATCCCATTTATCGACGTAGGGTAACGCAGCGCGCGAGAATTAGAAGCGGTTCTCGCCGCGTTCGTAATTTACTGGATAAGTGAGCCGGCAGCTCAGAAAGCAATGGCAAACTACTGCGCGTAATCTTGCCAAGAAATTAACGACAGCGGTAAAATGCTGGTGTTGACAGCGATGTCCTGTAAAGGATATGCGAAAAAAAAACTATATGGGTAAATAGGAATATTATTAAACAAGTTAATCTGTACAACTATCTCAGAACAGTCATAATATTGGATGGAAGGTGCAGTGAAGAGATTAGAACAAGAATCATTATGGCAAGGATAGCTTTTTGCGAAATAAAAAAACCAAAAAAAAAACACACATGACTAATGAGAAGGTGTCAATTGCAACGAGAAAAACAGTGTTGAAGAGCTATATAGAACCTGTACTTTTGTATGAATGTGAAACGTAGACAATGAGCAGACAAGGTGAAAAACATATAATGGCAAGAAGAAATATCATCAGCATAGTTGATTGGGAACACGAAGGACCGAGATCTGTGGAGAGAAATGAAAGCCTACACCAGTTGGCATCGTACATAATGATGGTGATATATATATATATATATATATATATATATATATATATATATATATATATATATATATATATATATATATATATATATATATATATTCATTTCTCTCCACAGATCTCGGTCCTTCGTGTTCTGAATCAACTCTGCTGATGATATTTCTTCTTTGCACCGTCTCAGACCAACCATCATCATTTCTCTCGTTATGCCTCTGCCTCTTTTTCCACTAATTTTTCCATTTGTCACTATGTTTTCCAATGTCTCTCTTCTATTCACGTGACCAAACTGTGTATCTTTTGTATATAATGATATAGTTTCATTAGCCTCTTCCACTTGTTATTAGTTACTCTTTAAAAGCTTTTGGAATTATCACGACACTTGGGAGACTGCTGCCAAAGGTTGAAATTCGTGACGTACATCATTACGCAAGGGTGCAGTCACTGTGAAGCAAACAGGACTACAAGAACTGTGGAATAAAAAGCTGAACCAAAACAAAAACGACCACAGTTGATCCTCCTCCTGAAACGTCAAACATCATTTGCCCACATTATCGAAGAACATTTCGAGCCAACATCTTAGAACTCACGGCTCCAAACTTTCAACCCCACTGGATGAAATGAATGGTCATCATCATACTTGATGGACAAACACCAGTTACTCTTAGTCATCTGACAGTCCAAGGTATTCGCAACTTTCGTCTTAGCAACCACATCTCACATGCTTCTAAGCTCTTCCTCATGGTTCACTCTTCCTCCATGGTTCACTGATGAATAACAAAACAGTTCTATGTAATATGTAAGTAATCTCTTTTCTACACTCACTTATATTGACTTATTGCATAATTTTCTGAAATGCAGCAATTGCCTGACCTTTAATCTCAGGCATGCATCTTCGATATGAAGTTATAATTGCACATCAGAACAAAGCAGTCGTCTTTCCATAGCAAAATTATGAGAATTAGAACATATTATGACAGCCTGGTGTATTTGTGGAAAGAGAAATAGTTGACAGTGAGAGAAGATCCGTGACATGTTTGCGACGTGGCACTGAAAGTGCACGAACAGATATATGATGGAGGTCGCAAGATATGGAGAGGCACGAAGGTCCACACCAGTGGTTCACGCTATTCATTCAGTAGCATGTCCTTTGCAGAACCTCGCTCCCATAACAACCTTCCGGGAAACTTCTCGATCACAAGCAAGATTTCCCGCGTCCGATACACCCATCTGGAGATCATCCGCCACATCCTGCACCCATCTTCTCTTTCGCCTTCCTCTTTCTCTCTTCCCAGGCATATACTCCTCCATTATTGATCTCTCCAAACTTTCATGACGTTTCAAGTGACCAAAATATATCAGTTTACTTTGTTTTATCGTCTTTAGTAGCCAACCCTCTTCAATATTTAGCTTTTGAAATATGGATGCATTTGTTCTTTTCTTTACCCAAGATATTCTTAGAACCCGTCTATAACATTTATATTCGAGGGCATTTATGCGTTGTTCAACTTGTTTAGTAAGTGTCCAGGTCTCACAGGCGTATCATGTGTGTGTGTGTGTGTGTGTGTGTGTGTGTGTGTGTGTGGTGTGTGTGTGTGTGTATGTGTGTGTGTGTGTGTGTGTGATGCCACTAAGCGTGGGCTGTCATGTTTCGCCATCTAACGCGATCACCGGAGTCGTGGTTCAGTTCTATGTTCTTGTCCCGAACATGCTATGTGGTCTTCCAGATATTGACTTCTCTGCCTTATCCTTGTTCTTTTCCCCTCAATCTTGCCAGTTGTCACCAAGTTCTTTAGTTTATTTCTTCTCATAACATCTTGTAGGACTTGCTCGTTGATTGTTCTGTCTGGCCATGGTTTTCTTTGCATGTTCTTCAGAAACCACATTTCCACTGCCATTATATGTTTTTCACCTTGCCTGCTCATTGTCCACGTTTCACATTCATACAAAAGTACAGGTTCTATATAGCTCCTCAACACTGTTTTTCTCGTTGCAATTGACACCTTTTCATTAGTCATGTGTTTTTATTATTTCGCAAACGGCTATCCTTGCCATAATGATTCTTATTCTAATCTCTTCAGTGCACCTTCCATCCAATGTTATGACTGTTCTGAGATAGTTGTATTGATTCACTTGTTTAATAATGTTCCTATTTATCCTTATCTTTTTTTTTTCGCATATCCTTTACGGGACATCGCTGTCAACACCAGAATTTTACCGCTGTCATTGATTTCTTGGCAAGATTACGCTCAGTAGTTTGCCATTGCTTTCTGAGCGACTGGCTCACTTATCCCGTAAGTTACCAACGCGGTGAGAACCGCTTCCAATTCTCGCGCGCTGCGTTACCCTACGTGGATAAACGGGATTACGGAGAAAGTCGTTTAACACCTGGGCCAGGGGGACTGGCATCCTTAAATTACCTGGTTGTATTTCTTTCTTCTTAGAGGCTACCATAATCTCTGTCTTCTTACGCATTAATTCTAACCCTAGTTGTTCACTGTGTGCAATAAACGAATCTATTAAATTTTGTAGATCCTGTTCATTGTCTGCAATTGTCTCAATCTCTGTTATATACGAGATACATATAAAAGAGAGAGATAAAAGATAATATGGAATGGAAGTGTAGTAATAACTACTTACAATGATCTTGATCTTACAATGTATCTGTATTTCCATATCAATGTACTTGCCATTAACCTTCTATTTTAGTTATGATTATTATGCCATCATACTTTTGCTCTAAGTGCAACGAAGTGCTGAAATCTCTCCTTTGAATGGTCTTTTTGTTTGTATTTTTCGCAGACATCCGCGTTATTCCAGACAGTTTTTGCTTTTGTGTCCACGTTTTCACCCTGTCTCTGCTATCATATAGTGTCTTTATGAAACTGGCTTTCGAGATCTTCAACTCGGTTGACAGTCTGTGACAGATTTAGTTCTGGTGTTAATGCATCGGTTTCAGATTCCTGTGTATCCAGACGTAGCCAGAGGACGCAGAAGTGAAGAAATGTCGTCACGACCTGGATACGTCGGCTGTCTTCATCAGAGTAACAGGACTGTCTAACATGGTTAATAACCTACATGCTGACATATCAATGGCCTTAAACACCACAATTTATAATGACCACGAACGGGCTCGCCCCACATCAACCTTCCTGAGCTGTTGCTGAACGACAAAATATGGGTGGACGAGCAGGGTCAACACCAGCAGCAGAAGTCGAAGAAGACGTAGGATGAGGATGAGGAGGAGGAGGAGGAGAAGCAGACGAAGACCAGAAAGAAGAAGAAGAATAATGAACGTGGGGTGTGTATATCTTTGTGTGTGTGTGTTTGTCTGTGTGTGTATGTGTGTTCGCGCACATGTTTTTGTTCACAACAAAGATACGATACTATGGTTATAATAAACATCATCATCATGTTCCTTGTCACTTGATGACGTTTTTCTACCCCCGCCCGTTGTTTTCGAATTAGGGCTAACTGTCAACGTCTGTGATTCAGGTGTTGGTTAAAAGCCGTTTCACATTTTCCCGACATACCGAGTTTACTGTTGGACTTAGCCGCGAAAGATTTGGAAGCAGATCACTTTGTGTTCCTTTCAGAAAGCTATAGTAAATTGATATTTAAACAATAGTTAGATATCCTTTACAGGACGTTGCAGTTAAAACCAGCATTTATTTGCTGCCAAATCGCACGCAGCTATGTTTTGAATGTGGGTATGCGGGATCACGAACTGAGCCGTAGCTACTTCGCCATGGAGTCGGCTTATTGCAAATTACTAATAGTAAAAGTGCCTAGTAAGTTACGAGAAGATATAACAAATGCTGAAGTTGATTGCAACGTCCTTTAAAGAACATGTTAACGTCTTTCTCCGTAATCCCGTATATTCTCGTGAGTAACGTAACCTGCGGGAGAATCGGTAGCGGTTCTCGCCGCGTTGGTAATTTACGGGGTATGTGAGACGGTCGCTCAGAAAGCAATGGCAAAGTACTGAGCGTAATCTTGCCTAAAACATCAACAGCAGCTGAAAATGCTGGTGTTGACTGCAACGTCCTGTAAAGGGTTATGAAAAAAAAAAAACTAACTTTTAACTGGCCGGCTATACACGTTGAGACAGTTTCAATGTACCTATTCCCTACCCACAAGACTCCAAACCACTCTCCGCTAAATGTTTCTCAAATAGAGCTTCTACGCGCAAACAAAATGTGTCAATAAAACCGCACAGAAAAACCAGTGTTCCCGATAACGGAAGAAGAAATCATACAATAGTGTAAATAGGTACGCCATTAGACGACGGAAACACACATATGTGACAGCACTTCGGGAGCTGCACTAAATGACATCAGCCGTCCCACATTTTCCTAAGAGGAGACGTGTGCTAGCGGGAGATATTTATTCTTCTGAAGTATCTTTTTATACGCCATAGGCTGTGTTGGGTATATGGTGGTAGACCCATGTTTTATAGACAAATAGACACTCAGTGGGTGATCTGGTCAGTATCGCACCGGCCGCCTTTACTTCCGACATGATATCCAAGTTACATTGGGTTGTCATGGGAACCAAGGTAAAATATTTACGACCACTTCGATACGGATTTAAAGCCATGACTGCCGGGTCAGCAAGAGAGCTCCTAGCCAATACGCCAACGTTGTTCCCGAATATGTATTATGATATTATCTGGCAAATGGTATGAAAGGATTTGTCAGAAGATGGAGCTAGCCTTTTTCTCATTGAAAAATGTAATCTGGTTGTCATACATATTCACACAAGCACGCATGTGCTCTCTCTTTCATACTCTCTCTCTCTCTCTCTCTCTCTCTCTCTCTCTCTCTCTCTCTCTCTCTCTCTCAGTCTCTATCTATCTTTATCAACACATACACACATTCTTTCTCTTTCTCTTGTGCGGGCTCACATACATGCGCTTACGCATCCACTCAGATGCATTTGTACATTCCTAGTTACAGGTATCGTGGGCGGTCATGATTCGCCATTTCAATCGATCACCAATGTCATAGATCAGCTCAGTGTTCCTGTCTCGACCATGTCACGTGGTTAAGCCATCCAGGTATTTACTTTTCTGTCTTCCCCTTGTTCTCTTCCACTCGATCTTGCTACCAGTTGTCATAAAGTTCTCCAATGCATTTCTTCTCGTAACGTGTGTGGGATGTGGATTTTAATCTAAGAGAATATTTTGTTAAAAGTGTCTAGGGGATTTAGTTGATTCTCTGGTTACTGTTAGAATGCAAGGTGATCAGGGAAATTTACCATAAATACAAGGAGAAAACATTTCAATCCTTGAAACAATGGTATCTGTGTGTAGGTTTCCCCTCCCACTTCATCACCCTCTAAAGTTTATATAGTGTTAGAGGATATTGATTGTTTACAACATATAAACAACCACGGTTGAACAAATATCAACACTGGACTTGACGTAAACATTAACTCTTTTGGACAAACAGTTCAGGCATTAAATCAAGATCTGTAGTAACAATTAGACAAATGTATTGACCACTGTGAGCTTCTTGAATATCTCTCACTTGACATATGTATACATTCACTTGAAATATGACAGCAGTCTACAATCACAAACATATATTGACCATACTGAAATACTGGAACAGGCATGGGATGAAATATGACAGATCATAGACACATTAAAAGTGCATTCCCCTGTTCCGCCAAAATTCAACAATCTTCAAAAACACACCAATACATAGTTGGTTCCCAACACCATTGACCCTTAATGATTTAAAAAAAACAAAAAAACATTGGCATGTGTTCAACAAAATTAAATACTACATTCATTACATAGTATTAAACTAATTAATTAGTTATTTACTGTCCTTTACTCTCTTGTTGTACGGTTCAGTGTTCATCTCCCATGTATATTAGATCCTATTCCCATTATCTGGGTACCAAAATAAATGCACTCAGTTGTGTTTCTAATATGTAAATCCACTGGTAATTGGCTGGTGCAAAGCATACTCCATAATCCAAGAATAGAAATTACACACAATCACATATCCCCTCCGTGGGGCTAGAAGTTTCGAATACTCTGTTGCAAGGAGGCTCGGTGCCTTTGTGAAATTGAGGCCTTAGGTTGGTCACACCTTCAGGATATGCATCTTGAGGCTTCGCACAAGGTTTTTCCATATATCACCATGTCTGATGAAAAGTTGACGTCCTTTCAGCTTTTCGGCTTTTAATATCCGAATCCCAATTTTGTTCACGAAGATTACACCCACCAAGTCGCGAGTTTATAACCCATGGCATTTAGGCTGACATTGGACCAGCAAAGAGTTAGTCGTTGCTATCTAGTCCAGTGTAGAAACATATATGGCTGAGTCATTATTGGTAGTATCTGTGACTATGTCCAGGGTTAATCTGCACATACATGTATCCGAAGATGAATAATTCCAGTACACAGAGTCGTAAGCAGTCCAATTATTTTTCTGCTGCGTGTGTATACATAATTACTCCACTAGCTTCATTTGGTGTCTTTGGGTTGATATTCAGGTGTAGGACCTGGGTTGAACTTGTTGTTATGGTATATTTAGTTGGTAGTCAGTTGGTATTAATTTGGTATTAAGTTGGTATTGATGTGGTACCTTGGTTGTACTGACTTATGTTGTTTCAGTGTCTCTTCCCATTTGTTTGAGTTGGTGTTCGTATCTAGAACTTAGTGTTGAGTGTCATGAACCTTATGTTTGACTTTTGCTGCAGTGAGACTTTCTTTCGAAGACTTATCCATTGTTGGATATCAACTTGGGAATCCAACCGACAGTTGAAGGGTTCTCACTGTTGTTAGTTTTATTAAACTGGTAGGATTGTCCCTTAGTTTCACTGATTCTGCTGAGTGATGAGGCTTCCGGTGGTATTTCTCAGAAGCAGCAGACGATACACTGTTGTCAGTTACTCTGTAGATCTTCATAATTGTCGATTTTTAGATACTGAAGTCCATCCTGGAAATTCCTACTGAAGTAGGACTTCATCAATCCCGCAGTCAGTCGTCTTCGAAATTGTCTGCTGCTGGCTTTAGCAGCTAATGAGTGCAGCAGTAAACATTGATGTATTTCTAGATCCAGACTATGGTTAGGACAGGTTGCCATTTATCACTTTCTGGCTGCCTGCTGACCCAGGATCCAGTTTTAGTGATATAGTCCAAAAGATTCAATATATATATATCATACGGAGAAAAACAAGCATGTACATTTCTCATATATGAATAACATTCATAATCATACATAATAATGCTGGAGCCAATGTTTTTCGATATTTTCATTATCCACCCCATAAAACCAGAATAACTATTCTATTCTACCCGTCTACCTATAGCAGCATGCGGTTTGTGAACGCTGTGATATACTTTGCCAATTGCTGCTAGTATTCGAAGTGTTATCAGAATTAACTTATGCCGCGCGGTCCAGTCTTCTGAATATTGCAAGGAATTTATGAACATCAATCTTCGCTTATGCCCCTACCACAGTGGGGAGATGCGGATTGCAGGCATTTCCTACCAGAACATTCAAATATATCTCATGCGTCTTCTGTCTTTGTTTTTGATCAAACATCAAACATGGCATTTCCCTAGCAATATTTATGAACATTACATGTCCATCATACCTATTGTGTGGTTACTAATATGTTAACGAGAAGATTGTACCAAAGTTTGGCACGATAGTTCGAGTTACAGATGAGCAATTAGCAAACAATTTATCCAAAATGAACTGAGTCCATGATATGCGTGATTCATAGTATGCGTCCACATGGATAAAAGTTTCTTAAATGTGCTTTAGAGTTGAATACTCTTTAGTACATAGATTATTTGCAGATTTTCTAAGCATAGATAGTGAGATATAGTTCACAATACATAGAAGAGGTTTTAACATAGGAATTAGAAATAGTAAGTATGGAAATTTGGCAACGTGGTACAGCATGGCGCTCAGTAGTAAATATCCATCAGATTCTAGTTTACAAGAATCATTGATTTAACATCTTAATAATTCTTATATTAACACAATGGTATATGTACCTTATCAAAATACATATTAATAATGTAGAGTTAACCTACCAATTGCTGCAGAGAATGACATATTTTAGGGCTAAACGCCCTTCCCCGCAGGGAAAGCTTAACACATATGTCTTCTCTGTTCACCTGAACCAAAATGGCTTACTTTTACCTTTGTTTAAAATATAGCCGGTCTTGGCCAGGTACGTGAACCAAACTAAGGCCAAAATTTAAACTAATGCCAAATAAATTAGGCTGCTCTACGGGTTAGTTTGGCTGTGTTTTCTTTCCCCAAAAGTAAGGTACTTAAACAGCAATTATTAGGGACTGGTATTTTTAAGGGCGTCAATGCTAGGAAAGGGTAAGGACGTTTTAATATGCTACAACGTGGCCAAAATATTGTGACTTTCTACGTCTAATTTCTCTAATCAGTTTACGATTTTCATTTGTTTCCTGTAGGACATGGTCTGTGTTTTTTTTCTGTCTGTCCATTGTATTCTTTGCATTCTCCTCAGAAACCACATTTCCACTGCCATCAGATGTGTTATTTTTATACTTAATTATATACCAGCCTACGTATCTGTCTCACCGCCCACCAGTCCATCTTCCATCCGTATCAAGCACACATATATACACACATACATGCTGTTTGAGAGGTTGGAAGAGGCTACCGGAAGTAGACCATTACATACAGAAAGCGGCACTTTGCGATCGTTGGACAAATAATGAGAAGATGTATTGGAATACATCGCGACCACTAGATGGATCAGTGGGAATAGCGGTAGAGACAGACCGAGAGGAATTATACTGTATGACTTAGAAGGTTGACTGTGGACATCTCAGTAACAGTGCTGATCCAGAACACCAAATATTGAGATTATTATACAGACATGAACGCAAACACCAACTGGCAGGGTACTTGATGACGATGGCATACTGTTTAATATGTGTAGAAAGGTCGAAATTTGTCAACTTCTCACCAGAGACTTTCAATAGCGCCAGCCTAATTGATATTTGTGGTTCATATCTCAACACTTCTCAGTTTCTCGGTCCTGACAAATGACTGCCGTTATCGGAAAAATGACACTGCAAGGTGGGGGTGTCTGTGACAGTTCAACGGTTCAGCATTACTGAAAATGAAAGGAGCAGTTATAAAGATAGTTCAGTGACTGGTGTGTGTGTGTGTGTGTGTGTGTGTGTGTGTGTGAATCGTGTCAATAACTGGTGTGTGCATATGCGGGAGTGAGGGTCTGTGTGTGAACCGTGTCAATAACTGATGTGTGCATGTGTGTAAGAGAGTGTGTGTATGTGTATGTGTGAACCGCGTCAATAACTGATGTGTGTGTGTGTGTGTGAACCGTCTCAATAACTGGTGTGTGCATGTGTGTGAGTGAGTGTGTGTATGTGTATGTGTGAACCGTGACAATAACTGGAGTGTGCATGTGTGTGAGTGAGTGAGTGTGTGTGTGTGTGTGTGTGTGTGAACCGTGTCAATAAATGGTGTGTGCATGTGTGTGTGTGTGTGTGTGTGTGTGTGGGTGGGTGAACCGTGTCAATAACTGGTGTGTGCATGTGTGTGTGTGTGAACCGTGTCAATATCTGGTGTGTGCATGTGTGTGAGTGAGTGTGAGTGAGTGTGTATATGTGTGTGAACCGTGTCAATAACTGGTGTGTGCATGTGTGTGAGTGTGTGTGTGTGTGTGTGTGTGTGTGAACCGTGTCAATATCTGGTGTGTGTATGTGTGTGTGTGTGAACCTTGTCAATAACTGCTGTGTGTGTGTGTGTGAACCGTGTCAATAACTAGTGTGAGCATGTGTGTGTGAGTGAGTGTGTGTGTGAACCTTGTCAATAACTGGTGTGTGCATGTGTGTGAGTGAGTATGTGTGTGTGAACCGTGTCAATAACTGGTGTGTGCTTGTGTGTGAGTGAGTGTGTGTGTGTGAACAGTGTCAATAACTGGTGTGTGCATGTGTGTGAGTGAGTATGTGTGTGTGTGTGTGTGTGTGTGTGTGTGAACCGTGTCAATAACTGGTGTGTGCATGTGTGTGAGTGAGTATGTGTGTGTATGTGTGTGTGAACCGTGTCAATAACTGGTGTATGCACGTGTGTGAGTAAGTATGTGTGTGTATGTGTGTGTGTGAACAGTGTCAATAACTGGTGTGTGCATGTGTGTAAGTGAGTATGTGTGTGTATGTGTGTGTGAACCGCGTCAATAACTGGTGTGTGCACGTGTGTGAGTGAGTATGTGTGTGTGTGTGAACCGCGTCAATAACTGGTGTGTGCACGTGTGTGAGTGAGTATGTGTGTGTATGTGAACCGCGTCAATAACTGGTGTGTGCATGTGTGTGAGTGAGTGTGTGTGTATGTGTGTGTGTGAACCGCGTCAATAACTGGTGTGTGCATGTGTGTGAGTGTGTGTGTGTGTGAACAGTGTCAATAACTGGTGTGTGCATGTGTGTGAGTGAGTGTGTGTGTGTGAACCGCGTCAATAACTGGTGTGTGCATGTGTGTGAGTGAGTGTGTGTGTGTGAACCGCGTCAATAACTGGTGTGTGCATGTGTGTGAGTGAGTGTGTGTGTGTGAACCGCGTCAATCACTGGTGTGTGCATGTGTGTGAGTGAGTGTGTGTGAACCGTGCCAATAACTGCTGTGTACATGTGTGTGAGTGTGTGTGTGTGAACCGTGCCAATATCTGGTGTGTGTATGTGTATGAGTGAGTGTGTGTGAACAGTGTCTATAACTGGGACAAAATCTAACCACATACAAGTCTTAAATTAAGACGACTTGGGGTGGGTTGTTTGAGCCTATACCCCAAGAGGGATATTGAAGAAGAAAAAGAGGAAGGAAGGAAGGAAGGACGGAAGGAAGGAAGGAAGGAAGGAAGGAAGGAAGGAAGGAAGGAAGGAAGGAAGGAAGGAAGGAAGGAAGCAGGCAAGCAAGAAGAAGAACAACAAGAACAACAATAACTTGGTAAATGAATCCTCCAGAAATAGCAGTGCCCATGACATCATCAACAAATCACATCAACACGGGTTGATCAGAAACATCACGCGTGACGAGAACACATTGGGAGCTCCCGAGCTGTTTGTTTTTTTCGCCGTGCGTCAGTCTATATGTGGCTGGGAACACTTATATGTCTCGTTCTCTTCTTCTAGAGCTCGTTCTGTTGTGCATGGACCGTTGTCTCTTTGCATCACGCTGCCCTTTACAATGCCAAGTTTTATGTTTTGTTTTGTTTTTCAGTTGGGTCGTTGGACTGGCACGAATATATTGGTCTGTATGCGTTTCTATTATGTGCATTGTGAACCTCAAGCTGTTATTATCTCATATAAATTTTATGTCTAAAAATCATTTGTTGTCTATTTCCATTGTGAACAGCTTGGCTAGAGTTTGGTTATTACTTTTTGCAGTTCTCTGTTTCTTATTGCATGCATCATGCCCGTTGTCATAATATATACTGTTCTAAAAAAAAAAAAAAAAACGCAACATTTTTGGTGTTACTTTCATAAAAGATATTCGCTCATTGGACATCAATCAACCTATTGACTGTGTCTATCTGGTCATTAACTTCTCCTGGTTACCTGAAATGTACTCATCTCTTGATTCGTGAGGTCATGAAAGAGGTCAAAGTCAAAACAACATTTATGACAATAACTCGTGGGAGGGTCATGATAATCCCGTGAAACTTACTGAACACAACACTCTCTGACCATGCTATTGAATGCCTATAAACGATTGACGCTCCTCGAATAAATTCAGTTGAAAATTCAATGCGCAAGTATTGCTCATCTCACTGCAGAACAACGACTCGTCATCATTGGACGCTTACAGGCTGGACAGTCACAAAGTGTAGTAATCAGAGAATTTAATGTGGTTAGAAGCACCATTAGTCGCCTTTGAAGGCGATGGCAAGAAATTGGCTCAGAGGCAGAGCGGCAGCGCAGTGGAAGACCCAGAATCACAACTGCTGCCGAAGACCGCTTCATACGACTGCGTCACCTTATGAATCGATTTGCACCTGTGTCCTCTACAGTCCAGTCAATGCTAAGAGCTCGTCGAATTTCAGATCAAGAAGAGTTTACCGCAGAGTTCGTGAGCGCTACACCCAGAACAGCGTTGATGAGACTCCTCTACATGGTGGAGGGGTGCACTGATGTTAGGGGCGATCAACTTCACGGGAAGAAGTGATCTGGTGCAAATTGAAGGGCGCCTGAATGCAATTGAAACTGTACATAATGTTGCGTTTCTATTTTTTAACAGTATATATGTCTGACTATTCTTATAATTTGGCCATATAATCTTCTCTGTTTCTTTGTGACATCTGTGCCCCCTTTTCTTTGTGTCTTGTTTTCTTGTAGAACATCATTGCCCATTTTTATTTCCGTAAGCCATGTTTGGTATTCTTCTATAAAGTGTCTTATGTGTGGTTTCAGTAGTCTCTCTTGCTTGGTGTAGAACGTATCAAGACAATTAAAAGTATGTCTCTGTAGATTCGACATTATGTAGCCGGTCAGACAACATATTGCCGCACTGCATCGATATACCGACCCAAAGGAGATCGGTTATTTATATTTTTCAGCTATCAGTGGATTATGGTCTAATCTTCAGTATATATGTTCTCGACAATATGTGTGTATGTGCTGTCTATTGTCGATCTTGCTCCATACCCCTATGTCTCAACAGATGCATATCTTTTTTACAGATTTCCGTCTGCCTGAAAGTTTACACAGTGGACTCCAGTCTTACCATTCGTGTCTTCCACAGGCCTTGCAACCAATCAACCAATCAAGAGCTTCAAGTCCAGTACGGCTTTTGGCGGCCATAAGTATATGTTGTAGTCAAACTGCCTCTATGTGCAGTAGGGGTATGGGCCTGGCTGAGTCGATACATATGTCTATAGGCGAAATAATCCATGTGCTGCCTAATGATGGTGGCTTGATTAAGACGTTTAGTTTGCGATCAAAGGATTGTGGATTATTAGCCACTACTATTCTTATTCAGGTTTGATTTCTGTTTTAATGTTATTGGATGCGGTGAGAGAGTACTTGTTAAGGTTATATTTTGCCACGTCTGACAAGTCGTCTTTTAATCTGACACAAAAAGTCTTACAGCAAGAAAAGGGCCATGGTGGACAAACATATTAAGAACCGCTAATGTGTAGGGTGATCTGTAAAATAATTTCGAACCCCACAGTAATTTTTTCATCTTTAAAACTCCGGAGTGCCAAATTAGTTTCAATGTTAAGGTCAAAATGGTTGTGTAAATCACCTGTTCAAACAATGGGAATGGCAACGTCAAACAAATCGATCTCATGTTATTGCTGGCAATCCGGAAGATTATGTGCTACAGTTTTAATAAATTCGGTAACAATTTTAGGAGGGCAATAAAAGAGGTCTAGAGGTTACACGACTTTCTCCGTAATCTCGTATACTCTCGTAAGTAACGTGACGTTGCGCGAGAATTGGTAGCGGTTCTCTCTGTGTCGGTAACTTAGGGGTATGTGAGCCGGTCGCTCAGAAAGCAATGGCAAACTACTGAGCGTAATGTTGAGTAGTACATCAACAGCAGCTGAAAAATGCTGATGTTGAATGCAACGTCCTGTAAGGGATATGCAACAAAAATAAATAAATAAATAAATAAATAAAAGTAGTGACGGAAACGTCTCGGCCAGGAGTTGGCAACATTTCTGTACTGCAATGCCGAAATAATGTTGCAAAGTCAGCGTGCCAAACATATTTTAATATACGTGACCAACCGTAACAAATTAATTTGATCTTGTATTAACATGTTTGGTCTTCCTGGTCTAGAAGTTACACGACTTTCTCCGTAATCTCGTATACTTTCGTAGGTAACGTGACGTTGCGCGAGAATCGGTAGCATCTGCGTCCTCTACAGTCCAGTCAATGCCAATTCGAATTTCAGATCAAGAAGACTTACGGGGTATGTGAGCCGGTCGCTCAGAAAACAATGGCAAACTACCGAGCGTAATCTTGCCAAGAAATCAACAATCAGCTGAATGATGCTTACACGACTAGAAGATTACACGACTTTCTCCGTAATCTCGTATACTCTCGTAGGTAAGGTGACGTTGCCCGAGAATCGGTAGCGATATATCCCCACCCACACACACATCCCCACACCCATCACACACCCATCCCTCAATCCACACATCCCTCACCCACCAACACAACCCCCACCACCAACACCCACACACTTTCACCTATCCACCTATATATATCCCCCACCCACACACATCCCTCACACACACACACATACATACCTCACCCACCACACACCCCCCATCCACCCCCACACATCCCCCATTCACGACCCCTCCACACATGCATCCCCCACACACATATCCCCCACATTCACACTCATACACATCCTCACATTTAGATACTCACATTATGCCTCATATAATCACTGAAACTCTTATGAAAAAACTCCCACACTTTACATACACATACACTGACGATTGTAGTGAGCATTCTCGCAAAAAACTGTAAACATTTGAGAGAAATTGTACATATACATTGTGTGAAGTAAAAATTAGTGATGCAACTCAGCTCTCTCTCTCTCTCTCTCTCTCTCTCTCTCTCTCTCTCTCTCTCTCTCTCTCTCTCTCTCTCTCTCTCTCTTCTTACACACACACACACAAACACACAAACATACACTCTCTCTCTCTCTCATCTCTCTCTCTCTCTCTCTCTCTCTCTCTCTCTCGACACACTCTCTCACTCACTCTTTCTCTCACTCACTTTCAGTAATGTGCATGTGTTCGTATTATACAAAGTGACAATATGAAAGATGAGAATACACAAAACAATATGGAATAAAGTGGCATTCAAATGATAATATGAAAGATGAGAATGCACAAAAAATATGGAATAGCATGTTATATGACATGCACACGCTCATTTCTCTTTCCCTTCTTGCATACACACACACTCACACACATGATCACCCACACGCAAACACAATTCACTCCCCGTCAACCCACACATCCCGAACCTACCCACACATCCACCACTCTCTCCATCTCCCGCCACGCACTGACACATCTCACACCCATCAACATACACACATCCTCACCAAAGCATCTCCCCTTCCCCCCCCCCACATATGCACCACCCATCCCCCAACCCACACACACTCACCCACCTAACACCCCGACCTATCTACACACCCCTAATCACCCAGCCCCCAACCACGCATCCCTCAACTACAGTACCCCTAATCACACGCATATTCCCAACCCACCCATACACACATACACATCTCTAACCCACTCACAAATCCCCCACCCTCTCACACAATCCTCACTCCACACACATCCCCCACCCACACATCCCCACCACCCACATATCCCCATCCACACACACACATCTCACACCCACCCACACCCCGCAACCCACACATACATCCCACCAACTCACACAACCCCTACACCCATCCCCCATGCCACCTACACACACCCACCCACACACAAAATACCATTCACCCACACCCACAAATCCCACTACCCACTGCCAAGTCGTAGCGCAGAGCACATGACGCAAAAGTAAGAGGGAGCAAAACACCCGAACCAAGACTACATAAAGCTAGGCGCCTGACGTAGAACGGAGATCACGTCAGAATGTTTGGCAATAACAACGGTCAGTCAGATCATAGAGCTTGACTAGAGAAGCAGCACGTTCAAGTCGCCTCTAATTCATAGAGTCATTTACTGGCAGGACAACTTGATTCATCGCTAATACATATTAGAAAGGAGAACCAGAATCATGGCAGCTTATATATCAGGATAAAGATTTTGGGACAGATGCGAATCTAGGAAAGCGATTGAGAAATGTCATACCAGAAGGACACTTCGGTAACCTTGGATGGACAGAAGGACTGAAGGACTGCAATACTAAGTTGATAGTTCCCAGTAGCTAGTATGGTCAACAGTTGAATATGTATAAGTGATGTTTTCTTACGATCGTCCCGTCTGGCATTTGCAGACCCGATCGAAACTGATTCAGATTAATAAATTGTCTGTTTGATTGCTACTCAAGAATGAAGGCTAATAAACTTAGCCGCATCAATTTGATTGCCAGCCTTCGAGTGAGTCCTTTGTATTGATGTTCCGTTGATGATTCTTTGCTGGATCGTTTTCTGCAACTCTAGACTGTGTTTTTGTTCGAGCTTATATTTTGATGTTACGCCAGATACGACACAGCACCCACCAACACCCACACACACCCACCCACGCAAAACACACACCACCCACCCACACGTCCCTCATCCATACACACGTCCTCATCCACCCGGACATCCCTCCACACACACACACACACACACACATCCCCACACATCTCCCCACCCACCAATGTCTCCTCACCCACACATACAGCACCCACCCACACACGCACATCCCCAACTGGAAAAATTGTTAAAATTAAAACAATATGTTATACATTGTGTAACGAAGGAAAGGTTATGCAATTAAATAAAGAATATAATTCCTGGGATAGACATAAACATGATGAAATAGTACATGTTAAAATCAAGTGGCAGTAAAAATGATAATATGAAAGACGAGGATACAGAAGAAATATGGAACAGCATGTATCTCTTTATTTTTCTTTCACTCACTACACTATCTCTCTCATTGTCTCACACTCTCTCTCATTCTCTCTCTCTCTCTCTCTCTCTCTCTCTCTCTCTCTCACTCGCTGTCACTCTCTCTTACTCTCTCACACACACATACACACTCTCTCTCGATCTCTGTGTCTCATACTTACTCTCTCTCTCTCTCTCTCTCTCTGTCACTCTCTTACATCCTCTCTTACTCACTCACTCACTTTCACACTCACACACACACACACATACACATATATATGCATAGTGATATATATATATATATATATATATATATATATATATATATGTATAAGAGAGAGACAGACAAACAGACAGACGGACAGACAGGCACACAGACAGACAGCAGAAAGCGATAGGGAAGATATGGGCAGAGAATGTAGATAGAGAGAAGGAGAGATGTAGAGAAGGAGAGATATTGAAGGATATGAGAGGGATAGAAATAAAGAATGATAGAGGTGTGTATGTGTGTATATATATATATATATATATATATATATATATATATATATATATATATATATATATATATATATATATATATATATACACATATACAATAGATACACAGCCAAATAGACAGACATGTAATTAGGTTGGTAGAAATGGAAGCGTTTAGATAACTATGCAGGCAAACAGACGGAAAGACTGAAATATACAGACACAATTTCTTTACAACAGCCCGTCTGACGGCCATGAAGAGCATCGCAATATTTCCCCTGAATTAAATGAATGTTTCGGCCTGTGTGTTCACATATATTACTATCTCCCCACTGTTATACTAGACATTGCTTTATCCGCTCATCGTTACATCCATTCACTGATAGGGTCAAAACGCTAAACTGAAAGTAAGTTCTTCCATTCATCTAAATCCATCTGTTTGTCAGAGAGTTGAAATTACAGCTAGCTGTATAGTTTATAATATTCTACAGTAAGTCTTGATTCGACTCTACAATCGATGTAGTTTATAACATTCTTCAAGTAAGTCTTTTAACATTCGGCAAATAAAGAGGTCTTTTGGGGTCTTCGTGGCCAAGTGTTTGCCCCGAGCTACGAAGGTTGCGGGTTGGTTTCCGGACTATGTTCACGAAGGCAATTTTCTCGGAGAGTTCTGGGAATCCTCGCTGGAGCTACGGAGTTCATGCATTGTATTATGGAGTTCATACATGGCATGACGCTTTCGGGATGCCGCCCTGCGGAAATACACCGAGCCATATGGGATAAAGCCTGGGGTAATGATGAAGATGCCGGTCTCCCTGGCCGAGGTGTTAAACAACTTTCTCCGTAATCCTGTTTATCCACGCGGGGTAACGCAGCGCGCGAGAATTGAAAGCGGTTATCGCCGCGTTGGTAACTTACGGTATAAGTGACCCGCCTGCTAAGAAAGCAATGGCAAACTACTGAGCGTAATCTTGCCAATAAATCAACAACAGCCGTAAAATGTTGGTGTCGACAGCGATGTCTTGCAAAGGATATGCGGAAAAAAAAATGATGAAGATAATCTTATTCAGTCTCTAAACTCTTTTTAAACCTTTACTATACAAGCAAGAGTTGCAAAGCCTAGTGTAACAAGAAACAGGCACAGTGCAGATTGTGGCTTATGTATTAACATCCTAAACACTAAAATTATGATAATTAGCAATGGAAATAAAAGGTTATCAATCAAAATCTCAGTAAACTGTAAGATACCATAACAAGTAACAAGTTTCTCCTATCTTGGACATGTAATAACAGATGATGTCAGAAGTGAAATAGAAATCGAAAAGATAATAGGAATGGCCAAAAATGCTTTCAACAGCATGAGATCAGTATTAACATCTAGTGAGATTAACAACGCATTAAAAAGGAAAATTGTCAAATGTCACGTATATTCAACACTATTGTATGGTGCGGGAGCTTGAACATTGAACAAACAACTAGAAAGTCGAATAGATGCCCTGGAGATGTGGATTTACAGAAGAATATGTCGTATTTCATGGAAATAGAAACAATCAATTACAGAGGTTCTAAAAAAAATTGGGAATAAAAAGAGAGTTGATGAAAGAAATAAAAAATAGGCAAGTGAAATATTTCGGCCACGTTAAAAGACATAACACTCTTATAAAAATCATACTGGAGGGCAAGGTTGAGTGCAAGTGAGCAAGAGATAGACAAAGAAACAAGTGGGAAGATAACATCAAGAGATAGACGAACATCAGACTGACAGAATATAAAGTCAATGCGAGAGGCAGACAATGTTGAGGATCCATTGCAGCCAACCTTCATTGTGGAGACGACACCTTATTGATTGATTGATTGATCTAAAAACACGGTTTTATTCAACTGAGCTTTCAATATAATCTATAACTTTATGTAAGTAAGTCTTGATACAACTGAGCTTTCAATGTACTGTATACCTTTCTACAAGTAAGTTGTGATACAACTGAACTTTGGATGTAGTGTATAACTTTGTAAGGTAAAACTGTTTTCAACTGAGCTTTCGATGTAGTGTATAACTTTGTACAGGTAAGTGTTTATTCAACTCAGCTTTCGATGTAGTGTATAACTTTGTACACGTAAGTGTTTATTCAACTGAGCTTTCGATGTAGTGTATAACTTTGTACAGATAAGTGTTTATTCAACTGAGATTTCGATGTAGTGTATAACTTTTACAGGTAAGTCTTTATTCAACTCAGCTTTCGATGTAGTGTATAACTTTGTACAGGTAAGTCTTTATTCAACTCAGCTTTCGATGTAGTGTATAACTTTGTACAGGTATGTGTTTATTCAACTCAGCTTTCGATGTAGTGTATAACTTTGTACAGGTAAGTCTTTATTCAACTGAGCTTTCGATATTGTGTATAACTTTCTACAAGTAAGAGTTAGCACCACGTACCCAGTTCGTCTCATGGCGTGGAAAAGGGATACAATTGACCTGGACACCCAGTTTCACCTACAATAGACCTGGACACCCAGTTCCACCTACAATAGACCTGGACACCCAGTTCCACCTCAATAGACCTGGACACCCAGTTCCACCTACAATAGAGCTGGACACTCAGTTCCACCTACAATAGAGCTGGACACACAGTTCCAACTACAATAGAGCTGGACACACAGTTCCAACTACAATAGAGCTTGACACCTAGTTCCACCTACAATTGACCTGGACATCCAGTTCCACCTACAATAGAACTGGACACCTAGTTCCACCTACAATTGACCTGGACATCCAGTTCCACCTACAATAGAACTGGACACCCAGTTCCACCTACAATTGACCTGGACATCCAGTTCCACCTACAATAGAGCTGAACACCCAGTTCCACCTACAATTGACCTGGACACCCAGTTCCACCTACAATAGAGCTGAACACCCAGTTCCACCTACAATAGACCTGGACACCCAGTTCCACCTACAATAGTGCTGGACACCCAGTTCCACCTCAATAGACCTGGACACCCAGTTCCAGCTACAATAGAGCTGGACACTCAGTTCCACCTACAATAGAGCTGGACACCCAGTTCCACCTACAATAGAGCTGGACACACAGTTCCAACTACAATAGAGCTTGACACCTAGTTCCACCTACAATTGACCTGAACATCCAGTTCCACCTACAATAGAGCTGGACACCCAGTTCCACCTACAATTGACCTGGACATCCAGTTCCACATACAATAGACCTGGACACCCAGTTTCACCTACAATAGACCTGGACACCCAGTTCCACATACAATAGACCTGGACACCCAGTTCCAACTACAATAGAGCTTGACACCTAGTTCCACCTACAATTGACCTGAACATCCAGTTCCACCTACAATAGAGCTGGACACCCAGTTCCACCTACAATTGACCTGGACATCCAGTTCCACATACAATAGACCTGGACACCCAGTTTCACCTACAATAGACCTGGACACCCAGTTCCACATACAATAGACCTGGACACCCAGTTCCACCTACAATTGACCTGGACATCCAGTTCCACCTACAATAGACCTGGACACCCAGTTCCACATACAATAGACCTGGACACCCAGTTCTACCTACAATAGACCTAGACACCCAGTTCCACCTACAATAGACCTGGACACCCAGTTCCACCTACAATTGACCTGGACATCCAGTTCCACCTACAATAGAGCTGGACACACAGTTCCACCTGCAATAGACCTGGACACCCAGTTCCACCTACAATTGACCTGGACATCCAGTTCCACCTACAATAGAGCTGAACACCCAGTTCTACCTACAATTGACCTGGACAACCAGTTCCTCCTACAATAGAGCTGGACACCCAGTTCCACCTACAATTGACCTGGACATCCAGTTCCTCCTACAATAGAGCTGGACACCCAGTTCCATCTACAATTGACCTGGACACCGAGGTCCACCTCGCTTAAAATTGACACGAGGAGATGTTTTGGACAGTAAAGACCACTAGTGTGTTTTTGATCATTGAGTGCGAATTGGTCATTGAAACAAAGAGCTATCATCATATACCCAATTCGAGTCATGTGTGTAAAAGGCGTTTTACTTTAACTTAGTTCCTCCAGTACCAGCCACCTGTGAAATGTTTTATTCTTTCTGGGTCACTACTCCGTGACTTCTTGTGTTCCCAAGATGTGTTACTTTATCTCAATGTAGTCCACTTGATGTTTTAACACCGTCTCATCAGGACAGTTAGTACTTTAGCGTAACTGTCGATAGAGACTGCAAGAGTTAAATTAAAGTAACATCTAAGCTTGTAGGTGCGTACTTTTCGTTGCACGCGTCATCAAGAACAGTAAAGTTCCATGCTTAGAGAACCCTATACAAGCGCGTGAGAGGATGTCATTTTCTGAGAGAATGTTTCTCGTGATATCTATATAAGATTAACATGTGGGAGCCGAGGTATCGTAGTGCGTAGACGCTGGTCTTCCAGCCCTGCGGTGCAGAGTTCGAATCCTCATCGAGGGGGAATTTAAAATTTGACCTGGCACCACAGGTCGATCCAGCCTAATATGGTTATCAAAAATGTCTTGGGAAGTAAAAGCAGCATGCGTTATACTGACCTCAGCACCCGTCAGGTCTATACGAATATGGGTCTAGCACCAAGTATCCAGTGAACCTTACTTGTACTATGTCAGGCGTCATCGTGGTATAATATCTTTGAGCTTTAAAAGCAACTTGTATAACGGTCACCAGGTTATTGTCAACGTTATAGGCCTTGGATTATTCTTCTATGAAGCCAAAATAGACTTCTTGTGTACGTAGGTAGTACAATGCAGTCGAATTGTTCCTGTAATTCAGAGGAATGAGAGTGGGAGAGCGTAACTGGCAATCAGCATTTAATTTATGAAGTATGTTGATGTAACAAAAGCGAAATGGCATACGTATATGCTTATGTGCATGAGTGTATGTATATGCGTGTGACCCCCTTCTACATTCGTGATTCAGTTGATCGTTCAATCGATTAGTCGGTCACTCAGTCGGTTTCAGGCGGGCAGGCAGACACACATACATACACATATGTCTGCTTGTATGTATGTTAGAGCAAATTTACATCAGCACAATACATGACAGTAAAATGAGATGCATCAAATTTAGTCGTATCAAGATGCTAGTAATTTAAGTCATCGGATAGGGAGGCAGGCCGTATGGCTATCATCGTAATGTAATCAAACCATACATTTGACGCAAGGAACCTTAACTTAACTACCTTACTTTCCTTCATGTAGAAAGAGGAAAACGTGTAACTTCACCTTTCAAAGCAATGCCCATATATATATATACACACACACACACACACGCACGCACGCACGCACGCACGCACACACACAGAGCTGCATACCTTAGCAGGACGTAGCGATTAACCTGAGGTTGATTATCACATAAATTGTATGGTCAGTGGTTTGCCAATATATATATATATATATATATATATATATATATATATATATATATATATATATATATATATATATATATATATATAGTCTCTCTCTCTCTCTCTCTCTCTCTCTCTCTCTCTGTCTGTTTGTGTGTTTGTAATTAACATATGACCACTATTATTATATACGATAATTTGGTGTGTCCAGTGTGTGCTGCGTGGTTACACACCCGCTTCACACGCGTGATCCGGGACTGTTTCCGGATCCGGTCAGGGATATGCACTACTGACGAGCTCAAACGAGGGCGAAACTCGAGTATAGTGCTTCCATATTGACGTGGATAGGCCTTAGGTTCATACCAGAATGCGATCGGCGTTGCCAGTAGTGGGTTGTGCTCAATATTTAAATTTCAAATCCCGAAACAACCAATAATCAACCACTATTATTGACGGCAATCTGCGCAAGACAATTCCCACTAACTCCGTAGATCAGCAAATCGTCCACCGAAAGCCTAGCACAGAGCACCAACTCCGTAACCCCAGCGACGAATCCAGTGCTCTCCGACAAAAGTTCAGTCGCGAATCAAATAACAGATCTCGAACACGAACAAACCATCTGCTGAGTAGAGGCCGACGGCTTAACCACTTTGTAATGCGGACCTCCACACCCGCACACACACACGCACACATACACACACATACACACATATACACACACGCGCGCACGCGCGCGCGCACACACACACACATACACACGCACACACATACACACACACTTGACCCTTATTAAAGGAAAGTGTGTCATGTCAATAAGGAGATCTTTCTATAAGCCTTGAGACGTATCGAGCAAATGCTACGAGACCCATACTATTATAAAACAATCGACATTCAGTTGGTGATGTGGCCAATATCAAACCAACCGTCTTTACTTCCAAAAACATTTTCTAGTCTGGTACGAACCTACGGCATAGATAGACCTTAGGTTCGTACTAGAATACGAACAGAGTTGCCAGTAGTGGGTTGTGCTCAATATTTAATTTTTAAATACCGAAACAACCAAATAATCAACATTTTCTAGATTCAATTTTACGCTGGGTTCACCTAGGAGCCCTAGTCAATTTTTGTTTTAATTGTTTTATTGTTTTATTGTTTTTTTTAAATTGTTTTATTGTTTTTTTATTTATATTTTTAATGTTTTATTTTTTTATTGTTTTACCCATGGTCAACGGGCGGACAGACACGAGTGTTAGCCCCATATTACAGAGGCTCACGTGTACAGTATTAATGAGCAAGTGAATTTACTGTTATTACGCGGGCATCTTGATAGACAATCATATCCAGAAACTAGTCGTGTCAAGAATCCCTCTGAAAACTGATTATCTTTTCATGTTTGACTAAACGGAAGCCCAGAAATGTATGAATTCTGAAATAGGGTTCAACAGACGTCGGAAAGTATCAATTCCTGAACATTCGTACATAAAACATTTCCTTCGTCTGTGATGACATTTACTGTTAGATGTGTGAGCGTTCTGTAATTTCATCATTTTCAGTTTCCTCCCAGATTCTCTTGAACTCGTACTGATGAATTCTCTGACATCGATTATCATGGTCAAATCCTCAATATAATAACAGTTATAAATTATCAGTTCGTCTTCTTTCTGGTCACATTTCCTATGCAAGTTGAGTTACAAAGGTTCCGAAACTGTGTTCGTAAGGACAATGTATTAGTCTTTCACAAAGTTCTTCTTGATAACAAATACATAACATTCATATTAATTGTGATTAATTGGTAACAATAACTTAGGCTGAAGAAAGTGGTGGTTCAATTAACCGATATTGTATCAGTTATGCTGAAAAACACGGAAGCTAAAAGCATGACTCAATCAAACGACATGAGGAAACAATTAACATCGTCGCTACGTTGGAAGTAAATGTTGACTTCTGGTTCAGAAAGCAATGGCAAACTGCTGAACGTAACATGACGTAGTAAACTATAAACCGCCAATAGAGGCTGGATGTGATTACAACGTCATGCAAAAGACGTGCAATTGTTTTTAATGCGTTAACAGGACCCAGTATGCTCCGTGGCGAAGAAGTTACGGGCGCAGTTCGAAACACAGCTGCGAGCGATTTGGCAGCAGACGTTGTTTTTTTTTGGTGGAAATGGTATGGGTGCCGGACGTTCAGAAAGCAATGGAAAACTACTGAACGTAAACTTTCCCAGGAATCACGAAGAGCCAAAGAATGTCGGGGTTGACTGCTACGTCCTGTAAAGGATATGCAACTAACTTTAACCAGAACCCATACGGGAAGCCCAGAATAGTACCATAGTAAGCTATCATGTATATTGTAAGAGGCGACAAGGAACGGTTTGCCTGAGAATGGTTGCCTTCTCCCGTAACACCTCGTAGCTAAGCATGAACAGCCAATAACAGTTAATTGCATATCTTTTACAGTACGTCGCAGCCAACCCCAGCATTTTTTAAATTAATTATTATTATTATTATTATTATTTGCTGTTTGTGATTTCTTGGCAAGTTTACTTTCAGTAGTTTGCCATTGCTTTCTGAACGACCGGTACTCATACCTTTTGTATGGGAACCAACGCTAGGCGGTTTGCTTCAAAATCGCCCGCAGCTGTGTTTCGAACGTGGTATGTGGGATTACGAATTGCATTCGTGACTCCTTCGCCACAGAGCGGGCGAAGAGTGGTTAAGGAAACAGAAAATAACTCAGCCAACTTGGATGGCAGGAGGTTTTTCATCTGGAAGCAATAGACACTGCCTGCTGAAACCCGCACAGGGTCGGGATTGCCGACTTACCTTCTTTCACTCAAAGCCAATCTTCCAAACTGACATCTAGAATCTCAGAACTATGTACATATAGTAGAAAACATGACAAGTACTAAATAAAGTGAAATATTTTTAGATTAACACTTTGGGACTATGTAAGATCGGATTAAAGGGAGCACGCAAAAAGCTTCTAAACAGATGAAAAAATGCTGTTTTTCTGTTGTTTGGGGGAGGGGGGGGGTGTCATACAGAGGAATAGGTTTCTTACACTGAAGGAATCGTTCTAATGCTACCACAAGAGAGAGATAGAGAGAGAGAGAGAGAGAGAGAGAGAGAGAGAGAGAAAGAGAGAGAGAGAGAGAGAGAGAGAGAGAGAGAGAGAGAGAGAGAGAGAGAGAGAGAGAGAGAGAGAGAGCACAGATAGAGTGGGAAGCAATGAGTTTGAGAATAGAATACTAACAGCAATGTTAAGAACCACAACATAATAAGTAAATAAAACCAAAGTAACCATCCAGTGGTATGCATCCACAAACGATACTGATGAATAACTTAATACGGAATTTTACATGAAACTTCAAAGTACAACAGGGAATGAAATAAATGGCAGGTTTACATATTTGATGAATGACCCAAATGCCAAGATAAAATCGCGTGACACGGGTTTTGAAGATATAATTGGAAAAATGGATTTCGATTATGAATAAAAATGGAGAGTTATCCACACATTTTTTTTGCCACAGGAAGTCAATATATCATTGAATGCCATGTTTTTCCTCATTAAAGAATACATAAAGCAACATGAATATCACCATATCACATTACTGGAAATCAAGTTGAGCATATTTGTATTAATAAGAAATGTAGTTCATCACCACATGATGTAATACTTAATACGTAGTTTTAAGTTATGCAGACATTGATTCAGATCACAATCTGCTAGCATCAATCAATCAATCATGTGCCATGCCGGAAAGCGTGGGCGGTCATGACTCGCCATTTCACTCGATCACCAGTGTCGTGGATCAGCTCAGTGTTCCTGTCTCGTCCATGCCATGTGGCCAAGCCATCCAGGTATTTTCCTCTCGGTCTTCCTCTTGGTCTGTTCCCCTCGATCTTGCCAGTTGTCACTAAGTTCTCCAATCCATTTCTTCTCATAACATGTCCATAAAATTTTGACTGTCTACGTCTAATTTCTCTAATCAGTTTACGATGTTCATTTGTCTCCTGTAGTACTTGGTCATTGGTTTTTCTGTCTGTCCATGGTATTCTTTGCATTTTCCTCAGAAACCACATTTCTGCAGCTATCAGATGCTTTTCAGCTTGACTGCTCATTGTCCAAGTTTCACATCCATACAAAAGAACAGGCTCTATGTATCCCCTCAACACTCTTTTTCTCGTTTCAATTGACATCTTCTTATTGGTCAGAATGTTTTTCATCTTGCTAAAGGCTACTTTCGCCATGGCGATTCTTGTTCTAATCTCTTCAAGGCATCTCCCATCAGATGTTATAACTGTTCCAAGATAATTGTACCGATTCACTTGTTGAAGAATATTTCCATTTACTTGTATATTACATTGTGGCACTTCTTCCTTCCTACTGACGACCATAACCTGAGTCTTTTTACAATTTAATTCTAACCCCAGTTGCTCACTGTGTACAACAACCGCATCTACTAATTGTTGCAGATCCTGCTCATTGTCTGCAATTAATACTGTATCATCTGCATATCTAATGTTATTGATGTTTCGTCCTCCAATGCTGATTCCATTTATATCCTCTACATTTCTGAAAATATTTTCACTGTACAGGGAAAAAAGATCTGGAGACATCACACATCCCTGCCTAACACCTCTCTTAATTGGCTGATACTGTCCCACTTCATTATCAATCCTTATTGCAGCTTGTTGTTTCCAATATATGTTTTTTATAAGTCTAATGTCTTTCCCATCAATTTGTAGATCTGCAAGCATATCCACCACGCTGACATGTCTAACGCTATCAAAAGCCTTTGTATAGTCAATAAAGCAAAGATGTATATCCTTGTTTACTTCTATAGCACGTTCAATAACTGTTCGCAGCATATACACAGCATTTACTGTACCCTTTCCTTCTACAAACCCGCATTGTTCTTCCCCTATTTCAGGTTGTATCTTCTTCCTCATTCTTTGCATGATAATTCTTAGCAAAATCTTTGTGATTTGACTCATTATACTAATTGTTCTATGTTGATCACATTCCAAGGTTCCTGATTTCTTTGGGATTGCAATAAATATAGAGTTACATAATTCAGGAGGTATCTCTCCAGTATCATATAATGTGTTCAGCAGTCTGTTGACTTGATCTAGTCCAAATTCTTCTAAAGCTTTAACCATTTCTGTTGTGGTGTTATCTGCACCGGGGGCCTTGCAAGGTTTCATATGCTTAAGAACATTTCAAACCTCCATCTCCAAAATTGGCGGTCCTTCATTATTAAATCTAATATCATACTGTTCGTCTCTGTTATCATCATAAAGGTGTTTCACATAATCTGTCCATACCTGTAGAATCTGGTCTTTTTCTATTATGATTTTGCCATCTTTAGTTTTTAGACACCCGGTTGATGTACTTGTTCTTTTATTAGTAAGTTCCTGAATTCTTTTGTGCACTAATTTGGTATTTTGACTGTTGTGTTGGCTTTCAATTTCTAAGCACTTTTCTTCAAGCCATGCTTCTTTTGCCTCCTTACATAATGTTCTGACTTGTCTGTGAATTTCTTCATATTTGACAGAGTTATTTTTGCTGAGTCTTCTTGTTTCGATGAGGTGTAAAATTTCTTCAGTCATCCATTTCTTACGACCCACTTTCTTTAATTTTGGAATAGTTGTTTCTGCAGCCACATTGATTGAATTCTTCAACGTTTCCCATTGATCATCCACATCCTGGAAAAGGATCTCTAGATCAGACAAAATTTCAAATCTGTTCTGTACTTCTATGTTGAATTTGTTTTGTATTTCCTTGTCATTACTCAATGTACACAAATCATATTTAGTGTTTCCTGTTATATACTTGACTTTCTTCAACTTTATCCTCAATGCTCCTGTGAGTAATCTGTGGTCACTATAACAATCAGCACTGGGAACTGTTTTTGCTATTGTTAATGCGTTTCTAAATCTTCTGCTAATCAGAATGTAGTCAATCTGGTGTCTAATCCTGCTATCAGGACTCCTCCATGTCCATAATCTTCTAGGGTGTTGTTTGAACCAGGTGTTTCCTACAATCATTTCCTGTTCTTTTGCCCACTCTACAAGTCTGTATCCTCTTTCATTTCTCTCTCCTAAACCATAGTTTCCTACTGTGTATCTATCTCCTTGATTTCCTACGTTTGCATTGAAGTCCCCTATTATGATGTTTATTTCTGAATTTTTACATTTCTTTAAGGCAGACTCTATGTCATTATAAAATTCTTCTACACTATCTTCCCTGATTCTGCTAGCATCACGTTAAGAGTATTAGGAATTAATCGTGTATACGTTTTTGGAACAAGTGAAAGAAAATACAAGGATGGGGAATGCGTGAGATCATTCGGGTAGGGGTAAAAAAGGGAGATTTTAACAATAGCAAAATGTCGAAAGTCCGAGAGCAGGAAGAATCCACAAAAGCTAATAAAGAAGTCACATAGAGGATAATAGCAGGTAAATGATTGCCAAGGTATCAGTTTATACAGATCTGATCATGGCATGAATTAATAACAAGCGCAGTCTACATGAGGAGACCGTGCGAAGTAACCTAATCACAGATGTAGCGGCACAGTTGTTGGCCATGCTACCAAGTTAAGAACTACGTCGCAACCCGACAGTAGCTCAAAACCCAACTGACTTGATGTGACGTTTTGTCCGGTACAAAACGTCCTTCACACTTTCCACGCTTTTATGTGGTAGGTCATTTGGTGTGGCAGTTGAGGCATACACAGTAGCACCGGAAAGAACGCTCAAAGATCCTTACAATACCACAAGGAAAATAACAGGAAAATATAGCCAGTCAAGATGACTTATCAACAAATAGTAATCGAAAAGTATTTATAAACACTAAAGATTTAATCAACCGATGGGCTAAAAGAGCTGAAAACCTGTTCAATAGACTAGTCCCAAACCACAAGAAACATGCATATGTTCAGCCTGCAGCAGCGGTGATAAATATCGACTGAGAAACTATCTAACTACGAAATTATAAAATCTATCAAACGCCTGAAGGATATGAAAACTGTCGATCAAGATGAATAACCAACAGAGGCTACTAAAGCTTATATAAACACATCAACTGAATTAATGCTCAAAGTATTTAACAGAGTCTGTGGGAGTGAAAAAGACCAGCAAATTTGAGGGACGTATATCTGGTAAAGCTCAAAAAAATTTTTTTTAAAAAGACCTGTAACCGTGTGAAAAATATAGAGAAATAATGTTATTGTCAGTTTTTATGAATATAATAAACGGATCAGGCTGGAGAGATTAAGAATTGTCATTGACAAACAACCACAAGATGAATAATAGGAAATAAACAGGCATGTGTAACTCCTGCGAAAAGGTCATATATACAAACATAGACACAGTTTACATACCTTACAACGAACTCCACTATGGTAAACATAAAAAATTAAAACAACAAATAAATAAATAAAAAAAATTACTACCACACAACGAACGACATTTCGACTATACTAATCTTCATCAGGAACAACACAAACAGATCTAAATAAAAACATGACATTAGACAATTTAACATTATTAAAACGTAAATCCTTCCTTGTTAGGAATACCACAAACAGATCGAAATAATAACATGATATTAGACAATTTAACAATATTAAAACATAAATCCTTCGTTGTTAGGAAGGTGACGCGGTTGAACACCTTATGTACGATTTGTGGACTATGAAAGGCAACTTACAGCGTTGATAAAATCCGGTAAACGGAACTATCAACAATACCTTTTATGCAGCCTAGCTACAACTGAGGAGCACACGCGTTAGACCCAAAGTGGGGGTGTTGTCCAGTTTAGCGTATGTGCTTCAACATTGACATGATACAAAATTATTTTAGGGAGTAAATTTTGTGTAATATTGGGAACAGTAGTATTAAGCTTTAGATCAATTTAGAACTGAAAAACACAGGTAGCCAGAAGTGACTTCTAGAAATACAAGAATGGGATAAGAGCCATGAATTGTTATTACCCTATATTGTAGGATTTCAACTACTGTAACCACTCTAAGTAGAGTATGGTAAATAGATGGGTAATTTTTGACCTACTTCACGTGAACCATGATACACTAATAGTTAAGGCGATTACATGATCATCATCATCATCATCATCATCGGAGCCCTCTCTGGAGTCCAGATACCTCTATGTATGACGGCTTTGGTTTGGATTGTAAATGGTTACTTTCCTTGCACACGGATATCTCAATAAGCGATCCAGTCTTCTCCCGTAGATTACACAAGGAGAATCTCAGCACAGTGCACGTATTCCTCAATACCCGTGAAGATCCCAATGTGCGTATAGTTGAATCACATATGCTAAGATTTTATTTACGGGTAGTTTTCAGAAACTCTTCGGTGGCTTTTCAGGGGGGGGGGGGGGGGGGAAGCATGTATGGGAATGACTTGAGTGCAGTGATGTTGATTGTTAAACTCAGTTACAGTGTTGAGACGAACTTGGTCTGCTGGAGCCAAGGTCACGCGCCTGTTCTGATCTATCCCGCTCGCGGCTAGAGGCTTGGCCCTCTGAGACTACAACTTTGTGCTCCACACCAACACGACCTCCTAAATTCCACATTTGTCTGTCCCTAATGGGAGAACGAAAGAACGGCGAGTTTAAAAGCTACTTACCAAATGTAATAAAGATGGGGTAATCCAATAGCAATTACTGTCAAGGACGGATGTCTAGTGTTCAGATTTTGTGTTTACTGAAAAAAATGTATGTTTGCAGGACGTTGGGATCGACCTCAAGTTGATTTTCTAGGCGATTATATGCGCAGTAGTTTGCCATAGCTTTCTGAACGAGGAGTCAACGTTTAAGTCTAACTTAATGCAGGTGTAGGGGTTGAATCTGCAACGTTCTGTAAAGGAAATGCAATTAAATTTAAGGGGTTTGAATCGCCTACCTAGACATCATCGCATCGGAAATTTAAAAACGAGCTCTCTTATTCTTTCGATCACGTTGAGTATTTTATTTTTACTCTTTTTTTATTAAACGTGTCCCAAAGTACGAACCTGCCTTGGGTCTGTGATGTGACAGGGCCACCATATTGTGTAGGTCTGAATGCATGGAGGGATAGATGACCCGTTTTCCCCTCACTTGGTGAGACGACGAAAGCAGGCGTCTACATTGACAACATGTGGGGAAGTCATCATCTCCCTTCCTCTCCACCTCTTCTCCTCGGATAATTCTGAAAATTATTCACTAAACATTTCACGAGGATAGTCCGGGTCTACAGCTGTTATAAACTGTCATTTACTGCCATTATAGTACCTTGCGGTGTATGGCAGGGAAGGAAGGGGGGGGGGGGGGGTCTTGAGCCTGAGGAATTAAGGCCACCAGGCTGGTGCAGTCGCCACGAACTGTGCAGGTTGGAGTTTTCTTTCTGCCCTTGACAGAAAAAACTCCTCACCTTACCGAGGATTCTTCTTCTTCTTCTTCTTCTTCTTCTTCTTCTTCTTCTTCTTCTTCTTCTTCTTTCGTTCGCTTGAAATATGTCTATAACTGCAATGTGTCTCTTGTGTGAATCTTAAATCTTGTTTAGTTCACTCAGCGGTCCATAGAGTTTATCTTCCACTGTTGTTTCTCTAGGCCAGAAGGTTCACCTGGATATGTTGTAGTTTGGGCAGTCCTGGAGTATGTGCTCTGCTGTCTGCGACTCTAAACCACATGTGCACATGGCTGAGTCACCAATCTTGAATTTTGTGTACATGTGGTTGCGTAATCTATTGTGTCCTGTTCTGAGGCGCAGAATAATTACCTGTGCTGGTCTGTCCATAACGTGGTAATCGTCTTGAGTAGGGTTTGGTGGCCTTCTGACTGATTTGATCATTCTTTTATTTTGGTGGATTCGAATCCGAGTCTCCCGAAGGAGAATCCTGCATTCTAGCCACTCGGCCAGCCGCTGTAATACAGCTGTATTTTTAATGACTGTGGGGTTTTTGAAAATATTGCCGTTCCAAGTTTTGTATTTACCTGGTACGTTGCATGAACTCGAAAGGGGGTGAATACAAAACTTGGAACGGCAATATTTACAAAAACTTCACAGTCATTAAAAACACTCCCTATTGTTGGAAATAAACTGGTTACCACTAAAGGAATCTCTACCCACATCACAAACACACAAACAACTATACCACAATGCCACCCCTACACCCATCCCATAAAGCCATGACCTATTATTGTACAAGAAATTATTATCACCTTTATCTCTAGAACATTATCTGCTTGGAGTTTCCCCTCACCTTGAATTTATAATTAAAATTTAACTTAAATTTTAGGGTTACGAGGAAGACACGACATCGCCAGCAGGAAGTCCCTGGATGGTGTATGAACAGGACTAAAGCATCTCACCTTACATTATAGATAACGTCAACTCAGTTCAGTCTTGGAGAGTTGGAATGTGGATTTAGAGAAGATAATCACGCAATGATCATAGGACAAATAAAGGTACACGAAAGCTATTTGTAGCGCCTGCTATAGTTTTTATGTAAGGAATATTATGTCGCTTACATTGATAATAAAAAATAATTAAATATTAGCTCTGAATTTCTTCTTCATTTCACTGCCTGCCTGCCTGCCTGCCTGCCTGCCTGTCTGTCTGTCTGTTGTCTGTCTGTGCCTCCGTGTGTGTTGTATATTGTGTGTGTATATTGTGTGTGTATTGAGTGTGTGTATTGTGTGTGTGTTGTGTGTGTGTATTGTGTGTGTATTGTGTGTATCGTGTTTTTATTGTGTGTGTATATTGTGTATGTATTGTGTGTGTGTATTGAGTGTGTGTATTGTGTGTGTATTGTGTGTGTATATTGTGTGTGTACTGAGTGTGTGTGTGTGTGTGTGTGTGGTGTGTATTGTGTGTGTATTGTGTGTGTGTGTGTGTCCTGTGTGTAATGTGTGTGTATATTGCGTGTGTATTGTGTGTATATTGTGCGTGTGTCTGTGTGTTGTGTGTGACAAAAATGTTCTAGTAATTGACTGGGAAGGAAAGACGATAAGAAATGCTAACGGCCACCCTACCTCAATTGTCGTGGCCTACAATATGGCCTAACGGTTCACGCCCCAACGTTTCTCTCTGCTATGGGACCACTTCTACCTTAAAACTACACGCATGTCTGGCAAAGATAATTACTGAGGAGTTGTACCGGGGTATCGGAAACAGTTTACATAAATGTAAGAAGATAATGTGCACATGGCAGCAACGGAGGCCGGATATCTAGTTAACCTTAGAGAACAGTTTCTAAAAACTAAAACAGAGGGACATTTCTGCAAGCGACAAGACACTGATGATGTTTGTATGTGCACAGGGAAATGGGTTTTGCTTCAGACGTCTTTATTCGCGCTTTGAAAAAGAAAATATCTGTCTTGTCAAGTAACAATGAAATAAAGTAATAAATGAAAAAATATTGTACAGCGGCACCTCAAACATGAGAATGGAGGTGGAAAAAGCAACAGTGGCATTCCGTTAGTTAGAGGAGACCACTGCAACACACCTTGTCTTCATCACGGACTCAAGGCGTATGCTGAGTAAGGTGGAGAAAAGAACGTTTTATGTGGAATGGTTATCCTCGCTACAGAGGTCACAGGTTGTTTGAATTGTTTGGATTTTTTGGGAGTGCAGGTAATGAACAGGCTCATAGGTTGGCAGAGAATGCACCTCTTGGTGATAGATGGACCGAGGAGAGGTGTTTAACAGTGTTGGTACATTGTATAGCAGAGACAATACGTTGGCTGGAGTTTTCAATTGTTTATTTAGTCAAATACATCGTAGAATATTAAGTGACTATCGATCATACAAAATAGGTGTTGTTGACTTCAACCTCCGATGGTAACTGTTTATATCTAACCCCACGTCACAGCTTGAGCGTCCCTAGTTACCTTTCAACGGGATGCTCAACCGTGCCTAGTCTTTTGCACACCACCCATTAACCCACTAACAGAGATGGTGCTCTGTTACATTCCTCCCTATCTTTAACAAGACTTTTCCCGAAAAGTCTTAATCCCTAATCTACTTATTCTACTTATTCTTTCCCTCACTAAAATCTTAGCTCCAATGTTATTTTTCCAACCCATCTTAAACCAGCCCCCTCTTAACCAGTGAGCTTTATTTCTTACCCTTTCTACTCCTTCGAGTCCACTTCTCTGCTTATCCCTTATAGCCAACCGCTATGTTCTGTTATAGATCTTCGTGAAATGATACTTCTTCTTCGTTTCTGTATATAAGCCTACAAGGTTTCATTTTCCAAACAAAAAAACAGTTCATAAGGAATCACCTAGATATTTCATTTCATATATACATATGTTCATAAAAATCGTTGGTATATAAACACAAATTTGAAACTTATCATGCGTTATGCAACTTCTCATTTTCTCTCAACATCAACAAAACAACACAGGATAGACAGAAAAGATGGGGTGCGCACCCAGTTATAAAGATATAAAGAAGTAGTCAGAAAGCAATCACATTTACCTCCCTTACAAACACAAAAACTTTATAAATAAAGTTTTAAAAACGCATATTATAATCCATGAACATATACTTCTGTTTGTTATAAATTAAGTCGATCTAACATTTCTTCCTTATATACTCAATATTAATATTTTTGCTGCCATCTATTGGGCTTGTCTACAGCATAATATCTCATACCTGTCTCGTGCTCCGTTCGTTCAAGCGTCTGTCTCTTTGTTACTTTTATTATAGACGAAATTCTATCTACGTCCATTTTTAAGCTGTCCATCAACTCTGTCACCCGTCCTAACTTCCTATAAAAGACTTCCATAGTAGCTCACCAAGCCTTTATGATATAAGCTCTGTTATTTTAAATACATAGCAACTAGCCATATGGCTCTTCCAACTCCATTTAAAACCTGTGTTCCTCTGCCATGCTGAAATATTTTTGTTATACAAGTTATATAAACAAATTCACAATTATAATATAGTTAATAGTTATCAATAAGTATACAACAACTGCAGACGTATTTGAACTAGACAAGGGACGTAAGCATTTTTTTTTTCGTCCTATAAAAAACAAGTGTTCTAATTAATTAATTAATTTTACTTAAGACACAATGTTATGTTATATTAGTTAAATCAATTTCACTTATTATAACGCTATATTAGCTTAATCAATTACCTTAAATCAATTTTTTAAATACCGTTCATTGATATATCGTCCACGAGTCCACAAGGAAAGTCCAAATGTGCCAACCGGTGATTATTCTTGATAGTCAGAGTTCATACATGCTTCATAGAAAAACGAGCGTGTTGTCTTCTTCGGTTCCATCACAGGGAAAAGAAAAACTTCTGGACTCGTCATTTCACCCATGGGCGGGCACCTCGGATTTCTGACTTCTTTTCACCCCTAGGCGGGCACGTCTGAGTTGAAAAACGTTTCCGGAGCAATTTATCAGGCAAGTAAAACGAGTGGATGCTCAGGTTTGAGTGGCGTTAAAACAATCAAAAACTTCCTCCATCCTGGGCCATATTTAGCAAAATGTTTGAGTTGTATATTAAGCAAGTAAGCTCCGGTAAGCAAGACTAGCAATGACCTCACTTCAGGCATCTCAAGGACAACGGCTAGGTCATTCCAGGACACAATGATAGCAACTCTGACAAACAGCCCAATTACACGATGGTAGCTCTGTCCAGCAGTTCATGATGATGTATGGCGGCTCCAACAAACAGCCTCAGTAAAACGATTTGCGGTGGTGAAAAATGGGTTGCAACCTTTAACAAGGCCTGGATCACTTGACTGCGGCTTCTGACAAAGATTCACTCAGTCAGCAAAACTCGATAGGACTGTATTGGAACGATATGGCCAGCAAAACATATGTTGTGGTAACGTGTTTGTTGTAGCAACGCAAAGCAACTTGAAAAGGCGTTCAACAAAAGTCTTCCGCTGTGCCGTATACTTTTGTAGTACTTCACGCTGTGTCTGCAACAATCCCAGTCCGAAATCCTGGGATAGCGGCACCAATTCTGCTATTTAACAGTGTTGGTACATTGTATAGCAGAGACAATACGTTGGCTGGAGTTTTCAATTGTTTATTTAGTCAAATACATCGTAGAATATCAAGTGACCATCGATCATACAAAATAGGTGTTGTTGACTTCAACCTCCGATGGTAACTGTTTATATCTAACCCCACGTCACAGCTTGAGCGTCCCTAGTTACCTTTCAACGGGATGCTCAACCGTGCCTAGTCTTTTGCACACCACCCATTAACCCTCTAACAGAGATGGTGCTCTGTTACAGGTGGTCGAGCGCCTCTGAGACTAGGTGTATAAGGCGGGGGAACAAATTAAGAACCCGTATGAGGAAACGTGGAAAAAGTGATATTGAGGGGGATCGGTAGGGGTTCTGTAAGAATCTGAAAACTGAGAGGGAAGACAAGGAGAACTTTCAATCAGATAGTGGTGGGAACGATTAGTAGTCTGAATCTTCACTGGCTGTTGAACGAGGGGACGGAGCGCGTATAGGAATGTCCTGAGTGCAGTTATGTAGATTCTTATCTCAACTCAACAGCAGCACCTGTCATCAACTTCAGGTGAATTCGCGGGCGCGCAGAGACACACACACACACAGAGAGAGAGAGAGAGAGAGAGAGAGAGAGAGAGAGAGAGAGAGAGAGAGAGAGAGAGAGAGAACAACAGACAGACAGACAGACAGACAGACAGACAGACAGACAGACAGACAGACAGACAGATAAATGAAGAAGGGAATCGTAATGTCCACTATACGTTGCTATCATATCACCCTACATAACAAATAACATAAGCTCAGTTCAGCCTTGGAGAGATGGAATGTGGATGTAGAGAAGAGCCACATGAAATGATCAAATGACAAATAAAGAATGACGAAAGATTTCTCAACCCGGTAACCCCGGCTAGAGTTTGTGTGTAGAGAACATCTTGTCCCCTGCAATGATAATAAAATAAATGTTAGCAACGTGTCTGTGAAATTCTGAATCTATTTTCTATTTCTCTCGCTTTCTCCCTTTCTCTCTTTTTCTCTTCTTCTTCTTCTTCTTCTTCTTCTTCTTCTTCTTCTTCTTCTTCTTCTTCTTCTTCTTCTTCTTCTTCTTCTTCCTCTTCTTCCTCTTCTGCTTCCTCCTCGTTTTCCTCTTCTTCTGCCTCTTCTTCTTCTTCTTCTTCTTCTTCTTCTTCTTCTTCTTCTTCTTCTTCTTCTTCTTCTTCTTCTTCTTCTTCTTCTTCTTCTTCTTCCTCCTCCTCTTCTTCTTCTTCTTCTTCTTCTTCTTCTTCTTCTTCTTCTTCTTCTTCTTCTTCTTCTTCTTCTTCTTCTTCTTCTTCTTCTTATTATTATTATTATTATTATTATTAATATTATTATCCTCCTCCTCCTTATCTCCTCTTCCGAATGTGTTCACATCTAGTTATCCATAAAGTGTTTTCGATCGCAGCATGCGTTAGTGTACTGTTGACTCCCCGAAGACTGCCTCCATAAAAGGTAACAGACTTTATCCAACCATGGGTTAGACTTCTTTCTTAACAATTTTGCCAAGGCATCGGCGTTTCGGCCTACTCTTTGTCATTTTCATCTTCTGTGAATGTTTAATTTGAACAGCTTGTACAGGGTAACTACTGTTTTTAGCTCCTATCAGTGAAGACTAGTAATTCAAGCTCACTATACAAGAGATCCAGAGGAAGTGTGATGTAATTAGAAACCAACGGTTCCAGATAGTTAGCCAGGCAATAAATCGTGCAACATATTGTTTGTGGCTTCTGTGTTTAAATACAATGGTTGTAGCAAAAAGTGTCAAATCCTGTGGTGGGATCTGAACTCATTAACTTTGGAACGTGAGGCTGTATATACTCTTTGTCAAGGCTTCCTAATCAGTTTTATTCTAAATTACTGAAACACTTTCATCTTAGTTTTCGATAGAAACGTATGTGACATAGTGTAATATAATAGGTATGAGTTGACTACTGTACAATGTATGTGTTTGGTCAAGGAATCATACATATTTTTTTTAAAGTTGCATATCCTTTAAAGGACGTTGCAGTCAACACCAGCATTTCACTGCCCTTGTTGATGTCTTGGTAAGTTTTTAAGTTCAATAGTTTGCTATTTGTGAGATATTCCCAGCCAACTCACAGCCTTCGACTTCATAGTTCTGACCAAAACGGAACTCCATACACCCATATCGCCTAGCAGCCGATACAGACAGAATAAACATGATGCAGGTAGGGGCTTACAGCCGGAAACAGCGAGCGGAAGAGCTGTAGTCGCAATGGTGGGGGGGGGGGGAGAGAGAGACAGGAAATGATGACTCTCACTTTAGATTGTTAGTTCACATGTTGTGTGCAAGCCTAGCAGGTGTTCTGGGTCCCTCAAGCAGGCCAAACTTCATTGTGTGACCAACCAATTCTTAAAGTAAGGTAATACAATGGTTATATTTATTATAATACTGATGTACTGTTTAAAATGTTTACAAATGATCATAGTCTAACTTTGTGTTCTTGTGGGATTGAAAACAAGCGCCATGTTTCTGTTTACTGCACTTGTTAGTAGAAACGTCAGCTAGACACTCTGTTGTCATTGACTACTAAAGAATATTTCCTTACATTTTGTGGCAATCTACTAGTAAAGAATATTTCTTAATTCTTTCACGATATGCGGCTAAAGTATTATTTCTTTATACTCTTTCACATATGTGGCTAAAGAGTATTGATGTTTCATTCTGTTGCCATGTGTGGCAAAAGAATATTTCTATTTTGTTAACACGTGCTACTAAAGTATATCACTATATCTCTTTATAGTCGGTTACATATGCTACTAAAAGAAGAGTTCTGTATATTTTGTGACAATATGCCAAGGAAGAAGATTCCCTTCTATTCTTTTACAATGTATATATTTACTTTTCTCAATATATGAATAATGTGCTTTTCAAACGTACTTGATGAACATTGATGCTTTCAGCGAGGAAATGTAGATTAAGAGTCTATCTCTTTAAACCCATTTACACTGACTCATATATATATATATATATATATATATATATATATATATATATATATATATATATATATATATATATATATATATATATATATATATATATCGTGTTATTCTTTTATTCACATTTTCCCCCTGAATATGTTTTGTGAAATTGTCATGTTTGTTCTTAGAATAAATGCTCATTAATAAGAGTTGCACCATATACCCAAATGTTAGCCGGATGTTGCACACACCGACAACCTTACGTAGTCATATGATGACTAGGTGGTTCTTACGGTCAAGGGCATGCCATTTATGTTCTGAAATATGATTGGAAAACAGCCCATTTCTGTCTATGTGCATGAGATAACCTGCAATCTTGGGTGGTTTAACAATGTCGTCCTCCAGGCCTTTGCTTAGAAGAGACCGCGGAGAAAGACCAGACCTATTTGTTTAAATTAGTGCTTATGCTAAATACATAATGCGTATAAAGGCAGTTATATCAATACATCATGATGATGATGATGATGATGATGATGATGATGATGATGATGATGATGATGATGATGATGATGATGATGATGATGGTGATAGGCATTGGAGATCTAAGCTGAACCCAGAGAAAATAGTATGAGCTTAATTACAGGCACCGGATGATGACAGTGATGATGATGATTTTATAAGGTTGACCATTAACTCAACTTACATCCATCTCAACACACCCTGTCTTATCTAGCAACAGTCTCAACCTATCTCTGGCTTAATAGGAAGTGTCACTACATGCACCTTTCCCATGCATCTACCATAGTAGGCATCTAGTTCCACCCACTTTCATCACAATATACCTTTACCGTAATCCCATCATGCCTCTACCACAACCTATTTACAAACATGTCTGTTACATCCTGATAACTTTGAATCAACTTAATTTAATATAACCAGAGAACCTGATCACAATCAGACTCCCTGGTCTTAAAGTGTCACTATTTTATTTCATTGTCCTGGTTGCACCCATAGTTGATCCCATCAAGACCATACAGCATGATATGATGGATTGAATGCCATCTATACAGATAAGAGGGAGCTCTCACTATTGAGGAGACACATGCTTCCCTCTCTTATTGTTTTATTCTTTTTTTTTGGTCTTTATTTTGTTATTTTGTTTTATTGTTTCATGATAGGTTTTATGATTTACTGATATGTAAATTGTAGGCAAATGCTTATGAAGTTGTATTTTGTTTGGACCATCAGATGGGGCGCTTAACCGAAAGCCTACGGTTGTGAAGATGCGGTCTTGGTTGCTGAGGGCGGTAAACTTGTATGTCATGTTCATCTTTTGCCAGCCCAAATATTAATACAGCCCATTTCCTTGCATCATCCACCACCCCCATCCTACCAAGATCTCACCCATGTAACCCATGAACCCAGTGAGAATTCCTGATGTTAGATCCAAATTGAAGACCTTACCATTCCTCACTCACTTTGATGATGACCCCTTGAGAGAAAACTGGTTCCCCGGAAGAAACCTGCATCCATGTGAATCTTAAACCCACCGAAGTACCTACCGGCAGATATCAACTGCATCAAATATATAAATATCCTTTTTATTACTTTTGGTAGTACTTTGTTATACATTATGATATTTTAATGTATTTTGGATGATTTCACTATTTATGTTTCCACAATTATGCATTTACCTCAGCTGATATTCCATGTGAACCTGACAATGTTTTCTCCAGAGATGTAATCAATGTGAAGAATATATTTGGTTGTCATATTTTTTTGATTTATTACACTTTATGTTACCAGACCATTTGTTGATTGATTCTTACATATTGTTTGTAAACACAAATATTATGTGATGTCACTGTATGTCCTGTTTATACTGTGAATGGTTTGTCATGATATTGTTGGTCTGGTCTATCAAACACTTGTGTATTATAAATCATATGTGACCATATTAATTTAGACCATATGAGGGCGGACACCTGCACACTAGCACCTTTTCCCCAGTGATAGAAAAGGGCATCCAATTTTGGGGTAGTGGCAACAGTCCGTGGTCTCCACACCTTTCCAAGAAGCTTAAACTTATATCTATATATTTTTTTCTTCATTAATTCGTATAGATACAAAACATCCTTAGTGTCTTCACGTGGGGGCACGAGCCAATAAAATTTAGCTTCCAGACTGTGTGGTTGTACAATGTTTCTGATGTCGTCAATCCATTTTCTTCTTGGACGTCCTCGTGGTCTCGTCGCAGATGATCTTTAGTGTAAGGCCAGTGATGGTAGTTGCTGATCTTGATAGAGGATAGGAACCCATCCCCTTTGGGCTTACCCTGATAATATTCCTCAGACAATTAAATTCCTCTTAAGTGGGTGTTACATTCTAACAGATGTAACCCCTATAAATAAACCTCTCACTATTGCTTTCTGAACGATCGGCTCCCATACCAACACGTTAAAACTAGCGCGACACGGTCTGCTGCCAAATTGGTCAACGTTGTGATTCGAACGCGGGTAAGCGGCATTACGAATCGCGTTCGCAACGCCATCGCCACGGAGTATCTTTACGGAGTAAATTTACTTAGTATCATTATCCGCCATCATCATCATTTAGTGGCTTGTGCGGTACTTTTGTCCCATTACACTCTTTCGAAATGTCTCTCTATCGTGTACATAACTTTTGACTCATTACACTCTTTCGAAATGTCTCTCTATCGTGAGTCTCTGTTGCTGCCATGTGTAGATTATGTACCGTATCTTGAAACCATTTACGAGGGGAAGTAATTAAGTAACGTTTTACGAATAACTTTCAACAAGATGGCGAACTTGAAATTGTGTGTGTGTGATTTCTCAACATAGTCCCCCTGTCTGACAGCACACTTGGTTCACCTGTCCACTAGCTTTCTGATGTCTTCTAGAAAAAAGTTTTTGGTTGTGGCCTTAAACCAATTGTGCACTCCCTCCGTTACATCGTTGTCATCTGCAAACCTCTGACCTCTTAAATGTTCTTTCAAGGTTCGAAGCTCGTGAAAGTCCGATGGCGCCACGACTGTACACCTCACGCCATGGTTATCTTTCCCAGACATTGTACATTCCGGTCAGTTGGGTTTAAACGTTGACCTCTCGTTTCAAAAGTAATGGCAGACTATGCTTGATGTTTCAATACCTCAAATTTGAGAGCATGTGTGTAACCGATGTATGCACAGCTGTACGGGGGCGGGCATTGTCGTGCAACAACAAATATTTTGTGTGTGTGAAGATAATACCCCTGTTTTGATCGTATCATCATCGTCATCATCATCCTCTTCCACTTCTGCCGTCAAGCGTCGTGGGGAGGAATAATTTGCGTTCCAGCGCCCGGTGGATTACATCACTAATACTGTGTGGTTGTACAATGTTTCTGATGTCGTCAATCCATTTTCTTCTTGGACGTCCTCGTGGTCTCGTCACAGACGATCTTTGATATAAGGCCAGTGATGGTAGTTGCTGATGTTGCATTCTAACGACATGGCTAAACCACTTCTGTCTTTCAATAAATGTGGCACAAGGTGGTGATCCCACAGTCTGTCTCATAGTAGCATTTCTTACTCGGTCTCGGATTGTTAAGTTGGCAGCTCTCCTCAGGCATCTCATTTCGCAGGTGTTGATTTTGCGAAATATCGTATATCGGGCTATTGTGACGAAACGCGTTTATCTGTCTTGGGTCGTCAAGATACCGCACTATTTTGGCGCGTCATCGGGGACTTTCCCAGCTAAAAATAGACTGAGGGAAGCCGATGGAGGACTTATTATCTAGAATCGTCTCGAAACACCGGAATTCGAGTAACCCGTGATGCTGGGTATCGCTCTAAATTCCCGTGCAGAGCGATCTAGAAACTCTAGGCGGGGAATGACGTTTTCCCGAGAAAGTATCTTTTCTCAAGAAGCACTCGCTTCTTGTGCGCATTGAGTTGGCACGAAGCGGGAAATTGGCTAAAGCAGTCATTCACTTACTTTTGTTCGAAGAGAACAGACGCTGGCCTGAGTGTGAGCCATTTTTGTGTTGCGTCTCACCTCAACCATGATTCGGCTGACTGTTATGAAAAGGAAGCTGAGAAGCCCTTGAACAGTTCGGAAGCTGACTGGAGAGCTGGTTTCACCATCCAGGTAGATATTTGGTTAAATCATTTAACTTTGTACGTGTGTTCCACACGCCATTGTTCTAACCTCATTACCTATGCGGATGTCCTCGCATACTAATTAGCAAACCGATCGATAACGCAGGTGACAATTAATCGTGGGTTTGTTGACTGTGTGCTCGCGAATCAGCTGTTAGGAACGCTGTAATGTGATGTGGGCGATTTGGGTTCCAAATATATGTACTATATATTGCCAATCGTTGCATCTATTAGGTTGCTGTGTTAGAATAAAACATAGTTACTTGTGCCGGATGGAAACTTAGAGTATGTCAGTCAGTTGCTGAAGCCAGAAGAACGGTTAGAAAACCAGGTAAGTTGGTAGGTGGAGATTCAGACAAAATTGTGCTTAGTTACTAAGTAAAGGAAGAACTTAGTTCTGTGCCACCAGGAATGATGTAACTATTGTGTAGTAACTTAATAGTGAATTCATTGTGTGGAACAGCGGATTTCTGTGGAAAGGTAAGTGGCTTTGGTGCTATATCTATATATATATGATGTGACAATGTGTATATATATTAGGTCATGGCATGGGATACTTCCTGGGGTAATTCCGAACGCCGAATACTTCGACGCGTGATAACACTGCGTGCCGTCGCGATATAAATATGCGTTCTGAAATCTTGTCTAAGCTATCCTGTTTCTTTCATACTGGCGCTAGTGCGAGTGAATGCTAAGGTGCTGGAAGTATGGAAGGATGCAGGAGGCTGTATGAGACTGGGGAAATATAGAATATGGGGATGTGAAAGCAAGTTATGAAAGTATGTGTTGGTAGACCAAACCAACGATGAAGTTCAGTCCAGGCCAAGGCTAAACCACTTGGGAGGACAGAACTGGAACAGTACCCTTGGAACATGTGGGGAACATGTATTCTCAAGAAGGCTTCTTGACTCTAAGGCAGAGTCTGATAAGAAGAGTTTGCTGTGGCGTGGGCAGGTGGTCCCACCAGCAAACAGGCTTGTGTACATATTGGATGTGATCATGTACTATTCCTATATCCCGAGGGATGGTATATTGATCAAGTTTATGTTTCTTAATGTACATTGATGATGTTAGGAACGAGTCTAGGGACTCTTTACCTATTTGTTTAGTTCGATTAAATTAGAACAATAACAGCCTTGTATCATTACTGACGTTAGCGACGACTGGTAGATGATTAGGGATAGGTGAGACCTAGGATCAGACTCGTCATTCTGATTTCTTGCTCTGTTTGACGGGCTGTTCTGTGAGGCCAGCTGACATTTGTGAACCCATGCTTTACTACTCTCCATATAGAGATAATGCTTTGGTTATAAGAATAACTAACTAGCATGACTGAGAGTTGAGTAGTTATTGGTAGGATGCATGTGAACTAATGTTTGGGCCAGTATACTCTCACCGGTCGCTCTTCCTTTTCAGGAGTTTGCCTGTTGAGGAACCAGTCAACTATAATTGTTGTTGGCAGAAAACCACTTCGTGTGACAGAGCGAAGGGTTCAGTTCTTTACTTATCACGCCAGACTCCATCACACCAGGTACCCAATGTGATTCACCATGCGTGAAGTTTGCTTCAAGACATACAACTGCCCGGAAGGTGCACGTGTGGGAAGTGATGGTTTGTGATCGTTTAAAATAGAAGATACTCTGTTTTTGCCAGGAACATTTCAGCATGTTGAGTAATCATGCTCGACAGGGAACACCGGTCCGTCTGGTTTGACGGGGGTTCTGCCTAAACGCAGAAGTAACTAATCTTCAGACACTTGAATGGTTCTTTGGACAGCTCGAGTGGCAGGTCTTGAGAAGAACTACACCAGTATTGACGTGTGTCAAGTGTAACCCGGTGGAAGGGACTATGGGATTATAGTCCAACCTGAATTGTTTCCGTCAAATAGATGTCTGATTCTATTAATGTACTGTTACCGTATCCAGATTATCAACTGTGTTCTAGAAGGACTCAGTAACATTTCAGTAGCCATATCTGATCCTACAAAGTGTGACTGTAAGAGACCATTGAATTGGTCAATGCCATATCGGTTCTGCAGAGGGACTGTGCTATGAGTGACCGACCAGTCGATTGGTCAGAGACTATTTAGTTCATCGAAGTAACCAATACTTGGAGCCAAGTCCAGGAAGATTGTCTCCAACTCGGTAGTGTTCGAGAACTGTATTACCAGTGACTCCGTGGGAGTGTTATAGATGCAGTTGGTCCAGTGAAGTGTGGTCCAGCAGTGATTCTATTGTTGTGGTTCCACGTTCGGGAGACGGAGTGGTCTCCAAGGTTCTAGTCATCTCACTGGAAGGAAGCGGGGTGAGTGGCGGACCGACTGGACGGGACATCTGCATCCACTCTACTTCTCAACTCGATGAAGACACCTACATCTCTAAGTCTGTCTCTACTCTATCTTCTATTTGTGTAAATAGATTCTTCTATCAGGATGTTCATTTCAGTTCTATATTCTCAAGGGTAGAATAAACTTTATGTAAGTTGACTTGCTCTTTGTATAATGATTGAGTGTGGTCTCGGACGATGCCTAAGTGTTCATTGTTCAACAGGTGTAGGTAGTTAGTGGGGGTCTAGAATCTGGAGGGGTGTGTAGACGTAACTAAATAACCTGAGATCAACCACAGAGAAAAAAAAAAGTGTATCTGCTCGTCCAACCCCTGGGGCTAGAATACACGGGAGTGCTAGAGACACCTCGGGTGTAGTTCACTCTCACTACCCAAGGTGAACCCGAAACACTCCGTTACAGAGTGGGGGCCCGTCCGGGATCATGCGCGTGAACAGTCGGGGTTATTACCAAATTCCAGTGAAGCCGGAAATCCGGCCCCTCCTAGCATTCAGTACCCATAGCGGTCACTATGAGTTCAACGTAATGCCGTTTGGGCTGAATAACGCTCCGAGTGTGTTCACGCGCATGATGCGGCTGCTATTAGATCCCCTTCGGGATCCCGCGATCGTTTCCTTCATGGATGACATCCTCATTGCTTCGGTCAGTTTGGACGATCATATGGCTTCCTTAGACCGCCTTTTCCGGAGACTGAGAGAAGTGGGGCTCACCGCCCGCCCCACCAAGTGTATGATGGGGTATGGGACCCTAGAATTCCTAGGACACACTATAACTCCCGGCCAGATGGTCCCCGAAGCCAAAAACATTGCGAAAGTGCAGCTGGCTCCCCGTCCACAGACGAAAAAGGATGTGAGATCCTTTGTGTCCTTGTGCGGTTTCTATCAGAAATTCATTCCGCGGTTCAATATGGTAGCGGCACCATTGACCGACACTCTGAAAAAGGGGGAGCCCGAAAAACTAGTATGGACTCCAGCATGTGAGGAGGCGTATGGTAAATTGAAACAAGCATTAACCGCGAAACCGGTACTGCAATTACCTAACCTGGAAAAACCCTTCGTGCTGCGAACGGATGCCAGCAACATTGGAATCGGAGCAGCTCTACTACAGGAGGGGCGAGAAGATCAGTCTATCTTATGCCCCGTGGCATATGCCAGTCGGAAGTTGTTACCCGCTGAACGGAATTACTCAACCGTGGAACGAGAATGCCTTTCTCTGGTCTGGGCAGTTCAGAAATTCCAACCATATCTATATGGGGTACAGTTTACTGTGCAATCTGATCACCAGCCACTTACGTTTCTGGCATCATCCCAGAAACTTAATCCACGGTTGTTGAGATGGTCCTTGCTTTTGCAACCCTACCAATTCAGGGTAGAATATATCCCAGGGAAAGAAAATGTCGGAGCCGACTTTCTCTCCCGCCATCCGGTCTCTACGAAAGAAGAATGAACGACATAGACAGCTTCTGCGTAGAAGTGGACCGACGGGGTCGATCCTCTTAAAGTGGGGGCCTATGTGACGAAACGCGTTTATCTGTCTTGGGTCGTCAAGATACCGCACTATTTTGGCGCGTCATCGGGGACTTTCCCAGCTAAAAATAGACTGAGGGAAGCCGATGGAGGACTTATTATCTAGAATCGTCTCGAAACACCGGAATTCGAGTAACCCGTGATGCTGGGTATCGCTCTAAATTCCCGTGCAGAGCGATCTAGAAACTCTAGGCGGGGAATGACGTTTTCTCGAGAAAGTATCTTTTCTCAAGAAGCACTCGCTTCTTGTGCGCATTGAGTTGGCACGAAGCGGGAAATTGGCTAAAGCAGTCATTCACTTACTTTTGTTCGAAGAGAACAGACGCTGGCCTGAGTGTGAGCCATTTTTGTGTTGCGTCTCACCTCAACCATGATTCGGCTGACTGTTATGAAAAGGAAGCTGAGAAGCCCTTGAACAGTTCGGAAGCTGACTGGAGAGCTGGTTTCACCATCCAGGTAGATATTTGGTTAAATCATTTAACTTTGTACGTGTGTTCCACACGCCATTGTTCTAACCTCATTACCTATGCGGATGTCCTCGCATACTAATTAGCAAACCGATCGATAACGCAGGTGACAATTAATCGTGGGTTTGTTGACTGTGTGCTCGCGAATCAGCTGTTAGGAACGCTGTAATGTGATGTGGGCGATTTGGGTTCCAAATATATGTACTATATATTGCCAATCGTTGCATCTATTAGGTTGCTGTGTTAGAATAAAACATAGTTACTTGTGCCGGATGGAAACTTAGAGTATGTCAGTCAGTTGCTGAAGCCAGAAGAACGGTTAGAAAACCAGGTAAGTTGGTAGGTGGAGATTCAGACAAAATTGTGCTTAGTTACTAAGTAAAGGAAGAACTTAGTTCTGTGCCACCAGGAATGATGTAACTATTGTGTAGTAACTTAATAGTGAATTCATTGTGTGGAACAGCGGATTTCTGTGGAAAGGTAAGTGGCTTTGGTGCTATATCTATATATATATGATGTGACAATGTGTATATATATTAGGTCATGGCATGGGATACTTCCTGGGGTAATTCCGAACGCCGAATACTTCGACGCGTGATAACACTGCGTGCCGTCGCGATATAAATATGCGTTCTGAAATCTTGTCTAAGCTATCCTGTTTCTTTCATACTGGCGCTAGTGCGAGTGAATGCTAAGGTGCTGGAAGTATGGAAGGATGCAGGAGGCTGTATGAGACTGGGGAAATATAGAATATGGGGATGTGAAAGCAAGTTATGAAAGTATGTGTTGGTAGACCAAACCAACGATGAAGTTCAGTCCAGGCCAAGGCTAAACCACTTGGGAGGACAGAACTGGAACAGTACCCTTGGAACATGTGGGGAACATGTATTCTCAAGAAGGCTTCTTGACTCTAAGGCAGAGTCTGATAAGAAGAGTTTGCTGTGGCGTGGGCAGGTGGTCCCACCAGCAAACAGGCTTGTGTACATATTGGATGTGATCATGTACTATTCCTATATCCCGAGGGATGGTATATTGATCAAGTTTATGTTTCTTAATGTACATTGATGATGTTAGGAACGAGTCTAGGGACTCTTTACCTATTTGTTTAGTTCGATTAAATTAGAACAATAACAGCCTTGTATCATTACTGACGTTAGCGACGACTGGTAGATGATTAGGGATAGGTGAGACCTAGGATCAGACTCGTCATTCTGATTTCTTGCTCTGTTTGACGGGCTGTTCTGTGAGGCCAGCTGACATTTGTGAACCCATGCTTTACTACTCTCCATATAGAGATAATGCTTTGGTTATAAGAATAACTAACTAGCATGACTGAGAGTTGAGTAGTTATTGGTAGGATGCATGTGAACTAATGTTTGGGCCAGTATACTCTCACCGGTCGCTCTTCCTTTTCAGGAGTTTGCCTGTTGAGGAACCAGTCAACTATAATTGTTGTTGGCAGAAAACCACTTCGTGTGACAGAGCGAAGGGTTCAGTTCTTTACTTATCACGCCAGACTCCATCACACCAGGTACCCAATGTGATTCACCATGCGTGAAGTTTGCTTCAAGACATACAACTGCCCGGAAGGTGCACGTGTGGGAAGTGATGGTTTGTGATCGTTTAAAATAGAAGATACTCTGTTTTTGCCAGGAACATTTCAGCATGTTGAGTAATCATGCTCGACAGGGAACACCGGTCCGTCTGGTTTGACGGGGGTTCTGCCTAAACGCAGAAGTAACTAATCTTCAGACACTTGAATGGTTCTTTGGACAGCTCGAGTGGCAGGTCTTGAGAAGAACTACACCAGTATTGACGTGTGTCAAGTGTAACCCGGTGGAAGGGACTATGGGATTATAGTCCAACCTGAATTGTTTCCGTCAAATAGATGTCTGATTCTATTAATGTACTGTTACCGTATCCAGATTATCAACTGTGTTCTAGAAGGACTCAGTAACATTTCAGTAGCCATATCTGATCCTACAAAGTGTGACTGTAAGAGACCATTGAATTGGTCAATGCCATATCGGTTCTGCAGAAGGGACTGTGCTATGAGTGACCGACCAGTCGATTGGTCAGAGACTATTTAGTTCATCGAAGTAACCAATACTTGGAGCCAAGTCCAGGAAGATTGTCTCCAACTCGGTAGTGTTCGAGAACTGTATTACCAGTGACTCCGTGGGAGTGTTATAGATGCAGTTGGTCCAGTGAAGTGTGGTCCAGCAGTGATTCTATTGTTGTGGTTCCACGTTCGGGAGACGGAGTGGTCTCCAAGGTTCTAGTCATCTCACTGGAAGGAAGCCGGGTGAGTGGCGGACCGACTGGACGGGACATCTGCATCCACTCTACTTCTCAACTCGATGAAGACACCTACATCTCTAAGTCTGTCTCTACTCTATCTTCTATTTGTGTAAATAGATTCTTCTATCAGGATGTTCATTTCAGTTCTATATTCTCAAGGGTAGAATAAACTTTATGTAAGTTGACTTGCTCTTTGTATAATGATTGAGTGTGGTCTCGGACGATGCCTAAGTGTTCATTGTTCAACAGGTGTAGGTAGTTAGTGGGGGTCTAGAATCTGGAGGGGTGTGTAGACGTAACTAAATAACCTGAGATCAACCACAGAGAAAAAAAAAAAAGTGTATCTGCTCGTCCAACCCCTGGGGCTAGAATACACGGGAGTGCTAGAGACACCTCGGGTGTGGTTCACTCTCACTACCCAAGGTGAACCCGAAACACTCCGTTACAGCTATATTTTATTCACTAGCATGTCACTGTATCAAGCACTAGTCACAATTTCAATCCTTTCCTGGAAATACATATAAATAGGGTTCTTGATATCCCAAAAGATGGCTAACATTTTTTTTTTAATGTTTGGTCTTCCATTTTGAAATGGTTGTACCATTCATACACACTCCCCTGACTCAAACAACTATTCCCATACTGAATCATCATTCTTGTGTATATTTCACACGGTTCATACTTTCTGGTTAAAAAACAAATGAATAACTACTCGTTGTTCTTCCACAGTCCAAGTTGATAATGGGGCAGATATTTTGTAATAGCTGTTATAGTTATTGATTAAGAGCCAGTTTGTGTCCTGAAATAAGATTTTTCCTTGCCTATTCTATACCATGCACTTTATAATAAACTTCCTATTATTTAATGACTTTCCCTCGTATGCTGTGTTCTGTCGTGTCTCAGCTTTCCTAGTACACCTCCCCTCATGGTTATCTTTCCCAGGCATTCGTTTCCTTTTACATAACCAAAATATTGCACGTTCCTCAATTATATTTGTCTTAATAACCAATCTTCTTCAAAACTGACTTTATTATGTATAGATCTCTTTGTTCTCTTTTACGTTCTAACACTCTTCTGTAACACTTATATTCAAAGACGTATATGTGTTTTCAGCTAAGTTGTTAAATGTTCAGGTTCCACCCCCCCCCCCCCCCCATGTTCTCCCAGGAAATACGTATATTGTCAATTCCTTGATACGTGTTGTATTATTTGTTTCACGTCATAACGCTTGTGCACAAATGTCTTCTTCTTGTAATGGCTGTCATGCGCTCGAGCTTATACACTTGTTCTAGCGACCGTGTAAGAGGTTTGTTCCACATCCCTGTCAGTTGGGTGTACACGTTGACTTCTCGTTTCAAAAGCAATGGCAGTAAACCACAAAAGGTAAATAGTAGCTGGGGTGACTGTAACGTCCTGTGCAAAGGACCTTTAATCTTAATGGCATTTCCGTCGGCCGCCTGCAGCGAACCTGGATACTCCAAACTGCTGCTCACTTTCTGTCATTTCTCTCAACTGATAAATACACCTGTTGACATATTTATTATATTGGTTGCCATTATTTTTGTCTCCCCCCCCCCCCAATTGATGTGTGTGTGTGTGTGTGTGTACGTGCGTTAGTATGTGTGTTTTTCCCCCGCTTTACTCTTGCGCTAACTTTGTTAGTTTCTCAAATCCCAGTTGTGGTGTTGATGTTAGACTGTGCCGTGAATTATATATATTCTTTGTCTCACTTTCTTTCCCAGACAATTCCAAAAACATTCTCAGGAATTGTAATGTACCCATTTCATGAGCCATACTGGTCAGAAAGAAAATAACTGCTACAGCTGGAGTCCACTATTGTGAAGGTCAAAGGTACTATCCACAAGGCCGTCTCATCTCCTATACCTAGCGTTGAAAGAGTTCATAAAGCTCTCTTGACCTTGCTTGGTGGTGAACATATTCCTGGCACATGTGCTAGTATTACACAAGAGCAAAATAAACATGGTCTTATTTGAACAGTATTAGTGATGTAGTCAATTTGAAGAGGCAATCTGACAGATGGAACACTGCGTAATTCTTTCTGGGTCAAAGACTGTATAATCAAGGTATGATATTTGTAATCTTAGGCATCTTAATCTGTTTGCATTCTACAGTCGGTTGACTATTATATGACTGTCTCTATTGTGTAATATGAATTACGCTATCATGTTACTCTCAGTACGACATAGCCTTGCTGCTTAGGCAAACATAGAGATGTCAGGCGTAAGGTTGGGGAACGGCAACCGGATGCGGAAGGGAGCTGGGTACAATGCCTGGTAAAACCGTACCCATGCATGACCCAAGGTTTGTGATTGTTTCAATAGCTGTACCACAATGGCTTGCATGCTTGTCTGGCGGCACGCGAGCCATGTGTTCGAATTCCCATCGAGACATTCGGGATGTACAAGGGACACCTCAATAGTGTGTATGTGATACATCCTGACGTCGCCGACAATTGCTGATAGATGCAATGTGTTGCAGGCAAGGTATACCTCAAGGCAGATGCGAACAAGGAATACTTACTGCATGATTCCATAGATGCAGTCAATGGTCACGGGCTACTAAGAGGAAGATCATGGATGTCTCAGGCAGAAGCTACCATTTGAAAAATGTGCACACTTAAGAAGATTGGCAGAGGCAAGGAATGGATCAGAGCGCCGAATATAAATTCGGTCTTGTGGGATTATAATCACATTGGACGGTGCGTGTAGGAAGTGGTCAGCGGCGCTACAGAAGATGAAATTCAGCAATTAATTCATAACTACTGTCGTCCTAGCGATGTGATTATCTACACAAACTGCTCTGTGTTAAGAGGTCAAAAACGTGACTGGGGATTCATAGCAAACGAAAATCGCCGATATCTAGTAAATGAGAGCTTGGTATATGACATCACAACCTCAAGTATGACAATGGAGGTGGAGGCGTTTACCGCTGCTTTCCGCTGGTTGGAGTACAAACTGTATACGCTTGTGGTGATTATAACTGATTCACAAAGCAGGCTTGCAAATGTGGAGACTGTCATGCTTCGTGCAAATTGGCTGGCATCGATTCAAAGGCCGCGGGTTGTGAGCATTCACTTGATCTTATCTCTAGGACACTCTGGTGTGGTTAGAGATAAACAGACAGACAGATTGGCTGGTGCCGCATCATTAAGGGGTGATTTGAAGCATGATAAGGCAGATGTGGTTAAAGCCCTCTGGGAGAATGTAATTCATGCAGAACAACAGACGGACTATTATGGTCTAGAGCGAATGCAGCAGCAAGGGGTGGTCAGACGATCTGGTCGGCAGTCGTAAATAAGAGGTAAAGCAAGTTAGTTAGTCGACCGATCATCCTCATTGCACATCGAACCATTCAGTCCATAAGTGCTCGGATGCCCTCCTCAGCAAATCCCGCAGCGTGTAGCGGCTAACGACACCAGTTCTGTGCTGGTTTATCAATCTTCTTTGGCTTCCTGCGTAGTATTCTTGTTTGGCCACTCCTCTTTTAATTTGCTGTTCTCGCAGTCTGGCCATGGTTGTAGATTCACAGTCATCACTTGGTTCACGCAAAAGTCTTACTTCTCGTAGAGCATTCAGAATGTCAGCCTGGTCCATGGCGCATCCGCCCTCCACCGTAGCCTCACCTGCGAGCTTGTCAGCCCGCTCATTTCCTTGTACTCCCGCTTGCCCTGGCACGAAGATGAAACTAATCTTTGCCAGCCGAGACCGCTCCAGAGGCAGCAACCATTCTCTTCGGATAGGACCCCTCCTCTATCCTCTTGATCATGTTCATTGAGTCGCTAAGGAAACATGCCCTAGTGAATGTCTATGTCTCAAGCCATGTTATTGCTTTACATACTGCCATGACTTCCATAGTCAGGCTACTTGTGGTTTCAGTTCACCAGAGTCCTCCTTCACAATTCTCCCTACGGCCCGAGCCGTAAAGGCCCATGAGCTTCTCACATGTCGGACGACCGACCCATCTGTGTAGGTGACAGCATCACCGTCTAGCGAATTCTCGAAAATCAACGCTTGTACTTCAGCCTCCACAGCAGCCGGATTTTCTTGTCTGCATTTTCTATCTAGTTGGATGCAAACTGAAAAGGATGTGCAGAAATCTGTTGGCACTTGTACCCACTCCTCGCCAGGTTCTAAGTCCTCAAGTGAACACACCTGTTGAAGAATGTCTTCGGCTTGACCCATCCACGACCGTCCTCTTTTTAACCTGCTGCCCTTCACCTTCATAATTTCACTATGCAGTGGATGTTGTGTGTTTGCGTTAACTCTGAGGTAGGCGCGTGCTCTGAAAACTTGTATTCTCTCTTCAATGGTTGGAA
>OY992878.1:115794099-115816599 GCA_963921405.1 Cepaea hortensis
AAGGCGTTTGTGTGGATCTCTGTGGGTGAAAGCCGAACGACTGTCATCTTGAGCGTCAGACTTGTGAGCTGTATTGTGGTTGTGAGCGTCGTGAGTTATATATTGTATATTGTTGTAATCATCGTTCTGTATTTAATATGGCAATAAATCCATAAAACGTTGTGTCGTTGAGTCTTACGTCGAATCATGTTATACTTGTACTGTCTCACACGTGTTAGCCCAACGAGCCAATTCTAAGGTCCTGACATGTGTGGACGTGGGTTGCTCGTCCTTGTTTAAGAACCTAATATATGTAGACGTGTGTTGCTCGTCTTTGTTTAAACCATACGTCATTAACGATTTAAAACTATAATTCTTGAACTTGTAAAATTTGTCAAGGTTATAGTTATGTAAATGTGATCGTAAAAGTCTCATTGTGATCCATTACTACATTGGTTAAATATGTGTAAAACCATTTGTAAACGTACAGTACATATTGTTTGATCCTGTAAGCGTGTAAAACATTTGTGATTTGTGAAACTTGTCACCGTTTGACCTTGTCGACATTGTGATTTTGTCGCCATTTTGACCTTGTCGCCATCTTGTAAACTTGATGTCTATGTCCTTACTGAATGTCATCGTGATGTAAGTGATGTGTCATCAATGTTATTGAGTGTTCAAATACAGATAAATTGTCTTTGTGCATTGAGTTTGTGGAACGCAAAGAGTTTTGGAAAGAGTGTAACTTCTGTTGAGAAAAACACTGTTGACGGACAAACTTACGACATACAATTATACTTGACGCCATCCAAACCTAATCAACACTTAGTGACTTGCAGGCACACACCAACAAATAGACGCTAACTTATTTTCTTCCAAAAACAAAGCAGGTTTTTCCGTACCATCCATAACCTTGCCGTAGAGGTCATTAGTGGTTCCGAAGTAACGACCCTACAGTTTTCTAGCCCGATTGTCCAACCATTCTTCACCGTATCCAGGGCACTTGAGTATATTTTTCTATACTTTAACTTTACGTATGCAATAGTAGGCACGCATCGTATAGTAAAATAAATTGTAAATTGTTTATTACTAACCATTTATAACATATTTTGTGTGGCTGATTGTCATTGACGTATTTTCCCCATCATGTCGTCATTATTTGATTTCATCGATATGGGTATTAAATTGCAGCTAACAGGTGATGAATTAACAAAATGGAGCGAGAACAAATACGCTGAATACCTGCTGGTACAGGAGAAAAATAATGAACGCGAAGAAAGAGCAGCGGAGAGAGCTCTAAAACAGACAGAGATTGAAACAGCCTTAAAACAGGCAGAGATTGAAACAGCCGTAAAACAGGCAGAGATTGAAACAGCATTAAAGCAAGCCGAAGTAGAAATGGCTGCAAAGACAAAGCAAGCTGAGATAGACAGTGAACTTAATAAAGCAGAAATAGCAGCTCAGAGTAAGAAAGAAGAACTAGAGTTACAGTTGAAAATGAAACAACTGGACACTTAAACTGCAATGAATAAAGAGTCAAAGAAATCTGAAAGACTGGAAAAAGAAAACCAGTATAAGAAGTATCAAGGTATCGTACGTAACTATACCTCGGGTGACTGCATAGCAGCCTTTACTCAAAATTTTGAGACTTTAATGGAACATTACCAAGTTCCACTTTCTGAATGGAATATTCTATATATGAGGAGTCTATCTGGGGAACCTCTTAAAGTCATTGAAACCATCCCCAAAGACCCCAGAAAAGAGTACCATTATATTAAATCTAAGATAATGGCACATTTCATGTTAGACGAGGCAGGTTACAGAGAACAATTCAGTAAATTGAGTCCAAAATCAACTCAAACGTTCTCTGACTACCTCTGTTTAGTCCGAGATGTTTTCAGCAAATGGACTTCAGCAGCCAAAATTAACAAAAGTTATGATAGATTAGAAGATCTCATCATTCGAGATAAAATCATTTCTTCTATCCCATCATCGTTTTCTAAGTTCTTACAGGAGAATGAATGCACAAGTGTGGAAGAAATTGAAAGACGTGGGTCGGCCTATTACACGGCCAACAAACAGTGCTTTGCCACTGAAGCTACTGACAGTAACTGGGTAGCAGCGGCCAACTATGAGAAAAACTATAGTAGGCAAAAACCAAACAGGCCTACCTCTGAGAAATTTAGACATTGCATTCACTGTAAATTTTCTCACCATTTGAACGAGATGTGCGATAAAAACCCAGGGTACCAAACATACTTGCAAAATATGGTAAACAGACAAGACAAAGAGCGTAAATCGTTCAAAAGTTTACGTAAATGTTTTCTCTGCAAGGCTTACGGGCACCATCGCATGGATTGTAGAGGCAGGCATATGACCAACAAAGCCAATGCCGCCTTGTTCGATAGCTCAGCGTCAGAAGACGAAAATCCAGAGAAACATCCTGTGAATGCAGCACAGGCTTGTGATGTATTTAGTGCTAACAAATGCACTGTCTGTAACACCTTCTATGAAGATGGTATCTTAACATGCGGGCACGCCATCCCTATTGCCACTGAGGAAGCTAACTTGGTAATAGACTCAAAAGGCAGATTAGACATCCATCACGGGTATGTTAATGGCAAGTTTGCTACAGTACTTCGCGACACCGGAAGTACACTTATTGGCCTGAAAACAACATTCATAACGCCTACAGACTATACAGGCAGGCACATTACATGTAGAACATTTTCAGGCAATATTGAGAAATATCCATTAGCATGGGCATACATTGAAACACCTTTCCTCACCGGGAAAGTAAAGTGCGCCGCACTTACAAACCCAGTGTGCGATATAATCATAGGAAACTTACCTGAGGTGAATGACAAACCTCATAATCATGATATAACATCACTATGTATTGATGATAACACGACATCACCACCAAATGTCATATCACCTATTGAATGTATGTTAGCTAATGCAGCACTAAGTTCTCATCACATCATTAACGATATCATTCCATCATCATCTGATGTCATTGAGTGTGTGAACGCAGTAACAAGAGCTACTGCTAGAGTGCAAGATGAAAGTAACCAAACTGAGGCTATACAAATGCTTAGCCCAGAATTACCACCTAGTGACTCTATGAAGGAAGCATTCATAACAGCTCAAAAAGCTGATCCTTCACTGTCAAAGTACTTTGACCTGATCGGCAAAAAGGCAAGAATAACCAAGAATGCGAAATGGCATTTTGCTTTACACAATGATATACTCACCAGGTATTACACCAGAGGTGACATTACAACGAAGCAAACTGTTTTGCCAACTACTTATCGCAAGCAAGCTTTACATCTTGCTCACGATATACCTTTTGCAGGTCATATGGCATATGTTAAAACCAGGTCAAGGTTATTGACACAGTTTCATTGGCCAAAATTTTGCAATGACATAAAAACATATTGCAGAAGTTGTGATACATGCCAGAAACTGGTAAAAAAAGGTAAACACCCACAGGCAAAGTTACAAGTCACTGACTTAGCCAGTCGACCCTTTGAAAAATTATCAGTTGACATTGTGGGCCCTCTTAGTCATACAACAACTAGAGGGAATAAATATATTCTAACTTTTATTGATCAATGTAGTTGCTGGCCAGAAGCGATTCCTCTAAAGAACATTACTGCCAACGACATCATGGAAGTGTTCTTCCATATCTTCTCCCGAATTGGGTTTCCAGATACTATCCAGTCTGATAGAGGCACTCAGTTTATTGCCGCATCGACCCAAGCTTTCACCAAAATGTTAGGAGTGAAGCAAGTCTTCAATAGCCCCTATCATCCTCACTCGAGCGGGATTATAGAAAAGCTTAACGGGGATCTGAAGCACATGCTTGCAAAAGTAACTCAAGATCACCCCAATAACTGGGATGTATACCTACCAGCTGTCCTTTTTGCTTATCGCGAGGTACCACATTCTAGTACCGGTTTCTCTCCTTTTGAATTAATCTATGGTGCCAAACCACGAGGCCCATTAACAATTTATCACCAAATGTTAACTGACTCTACTCCAGTACTTAAACCCATATCATCATTCTTGTATGTAACATCATTGTGTGAAAGGATTATTAAATCATGTGAAATTGCTAAAAATGCACTAAAACTATCTGGTGCTACTTACAGACAGTACGCAGACAAAGGTAACAGGACTATAACATTGACACCTGGACAGGACGTTCTACTACTACTACCTAGTGACAGACAGCTATTGACTGATTCTTGGCAGGGACCTTTTAAAGTGACAAGACAAATCTCACCTGTAGACTACGAAATCCTAATAAAAGACAAACACAAAATATTTCACATAAATATGCTAAGACCATACCACAACAGAGACAACGAACAAGACGATACGACAGATTGCACCGTGATAATAGATCACGAAGATGACGATTCTAGCGACGAGATTCCAACACCTACATTAGACACGACAAACTGCTTGAATGAGATCAAGATCAATCCAAACTTAAGTCAAGCAGAGACAAACAGTTGCAAACAGTTGATACAACAGTACAACACCATCTTTTCCGACAACCCAGGACAAACAGAATTAGTACAGCATCACATCACACTCACATCAAACACACCCATAAGATGCAGACCATACACAATACCATTACATTACAAAGAACAATTACATCAAGAAATCATCAACTTAGAAAAAAACAACATCATCAGACGATCCTTATCAGACTTCTCTTCACCCATGGTCATTGTACGCAAAAAGGACAACACAATACGACTTTGCATCGACTACAGAAAACTGAACAAAATAACTGTTTTAGATCTTGAACCAATGGCAAACACTGACGATCTTCTGACAGAACTGACTGACGCTAAGTTCTTTACGACGCTTGACATGTCTAAAGGTTACTGGCAGATAGCTGTACATGAAGACAGCAGACATCTAACAGCTTTTGCCACGCCGTGGGGACTGTACGAATGGTGCAAACTTCCATTTGGGCTAGTCAATGCCCCAGCCACATTCGTACGCATGACACGACTCCTCCTAGCTGACATTCCTAATATTATTTGCTATATCGACGACATCTGTGTCCATACAGAGACAATGACGGAACATATAAAGACACTAGAACAGACACTAGAACGTATCAGACAGCACGGACTGACAGTGAAGCCTTCAAAGGTGAGCATGGCTTACCAAGAGATATCATTTTTGGGGTACAGAATATCCAATGGCTTTGTCATGACAGACAACAAAATTGTCTCCAAAATTCTAAAACTGTCACTCCCGACTAATAAGAAACAAGTCCGGAGTTTGTTGGGACTGATCAATTATTACAGGCAATTCATTCCTGATTTTTCAGAACTGACCGAGGTTTTTACTAATTTACTAACTAAGGATAAGCCTGAAAAAGTTGTACACGATGAATGCCTACGAAATGCATTTCATAAAGTTTTGGCATTCTTTTCTGATAAGAATTCGAATAATCTCATCCTTAAATTGCCCAACATTCGTTTACCTTTCAGATTGAGAACAGATGCTAGCTCCGTTGCGATTGGGGCAGTCCTGTTGCAGGAATACAACAACATCCTGCATCCCGTTTGTTTTATATCAAGAAAACTAAGGCCTCGAGAGCGTGCATGGTCCATTCCACAATTAGAGGCACTTGCCTTAGTAGAAAGTGTGACGAAACTATCCAGATACCTTCTAGGACGTCACTTTATCATCGAAACTGACAACAGTCCATTACGGTATATAAATGCCGGAGTACCATCCAACAATATGATTGCTCGCTGGTCCTTGAAGCTTCAAAATTACAGTTTCGAGGTTCGACATATTCCAGGCAGAATCAATACAATTGCCGATCTTTTGTCCCGTTGTCCAACCGACCCAGTAAGCAATGTCTGAGTGCAGAGTGTACTAATACACTCAGACCAACACAGCCACCAATGAGTGAATTTTGGTTCTATTCACCTACTGTGTAAGGTCTATAATTGTAATTGTGATACGGTTAAAAACCGACATGTATAATATACTTATTTTAATTAAGTCTTGTAATGAGTGTAGTATAATTGTGTAGTGTGTGTTAGAAAGAGAACATTATTAACTGTAAATATACAACAAGAACAGTGTCACAGACGCTTAACCACTTACCAGAAGCGAACTTTGCGGGTTAACAGTGACAGCTGTGTGTGGATTTCTTCACCGTGATATTTTAATGACGTGTGCAAATGTGGACTGAACAGTGACTTCTACAAGCGAACTTAATCCAAAAGGTTCGACACTCAAACATCAGAAATAAGAACAGTCGATCATTATCCATAAGTTGGGAACACATCGGTAATAAGAACATTCCATCATAATCCGAAAGTTGTGATACTATAACATTAGACACGAACTTTGAGAACATTTTACTATCCGTTATAAAATAAAACCTGAGCAGGTGTGTTCAGACAGTGTAACAGCAACTAAATTTTGAGTTTCGTGTGTACTTCATGTGTAATTTAAAAAGTACACCAAAATTAGCAGACGATATACAAATATTCAAAAACTTATGACGATTGTAAAATCCTTTTGAATCTATAAAATATAATACACCAATTGGGTACTTATTTATTTTGATTAGTGTAATCTTAGAATCATATCTTGATTAATGTATTCATATTACCGACTTTTTCTCGTTAATATGAAGAAACTTCAAGCAATGACGCTAAGAAATTAAATAATTATTGTAATTTATTGTATTGCTTGAATGTCAAAATTACTTCCCTTGCATTTATGAATTACACCAAGGGCCATAATTTGAAACATATTCAATAATGTGTATTGTATAAATAGACATTTTGTTGCTCAAATGGCTAACACACCGGGTAGGCGTCCACCAAGCATGGCAGAGAGCTGCCAACATTGCAAACTAACATAAGAGCTCCTGGCCAAATGAGGTTAGAGTTTGAGTGTTTAATACGACTCATATAAAGCCGTATTTCAGTCTGGCTAGATGGCTGTTGCAAAACAACCATATTATTACGTTTTTTTCAAATTGCTGCGAGGTAGATGCGAGAAGCTGGTACTACTGATCTGACTGGGTATTATTGCAATTCAGGTAACCAGCCATCAGGGGGATGAAACCTGATTTGTGTTAAAAGTTGAACTTCATTTGTCATTTCAATGCAACTTACATTTATCGTATATATTTCTATGCCATATATGTATTTTCATGCATAACACAGGGAAAGGGTAGACTCTGACATGAAGTTAACACTACCCCAGTATATACATACATCATGAATGAAAGATGGCATCTTTCATTGAGGTACCCGGGGAGGATGTCAGAGCCTAACATGGGATAGCTATGCAGCAACATCGTTACGACACCCGGCGGACAAGAATTGTCGGCTGGCAAGATTGTTACCTGACACGCGACCAGCGGTCAGGCTGACGACAAGACGCACGCATGCCACGTGACGCCACTAGAGGCGGTCAGCAAGTTGCGCGCTAGCGGGAGACCGAGCTGGGACTTGAGACTGGAAGGACGTGTGCGGTGAAAGCAAGGCGTTTGTGTGGATCTCTGTGGGTGAAAGCCGAACGACTGTCATCTTGAGCGTCAGACTTGTGAGCTGTATTGTGGTTGTGAGCGTCGTGAGTTATATATTGTATATTGTTGTAAGCATCGTTCTGTATTTAATATGGCAATAAATCCATAAAACGTTGTGTCGTTGAGTCTTACGTCGAATCATGTTATACTTGTACTGTCTCTCACGTGTTAGCCCAACGAGCCAATTCTAAGGTCCTGACACAAGTCACAGAATTCAGAATCAATTTCTTCAAGAAAAGCCTAGAACTGACGGTGAATGAGTGCATCTTCCCGAATGAAGTTCACAGCAGAAACTACTGGTTTCAGTACACAAGAAATATCTAAATCTTACCCACAGAGTAATTGCTGATGTACGATGCAGTGTATGAACAGAGCGCCCGGAATTTGCAAATCTTCCAAATGAGTCCTGATCTGCCCCAACAGACCCTTCCTCACTACAGTTATGTTTTTTCCCCTCATCAACTGTAACACCTCGAAGCTGATTCCACCGAAGGTTATAGTCTTGGAAAATTGTTTGCACTTCCACGAAAATGACTTTCCCAGTTGTTGTTCCATGCATGCTGCAAACGGACGCCAACTCTTCCGTTATCTGAAAATCCAAATTGACACCACAAATGAACACGATAAGTTGTAACGTACTCGAGAGATCAATAGACTCATCCAGCGCCAGAGAATACTACAACAAGTTCCTAGCTTTTTCGCGTATCTGTGGCACTATGTTCTCTCCAAGTTCTTCTGTTCTCCGCTCAACTGAACTTGCCGAAAGGCTGATAGTTCCAAACAAATCGGCTTTCTCAGGACACAAGTCATTTGCTGCTTCGATCACACACACTCTTTAATGACGTTGCCATCAATAAACGGTTTTCCTCGTTATGCCATCTTATGCACTGTTTTATAACTTGTACGAGTGACAGATTCATTTTCAGCACATTTTCTCGCGAAGAGATTTCTTTGCGTTTCAAAACCAAGTTTAATGGTCTCATATTTCCCAGAGCGTAATTTTCCAGAAAACTTTTAATATGTTGATGGATGTTTTGTTTCGTAGTGACGCCGAAGATTGTACTCTTTCAAAACGGCAACACATTCACTGCATATTACGCAACTGGTTTTCTGGTCCTTTGTTTCCACAAAGAAGTACTTTACTCCTCACTCGGCGTCCACTTTTGTTTTCCTACTAGCCATAATTAAGGGTGAAGTACACGGGATCTGAAAATGAAAAAGTCATTACATTAGAAACATAATTAAAATCCTATTGAAACACAAGAAAAGCAGAGGACTAGGGGTCACTGGTGAAGCTACAGCTCATCAAAGGTACATATACAGTTTATAGGTACCTGTCAAAGAGCTACGGAAGAGCTAAGAGCTAAGAAATATAGAAATAGATCTAGAGAAGAGAAATATAACGATCTAGGAAATCAGACAGAAGGGACACAAGCACGAGTGAGAACTATAAATAGTTCTCTAACGGGACACACTCGTGTCAACAAGGAGGTCATTGAGTAGACGTGAGCTGGGGTTACCCAAGAGACTGGGAAACCCGCATCACGAGAAGTAACACTGGTTACTCTAACCAGTTGACCAGCTACTAACTGCGTGCTGGAATTCCAAGCACGCAAACCAGCTGATGCACGAAGAGTCAACTGCTCGTGGCTGAACACGCCACAGAGATTCGTCAGATAGGGACTCGACGGCGTAAAAGACGGACTGTGTATTCACTGTGAATACTTTGTTGCTAAGAAGGACAGTAACAATAGTTAGGACTTAAGCTTAGCTTCAATAGTTATTACCATCAACATCATCTTCTCATTACATCTTTATAACATACCATGATGTTTAATACCGATGTGGTTATCCGCTCGCGGAGCTAATGTACTATCAGGTCCAAATAAATTGTGTTGTAATTGTATCCTTTTGTACGACGTACGAGTTGTTATTTTTGTGTGGTACAAAAGAAGGGAATCCTTGTATGCCGGTCGCAGTTGAGTTGTTGACAGTACCTTTGTGTAACCGCACAGAGATGATAGAGATAATAGCACAACGCCGACTGTTCATGGGCCGTAGAAGAATAGAGGAATAAGAAGACAAAGAGAATCTCATTCTATCTCTTCGGCTAACTAGAAAAAAACAACGATTTAGAGATATCAGAAAAAATTCAGGTCAGTGTACAGGGAATCAGAATAATGTAATTGTAAAGATACAACAACATTTGATTAATAATGCCAATGCCCTAATAAATAACATTCATGATTATATGCAATGACAAAATAGGCATCCCCATGAATAAACATACACATTATCATCCTTCACAGTACAATTGATATTCCATCACAGCTTGGGTAGTCATCCAACACAGTACCAGTGATCTTCCATCACAGCTTGGGTAGTCATCCAACACAGTATCAGTGATCCTCATCACAGCATGGATAATCATCCAACACTGTAACTGTAGTCTGATACACAACACCAGCAATTATCAGACAACAAGATGGAACAAAAGTCATTCATTCAGTAGCATGTCCTTTGCAAAACCTCGCTCTCATAACAACCTTCCGGAATACCTCTCGATCATAAGCAAGATTTTCCGCTTCAGATACACCCATCTGGAAATCATCCGCCACATCCTGCATCCATCTTCTCTTTTGCCTTCCTCTTCCTCTCTTCCCAGGCATATACCCCTCCATTATTGTTCTCAGGCACAGACATAGCTATTATATTCCTATATTCCTATTTAAACTATGAAGGTTCGTTCAAAACTCACCCCACAGCAGATAATCGTCAATCCACAATCAAGATCATCTTGGATCTTTTGGATCTTCACAGGGCCTGTCTACCCTCTCAACTGCGTCTGAAAAAACAGTGGCTACGCTCGGCCGTGCCTGGGGCATCTTCGCCCATCTACTTGGTAGTGGCTCAGGGGTTTAAGTTCAAACCCTCTGCTGAAAATTAGACATCAGCATCTCTTCGGCCTAAGTTGTTCCCAAGGCCAAAGAGGCTGGAACATGGCTTTACTGGACTGTTATAGGCACGCCAACACAACATCCCAGCATCCTATACATTTTTTACCAGGGTATCAAGGGATACGCTACTCCATACTCTTGTAGAGTCGCGGCAGGCGGCTTCATTTGGTAATAGAATATATCTTATAATAAGGTTCGCAAAATTTATAAATAGGGCCACCTAAATAAACAACCTAGTGCAGCAAGGAGGTCTCCGCACGTGTGAAGATCTCCTATTATTCTAAACATAATATTTACATTTAAATTGTATCACAACGTCTTGTGTTTCATAGTTATATCAAGCAAGTTCGAGTACTGACGGCGGGCCGGATGAAATGACGCCGCGGGCCGTAGTTTGGTGACCCCTAATCTAGGTAATAGGAATGAGAAAAATGACGATTAATAGGCGAAGTGAGTAGGACAAAACCTGGTCTGGCACAATCAAGGCCTGCATGCACTTATTTTCGCAATGGCGAAAGGTCGTGCAAGCTTATGGGGCTTATGTTGACAAATATTACAAATAGTTCCCCCCCCCCCCACTCTTCCTCACTCTCTCTCTCTCTCTCTCTTTCTCTCTCTCTCTCTCTCTCTCTCTCTCTCTCTCTCTCTCTCTCTTTCTCTCTCTGCTAAATGCTGGTGCAATTGCGTTTGCTTAGAGAATATTTCAAATATCATAATAACATGATAGTAATGCCTTGATTGATCACTACACTTATGTTCAAGCACTCTGGGGAATTTTGTTTTTTTTTCGCATATCCTATTTACATCGCTGTCAACAACAGCATTTTACCGCTGTTGTTGATGTCTTTGCAAGATTACGCACAGTATTTTGCATTGCTTACTGAGCGACAATCTCAGATACCCCTGAAAGTAACCAACGCGACCCGATTCCGTACCGAATCTCGCGCAGCTGTTTCCCCACACGTGGATATAAGGGATTACGGAGAAAATCGTTAACACCTTCGCCAGGGAGACGGGCTCCGCGGAATTGCTAGATATCTAAAAGAAAAACACCCCGACAAACAAAATTGATGGTCCTTCATTATTATTCTGATGATCATAGTCTTCTTGTCTTGTATCATCATAAAGGTCTTTCACATAATCTGACCACGCATGTAAAATCTGATCTTTTTCAATTATGATTTTGCCATCTTTGGTTTTTAGGCAACCTGTTGATGTGTCTGTTCTTTTGTTAGTGATGTCATTAATTCTTGTGTGCATTAATTTGGTATTCTGGGTGTTGTGTTGGTTTTCAATTTATTTGCAATTTTCCTCAAGCCATGTTTCTTTTGCCTCTTAGCATAGCAGTAGCTTCCTAATTTTCCTGTGAATCTCTTCGTATAATTTCCTTGTTATTTTTGTTGTTTCTTCTTATTTCCATGAGTTTTAAGATGTCTTCCATCATCCATTTCTTGCGCCCTATTATCTTTATTTTTGGGATTATTATTGTTGTTAGTGCAGCTTCTTGACTGATTTCTGTTATATTTTCAATTGGTCACTAACGTCTCGAAATAATATTGCATTGCCATATCGGACAATGCATCGAATCTGTTCTTTACCTCTACGTTGAATGTACTTTTATCTCCTCACTCTTCAGTGCCTGTAGATCAAATTTTGCGTTTCTATTTGTATATTTGCCGGTCTCTCTGGCTGAGGGGTTACAACACTTTCTCCGTAATCCCGTTTATCACGCAGAGTCTCGTAGCGGGAGAGAACTGGGAGCGGTTAGACCCCCGCTGGTGACTTGAGGGATAATGAGCCGGCCGCTCAGAAAGCAATGGCAAACTACTGAGCGTAATCTTGCCAAGAAATCAACAGAAAGCTGAAAGATGCTGCTGTTGACAGCGATGTCCTGTAAAGGATATGCAAAAAAAAAAAAAAAATTTGTATATTTGACTTTCTTTAAGTTTATATGTAAATTGCCTAAGATTAATCTATGGTTGCAGTAGCAATCTGCACTATGTTAAGGGACATAATCATCTAGTATTGTTGCAAGGGAGCTTACTAGAACTTAAAAAAGAAAATGGTATACCTAGCTACAATACCTCTAACTAACATTAACGTCTTTTATTTTTATTTGAGAAATAAAGCAGTTAATACCGCAATCAAGTATTGCAATCGTTAGAAGAAAACTTTTAAAGTTTTTATACAACATTTGCTTAATCTATTTTTACTTAAATTTTATAATCAAGTTTTTCAATTCTACGTTTATATTTAACTGTTAAAACTGTACTTTTAATGTTACGTGCGCTTCGGCTTGAGTACATTTCCCCGATGTGGGGAAACATTTTTTTACTGGCCTCTTAAGGCCACCCACAATGTAAAGAAAATTTACTTACATTAACGGCGAAAGACCTTGGAAGTCTATGGGGTTTATCTTGATAAATACGTTTAGAGGCAACGTCATTTATGTTTGTAAATTTCATTCAATGTGAACAAATAGTTCTCTCTCTCTCTCTCTCTCTCTCTCTCTCTCTCTCTCTCTCTCTCTCTCTCTCTCTCTCTCTCTCTCCAAATGCTGGTGCAATTACGTTTGCTTAGAGAATATTTAAAATATCATAATAAAATGATTGTAATGCCTTGATGGGTGCCTCCTTCCTTCCGCTAGCCGATGGGACACCCTTGGGCAAGGTGGAGTACCAGTTTAGCCTCCCGATCAGGGTTACGTGAAGCCATGGGTGCAGGTGGTGGAAGAAGTTGAAGAGCAGCCGACAGATAGTTGTAGGTTATGGTCTCCAGCTTCACGGCGGAAGGCAGATGATCTCTGTTTTGGGAGACATTGGCTACGGTCATCGACCAGTATGGTCACTGCTATGAAGGAAAGCAATGGCAAACTACCTTCTTTACAGATGCCAAGAATATCATGTACTGCAGTCTTATCGATGATCAGAGAAACGGCGTAAATGGGTGCTCCATAGGAGCAGCCTAGCCCGGTAGGGGTAGTCATGTGCATCAGGTGACTCCAGACATACAAGTTTATGCACCAACAGCAGACAGTAGAGATGACAGCATCGATGAATTTTATAGTGATTTAGAGAAAGCCTTCAAGAAATGCAAGAATTCTGAAGTAACTATCATAATGGGTGGCTTGAATGCCAAAGTTGGAAATCAACAGGACGGATGCATAGTGAGCAAGTATGGACTAGGGTAGAGGCCACCAAACGTTTTTCACGGCGGGCCGGTTAACAGACAAAATGACGAGCTCGGGCCGGATAACTGACAAAATGACGCGCGCGGGCCGGATAGTCATTCTGTACAATACTTGCGCCGGTCTCCGTGGCGAAGATCTTACGGACGCGGTTCGTAATCCCGTATACCCATGGTCGAAATACAACTGCGATCGATTTGGCAGCAGACAACGTTGCGCTGGTTTTTACACTATGATATGGGTGCCGGTCGTTCGAAAAGCAATGGGAAACTACTGAACATAAACTTGCCAAGACATCAACAACAGCAAACAATGCTGGTGTTGACTGAAAACGTCCTGTAAAGAATATACAACTAACTTGAACAATAATTGCAAGCTAGAAGGAAAGCTCTGGGAAAAAAGACGAAAAACTAAGTTAAACGCATATAATACTAACTGTGCCTGCCTCTGTCTGGAGTTGGAGCTTCAGTATTCTTTCAGTGCCTTCACTTGGTGGTATGATGGAATTAAGCAGCTTGTTTCTGATAGCGAAGCCAACTCCATGCTCCCTGGTCTCTCCGCACGGCTTGCCATGCCAGTAAAAAGTGAAGTCCCTCTCCTTGATGCTTCCAGATTCTTGGAGTCTGGTCTCTTGCAGGGCGACAATGTCTATCCCCAGTCTTAGTAGTTCGTTGTTTATCACTGCAGTTTTGCGGGCATCCACAATCTCAATTAGATCGTATGAGATGCCAGGGGTCATGGTTCTTACGTTCCATGTTCCCAGCCTTAGGGCCGGTTGTTTTTTTTTTTTTTCTTCTCTTGCTGTTAGGTGTATAGATTGCGGTCCAAGTGTCAGGATTTTCCCCTAAGCTCCACACACCCTCAGGAGCAGATGAACCGTGGCGAGACAACACCTTATTGACTGGGGGATGCCCAGCTTAGGCGGGCGGTAGCTATCTAGTGAGATACGATAATCTCTCCCGCCGTCGGAAGTAGCCCCTGGCGCCTTGCTCTACGCCAATCGAGCATTAAGACTTATAACCGGCAAATGCTGCTTCCCGTGTTGTGTCACCGTTTTACACGGTGCTGAAGTGACCTCTTCAGGGCACAAGCCTGGGCAATGGAAATCGGAGAACCAGCTGTTGCCCAGTAGCAGGTTCCCCCTCTCCACGTCGCCGATGTTGACCAAGGGAAAGGCAGTAGCCAATGCAACTTGGCATCGGTGCATCGCAGGAGTTGACAGAACTATGTTGTTTACAACATGGAACTGCCTTTGGGACTCCATCTCCGGATTTGTCTTCAGGGTTTACTCCCGAAGCCTTTCCCATATGGGTATACCCGCAAGGCAGCGGAGGTTTGAGATTTAGAGTTCCTTCTCTTAGAAGAGATACCAACCAAGGCTGACGAGCCTCCTCTGCCCGGGAATCAATAAGGAGGGAAGTCTAACATTCTTCCTTCCTGGCAGTGACCACACTGATCGGATGACCGTAGCCATTGTCTCTACTGAGAGATCCTCTGCCCACCGTCACCGACTTGAAACCATAACTAACAACTATCTGTCAGCTGCTCCCAAGTCCAATCCACCACCTGCTCACATGGCTTCACGTTACCCTGTTGGGAGGGCTAAATGGGTACTCCACCTTGCCCAAGGGTGTCCCGTAGGCTAGCGGAGGGAAGGAGGCACCTTACTTCTCCTTTGATAGGGTGTACCCCTACCCCGCTACCCACAATATATATATATATATATATATATATATATATATATATATATATATATATATATATATATATATATATATATATATATATATATATATATATGCTACACATATTTCAGCGTGAGTAACAAAATCTGGTAATTACAGGATGAAACACAATACATAAGAGACAAGTAATTATAATTACAATGTATATCAAAATGCAATACAATCCAGCCACGAGGTCAATTATAATGTTACTAGCATGTTAAAAAGAATGATATTTGTTCCCATATACATGAGATCTGCTAGTTGTACCAATATCACTTGTTGAGGACACTCGTATATAGGAAACGTAAATGCCATACAGTTAAATAAAAATCGGTTCGTTTACTATATTTGACAGCAATAAACGATTGCTAAATTACAGTGAGGCCTTAGCAATTAGGCTGTTACAGCTCGTTTTGTGCAAACAGAAAGATTTTGTTTTAAATTTGATATTACCATGGGGATAAATGCTTGACATTGGAACAATACATGTGGCTATGAGTTTTCGGTATTTTAGCCAAAGTATTATTCATAATGAAGTGGGACAATATCAACCTATTAAGAGAGGTGTTAGGCAGGGATGTGTAATGTCTTCAGATCTTTTTTCCCTATACAGTGAAAATATTTTCAGGAATGTAGAAGATATAAATGGAATCAGCATTGGAGGACGAAACATCAATAACATTAGATATGCAGATGATACAGTATTGATTTCAGACAATGCACAAGACCTACAACAATTAGTAGACGCAGTTGTTGAACACAGTGAGCAGGTGGGGTTGGAATTAAATTGTAAAAAGACACATGTTATGGTCGTCACTAGGAAGAACGAAGTACCACAATGTAATATACAAGTAAATGGGAATATTCTTCAACAAGTGAATCGGTACAATCATCTCGGAACAGTCATAACATCTGATGGGAGATGCCTTGAAGAGATTAGAACAAGAATCGCCATGGCGAAAGTAGCCTTTAGCAAGATGAAAAACATTCTGACCAATAAACAGATATCAACTGAAACGAGAAAAAGAGTGTTGAGGGGATACATAGAGCCTGTTCTTTTGTATGGATGTGAAGCTTGGACAATGTGCAGTCAAGCTGAAAAACATCTGATTGCTGCATAAATGTGGTTTCTGAGGAAAATGCAAAGAATACCATGAACAGACAGAAAAACGAATGACCAAGTACTACAGGAGACAAATGAAAATCGTAAATTGATTAGAGAAATTAGACGTAGACAGTCAAAATTTTAGGACATGTTATGAGAAGAAATGGATTGGAGAACTTAGTGACAACTGGCAAGATCGAAGGGAACAGACCGAGAGGAAAATACCTGGATGGCTTGGCCACATGGCATGGACGAGACAGGAACACTGAGCTGATCCACGACGCTGGTGATCGAGTGAAATGGCGAGTCAGTTATCAGTTATCAGTTGGGGTATCTTCATTGCACTCCGGACATGTCCATAGGTGCTCAGATCCTCCCCCCCCCCCCCAGCATATGCATCAGCGTCCGGTGGCTAATAGTGCCAGTTCTGTGTTGGTTGACGAGGCGCTTTGTTTTCCCGATGTACCTCTCATGTCTGGCCGTGCCAATTCTTACTCCCAAGTCTTTCATCCTGGACAGCGATGTGGAATCACTGACGTCATAGTCCTCTGTTCTCGCCATATATTTGAGGACGTTAATAACATCGGCACGATCCATGGGCTGGCCATCTACAGGGGGTGCAGAGCCAGCCAGTTTATCAGCTCGTTCATTTCCCTCCACTCCCGCATGTCCCGGGACGAAGATGAAGGTGACTTTACGGACAACAGACTTCCGCAGCGACTCAGTCCACTGTCTACGTACAGATCCAGCTTCGACCTTCTGAACCATGCTCATTAAATGGCGAGTCATGACTGCCCACGCTTTCCGGCATGGCACATGATTGATTATTCATTTGGTGATGGGTGGTTTTTTTCTTCGAAAAAAGGTATAGGTGCCGGTCGTTCAGAAAGCACTGGCAAACTACTGAACGTAAAACTTGCCCAGGAATCACGAACAGCCACAATTCTGGGGGTTGATTGCTACGTCCTGTGAAGGTCATGCAATTAATTATTATTAATGTATTCACTTCATTTGATATATAGCAGCATATTATGTTAAATTTTCAATTGTTCGCTTCAGACAAACATAGCATATCATTCCAACTCTTCAACTATTGGCCACGCACAAACATATTTATACAGACCAATCAGCACTCGACTGGCGATGTGGTGGAAATCACGCCTTTCGCCTTCACTTTCCATGTCATTTCCCGGTACCCTTTTCAGGCTGGGTCAACTTTAGTTAATGGTTAATGCAGAATCCATGTCACAGCACTCCGGATAAACCCATAAATGGTCCGTCTTCAACAACAATTGTCGCATGCTGCAGACTTTAATTGTGCCAGTAAAACGCTAGTTGTAAACACTACGGATTACGAAGATACGAGTGTAGCCCCTGTGAGCTGAGGGTTTAATGTGGAGTGCATTTACATGCTTACGTGGTTGTTTATGTCATGAACTGCATGTTCGGAAAAATGGTGGTCACCGGTTGCTGAACTAACTGGGTATGCTTTATGCAGAAATGTGTGACTGCTGGTTTTCTAGTGAATGCTGCTTCTATCGACGATGAACTGTATTTTTACTGCCTTCAGTCTGTTCCGATTTTCACATGAGGCATTTATGAGCATATTGTGTGATATTCACTGGTACAGGAATTAAGCATTATGGGGCAACCCTTTATCGTGAAGTTGGAACGACGACTAACTAACTAACTAACTAACTAACTAACTAGCTAGCTAACTAACTAACTAACTAACTAGCTAGCTAGCTAGCTAACTAACTCCAACCAACCAGCGAGCCAATTAACTAACTAACTAACTAACCAACTAACTAACTAACTTCGGCTTTATCCTTCCAAAAGTCCTTCCTTGCTGGAATGACACTTAAACTCAAACTCCAAAATCCTTGTAAATAGGCTGTTTCATCTATTACTTTGTCTTCAATTAGCAGTCATCGATAGATATTTTTCACAATAATTTCCTTGTTCGCCTTAAATGCTTCACTACATCCGCTTTGAAGCCAACAGATCCGCCCGATCGTTGCCCCTCCCTTCAGCATCACCCGGATGGTATATCCTTATAAGGATATCCGTATTGCCCTGTAAGATAGTTTAGTTTAATTTAGTCGACGGATCAATAATCACGGCCCACGGGTGTAACACATATGTGCTTCTTTCTACTCCTAACTCAAGCTTGAGTCCCGAGAATCTCAGTTCAGTACACGAACTCCGTAGCACCGGCAAGGATCCTGAAATAGTTTGGTTAGATTTTTAACTCGACATTTTGCTCGGGCAGCGCCATTAGGCTACTCTTTTTCGATTTTCAACTGCCAAGGGATTTTTTACGTGCGCAACAATACACACGGGCGTCCGATCTCACTACCCAGAGACCAGGGGACATTTTTGTTATTAGAAGTCCACGTTAAAAATTCTCGGCCCTCACCGGGGAATGAACCTGGGACCCCCAAGACATCATACCTCGAGACCACTCAGCCCCCTTGCCATGTAAGAAATAAGGTTTAAAGGGGTTTAAAGACAAACGGATCGATTTCATTGCAGGTGGTTGTATCCCATATGGCTCGGTCTCTTTCAGTAAAGCGACTTGCTGAAAACGTCTCATGAAGTACCAACTCCATAACTCCGCTAATGACCCCTCGGAGTCTACGAGGAATGGCAATGGCGAACAGAATGACGTAGTCAGGACAGGAACCTCTGGGATTGAGAGTTGCTTTGTACCAACTCAAGCCACATCCGTCTATTTTGAACTTTACGTAATAGGGACTCTGTATAACGTTGCCATCCAGAAATGTATCAGCACCACACTTACCCATGACGTAGAACACAGAATCCCAGCCCACAGAACTGCACAGAAGTCCACCGATTGGGAAGATCAAAGCATTTCCAAACTGACCTCCTGAAATGTAAACACGAATTCAATTTAATCAATCAATCAATCAATCAATCAATCAGTTACTTGATCAATCACTCAGTCAATCAATCAAATGTCGTCTCTATAATGGCCATCCATCCATCATGTGCCATGCCGATAAGCGTGGGCGGTCATGATTCGCCATTTCACTCGATCACCAGAGTTGTGGATCAGCTCAGTATTCTTGTCTCGACCATGCCACGTTGCCAAGCCATCCAGGTATTTACTTCTCTGTCTTCCTCTTGTTCTCTTCCCCTCGATCTTGCTAGTTGTCACCAAGATTTCCAATTTATTTCTTATCATTACCTGACCACAAAATGTTGACTGTCAACGCCTAATTTCTCTAATCAATTTACGATTTTCATTTGTTTCTTGTAGGACGCGGTCGTTGATTTTTATGTCTGTCCATGGTATTCTTTGCATGTTCCTCAGAAACCACATTTCCACAGCCATAAGATGTTTTTTCAGTCTGTTTGCTCATTGCCCATACAAAAGCACATGTTCTATCTAGCACCTCAACACTCTTTTTTTTTCCTTTGCAAATTACATCTATCCGCTTTATGTGGGGTTGTTTCAATCCGACACTGCCGCGTGCAGAGAACAGGGGAATCATACTCCAGAAAGGAGGTAACTGCAAGTTTGTGGCTGACAGAATACAAAGATACCTGAAGATAAAGATATACGTTCAATGGCTAATTGACAATTATCGAATGCTATGAATGGCTGCGAGGAGTTATGCCATGCTGGAAAGCCTGTTATCATGAGGAGATCGAATATTAATGAATTGCCACTAGTGTGTAGTTTAATGACAGAGATGGACTTCATCACTGATCTGGTGGCTCATCATGCATGTTCAATAACTGTCTTATTTTGAAGCCTTGCCAATGAATTGTTCCATGACTTGAGTGTTGAACATTATCGCTGGACAATCTCAGTTGGAGATCTTTCATGTTTGATTATTTGGGACCACACGTTTGTTGTATTTATGAAAGAAATAAAAAAAAAAAAAAAGAGAGAGAGAGAGACAAGTGAAATATTTCGGCTACGTTAGAAGACAAAAACCATATTGGATGGTAAAGTAGAAGGCAAGTGAAAGAGAGGTAGACAACAATACAAGTAATAAAATAAATGTTTGCATATCCTTTACAGGACATTGCTGTCAACATCAGCATCTTTCAGCTGATTGTTGATTACTTTGGCAAGATTACGCTCAGTAGTTTGCCATTGCTTTCTGAGCGGCCGGCTCACATACCCCGTAAGTTACCGATGCGATTCGAACCACTGCTGATTCTCACCGTCGTCACGTTACTTACGAGAGTATACGAGATTGCGGAGAAAAGTGGCTAACCTCTAGGCCAGGAAGCCGGCACAAGTGGGAAGATAATATCAAGAGATGGATGAACAGCAATCTGACAAATTTGTATAATGACGACGAGAGACAGGCAATATTGGAGATCCATTTGAGCCAACCTTCATTGTGGAGACGGCACCTGAACCGATTGATTGTTTGTTATAAACCCTTTGACACCTGGCAGCGACAGACACGTCACAGTGACCTACCTGACAGGGACACGCCGACCAATCGACTTCTCTCGGACTTTGGTGACCACCGCGCAAAGAGGGCCTGAGCAGCGGGGTACAAGGCACTCTGTGGTGATACACGTAAACAGCGAAGGTCAGTAGGTGTCACAATGCTGTGATGTGTACCGTAACTTTTAGCACATCGTGCATCAGCTATCCTTTCCAGCTTTCTCATTACCAGTTTGCAACTTCATCCACGAGCTTGTCCTGTGCAGAATCCCTCCCCCTTCACCTTCAAAGTTCTTTCGAAAATTCTATACATAAAAAAGTCAAGTGACCTACCTATCTTGTTATCGTGTGCAGAATCCCACCCCCTAAAATTGTCCCGAGGACCTACAGTAAAATCAAACACGTATACATACCTGACAAGGGGTTTAGTGCACATTAGGAAGATAATTAATGTAGGGAAAACAGATGAAAATAATGTAATAATATAACACAAACTAAGATAAATATCAATCAAACAGTAAAGAATAAAACTCAACTGTCCGACGTTTCGGTAGTCCTACTTTTGTCAAGAACAAAACAAACATAGATGTAAATATTTTCAAAATCAATATGAAAACCCGTTATTATTGAAAAATAAAACAATTTAGCACCAAAGTACGTGCATATAATTATATTATGTCTCATCCTGCAATTGTCACATAAGGCAGAGATGTGCAATACTCACATTTCTTCTATTATATCTCCTCTTACATGTGTCAGATAAGACTGAGATGTGCAATACTCACATTTCTTCTATTATATCTCCTCTTACATGTGTCAGATAAGACTGAGATGTGCAATACTCACATTTCTTCTATTATATCTCCTCTTACATGTGTCAGATAAGACTGAGATGTGCAATACTCACATTTCTTCTATTATATCTCCTCTTACATGTGTCAGATAAGACTGAGATGTGCAATACTCACATTTCTTCTATTATATCTCCTCTTACATGTGTCAGATAAGACTGAGATGTGCAATACTCACATTTCTTCTATTATATCTCCTCTTACATGTGTCAGATAAGACTGAGATGTGCAATACTCACATTTCTTCTATTATATCTCCTCTTACATGTGTCAGATAAGACTGAGATGTGCAATACTCACATTTCTTCTATTATATCTCCTCTTACATGTGTCAGATAAGACTGAGATGTGCAATACTCACATTTCTTCTATTATATCTCCTCTTACATGTGTCAGATAAGACTGAGATGTGCAATACTCACATTTCTTCTATTATATCTCCTCTTACATGTGTCAGATAAGACTGAGATGTGCAATACTCACATTTCTTCTATTATATCTCCTCTTACATGTGTCAGATAAGACTGAGATGTGCAATACTCACATTTCTTCTATTATATCTCCTCTTACATGTGTCAGATAAGACTGAGATGTGCAATACTCACATTTCTTCTATTATATCTCCTCTTACATGTGTCAGATAAGACTGAGATGTGCAATACTCA
>OY992878.1:115821599-115881599 GCA_963921405.1 Cepaea hortensis
CTCTAAAAGTCAGCACGATCGTACCACGTCTCTTCCTCCGCATCATTATCCCCATAAGTTGTTTGTTGTTGTTGTTGATGATGATGATATTGGTGTTGTTGTTTTTGTCGGGTGAGAGGTAAGCTAGGTCAGACATCTTCTGGGGGTAAGCGTGACTATTGCCAGTTATTCTAATCACAACACATGAGTCCGATGACGTGATTCAGAAGCCCAGCCGAATTCCTCACATGTCAGCAACGATCGTTCAACTCGTTCATCTACATTCACAGCTTTGTTGCTTTCCCTGTTTAGAACTTGTTCGTGTTTATTATTAATTATATGGGAGTCTCCGTGGTGAAATAGTTACGTCCCCTGCTTCATGCAACGAAGGTTGTAGGTTCGATTCCGGGTTAAGTCATTGGGTTCACGAGTGCACGAGTATTTGAATAGACCAATCTGCGCTTCAGGGTGAGTATATGGTGCTATATATATATATATATATATATATATATATATATATATATATATATATATATATATATATATATATATATAGACTAATCGGTGCTTCAGGGTGAGTATATGGTGCTATATATATATATATATATACAGATATATTTGTATAGACTAATCGGTGCTTCAGGGTGAGTATATGGTGCTATATATATAGATATATATTTGTATAGACTAATCGGTGCTTCAGGGTGAGTATATGGTGCTATATATATATATATATATATATATATATATATATATATATATATATATATATATTTGTATAGACTAATCGGTGCTTCGGGGTGAGTATATGGTGGTAGATATATATTTGTATAGTCTAATCGGTGCTTCAGGGGTAATGCCGTCAATATCACGAGTGACCTTCACTTCCCTAGATACTTTCAGGTACCAATTTTAGACTGAGTCGACAAGATCAAGTTAAAAAACACCGTCACAAAGCGTATTTGAACAAATGATCACGGATTTGGAAGGCACGCGTGTAGCATTCGTGCTACCTGGGTCGCCTGTGACAACACACGAATATGAACCATGACCCACTTCACAATCAGTAACGACACAAGCTCGAACCTGTTGGACTTAAATGTGACGGAAACATTCTTAGTTAGTTAGTTAGTCGACAGATCATTCTTATTGCACATCGAACCATTCAGTCCATAAGTGCTCGGATTCCCTCCTCAGCAAATCCCACAGCGTGTAGCGGCTAACGACACCAGTTCTGTGTTGGTTTATCAATCTTCTTTGGCTTCCTGCGTAGTGTTCTTGTTTAGCCACCCCTCTTTTAATTTGCTGTTCTCGCAGTCTGGCCATTGTTGTAGATTCACAGACATAAATTGGTTCTCGCACCTCTATCCTCTTGAGCATGCTGATTGAGTTGCTAAGGAAACAAGCCCCATTGAATGTCGGTGCCTCGAGCCATGTTATTGCTTTACTTACTGCCATGACTTTCATAATCAGGCTACTTGTGGTTTCAGTGAAAGCACCAGAGTCCTCCTTCACAATTCTCCCTCTGGCCCGAGCCGTAAAGGCCCATGAGCTTCTCACATGTCGGACGACCGAGCCATCTGTGTAGATGACAGCATCAACGTCTTACGAATTCTCGAAAATCAATGCTTGTACTTCAGCCTCCACAGCAGCCGGATTTTCTTGTCTGCACTTTTTGTCTAGTTGGATGCAAACTGAAAAGGACATACATAAATCTGTTGGCACTTGTACCCACTCCTCGCCAGATTCTAAGTCCTCAAGTAAACACACCTGTTGAAGAATGTCTATGGCTGGACCCATCCACGACCGTCCTCTTTTTAACCTGCTGCCCTTCACCTTCATAATTTCACAATGCAGTGGATGTTGTGTGTTTGCGTTAACTCTGAAGTAAGGGCGTGCTCTGCAAACTTGTATTCTGTCTTCAGTGGTTGGAAAATCAAGAAGATAGCGCATTGCCCTGCATGCTGTATCTCTTGTACATCCAAGAATAATGCGCATAACTTCATTCTGTATCCTTTTCATCCTTTCTATCTGCTTACGGCTGAGAGTCAGGATTGCCATCGCATACTCAAAAACAGACATGACCAGCCCTTTGTATAGAAGACATAGATGGCGCTGCTCACAGTTTGCTGCCGCCATCACCCGCATCGCAGCCAAACGTCGCTTGGCCTTTGTTATCACCTGGTCTATGCGCTCATTATAAGCAACGCTTCGATCAAACCGTATCCCCAGGTAATTCAATGCCTGCGTTCTTTCCACCGTCTCTGAACACAGCATTACAGTTGGTGTTGGAGTGTTGACAATATGATTATTCAGCGAGAACCAAGTCACTGTTGCCTTTGTTAGGTTGACCATTGCCTCAGCTTCATCACACCAAGTACTTATGCGATTGAGTTCGGTTTGTAGTTCCACAGCAACCTGCTCTCTATCCTTACCCTGACGATACACTAAAACATCATCGGCATACGACTACCAGGTCCAGTGATCTGCTCACTGGTGATTCTCACTGTGTAGGCGTTGAACAGTACCGGAGATAATGGGGAGGATCTCTGTGGTAGGCCAGGATATATTGTTGTTGGTTCCGAAGTCCAACTGCCACATCTAAAGACTACTTTCCTTTGGAAGAGGGCTGCAGCTAACCAGCTAAGGAGGAATGGACTTATTTTGAGTTCAAGAAGCTGAAGCATTAAAAATCTAATGGTACTCTGTTGTACGCGCCCTCAAGATCAATCGCTGCAGCAAAGGTTTCAATGCCTGAGTGGAAACCTTCATAGACATCATGGGCGGAAACATTCTTAGGATACCGCTGGCCAAGGACAAGAAACATACTGACATTCTACTCCCCCCTCCGGCCCCCTTTCTCACTGACATTCTACTCCCCCCTCCGGCCCCCTTTCTCATTGACATTCTACTCCCCCCTCCGGCCCCCTTTCTCACTGACATTCTAGGAGGTTAACGTAGCAGACCAAACAGATAAGAGCACTTGCTCTTAAACTTCCTGTGTGCTGATGCTGAGGCAGCGGGTTCATCGTCGTGAGTTTCGTATTCGTTATCATAGCCTTCGTCGTTATTATTTTCATGAGCAGCAAGATAATATTCATCATTATTATCGTCCTACATATCTGAATAATCGTCAACCGTCTCTTCCTCCTCGTCATCATTGTCATCACATTTGTATTGTTATTGCTATTGCTGATGATGACGAGGTTGTTGTTTTTGTTGCGGGTGAGAGGTAAGCTTGTTTCAGAAATCTAAAAGATTGACTTCTCGTCCTTGACTTCAGGACGAACGCTAGTGCGACAAAATTCAACCTAAAGACTATATGTTATTGCAGAGCAGACCAGGCCCTAAGCCTTGATCGGCAATTGGTCTAGGATCGAAGCTCAGACAGGCGGATAGTTATAGAGTATCGATTTGCTAATCCGGCAGCTTCTGCAGCTTGCCTTGTTCCAGGCGTATTGGTATTAACCTTTCTTCCAGAATAAACTAAGCAGGCCGAGAGAGGGATCATGCTGCATGGGCAACAAATGGTCCCTAAATTCAACCCAGGCTTTGTGCTGTGGAGAGGTATCTCTCCATGTTACATACTATCGTCTGTCAAGATGGCAAGGTGTCAGTCGATTGCATATTGTTCCGTGACTTTCTTACACCCACAAAAAAGATGCTTGTTCTCGAAAATGTTGTTTTCTGGTGTTGTCAAGATTTTCTGGGTCTCGTTATGAGAAGAAATAAACTAGAGAACTTGGTGACAGTTGACCAGATTGAGGGAATAAAAACAAAGGGAATGCAGAAAAGTAAATATCTAGATGGTTTGGCTACATGACATGGTCGAGACAAGAGCACAGAGCTGATTCACGACTCTGATGAATGTGTAAGATGGTGAAACAAACCCGCCTACGTTTATCGGCATGGCACACGATGATGACGATGTTGTGCCATTGGCTCATAATGTTGTTTAAAACTCTGCATCGCTACGATTAGTCTAAGTCAGACCTCTGTGTAACAATGTCTATTCTTATTGAGTTTGAAGCTAAGAAAGATATTCACATTGTGAACTGTTTCATAGTTCATTGTGATATTTGGTAGACACGCAGTTTTGTCTTTCGACACTCTACAAATATCGAACTTAAATCTATACAGACAGACACAGATAAAAAAAAACATTCAGAATAGGTGGATATCAGATGAAAGTAAGTTGGATGTTATATTGCAATACTTACTTGTAGATGGTGGTATTTCACTTTTCCAGCGAAATATTCTAAATTAAATCAAGTATCAAGCTTCAAAGTGTCACCTGAACGTTAGCAGTTACTGCTGTACAAGAATGCCCCCGAGATGTGGAGAGCGACTAAGACAATTGCTGGTGGACTGCCCAAAACAAGTGTTTAAAAGGCTAAAACATTGACTTTAATTCACTGGGTTTTATCCCAAATGGATCGGTCTCTTTCTGCAGGGCGGGCTGCCGAAAGCACCGCACAAAGCACGAACTCCGTAGCTCCAGCGACGATTTTGATCGAAACTTTCAACTTACATGCCTTTCTTTTGCTTCAATTCTGTCTCAGCTACTCCACACTCGAAAAATACGTGTTACTATGTTTTTTAAATATTTCAGCAGTGAAATTAAGAAGGTAAAGGATAGCAGATTAAAAAGAGAAAAGTCGTGGATGGGTCAAGCGAAGACATTTTTCAACTGTTGTGTTCACTTGAGGACTTAAAACCTGGCGAGGAGTGGGTACAAGTGCCAACATAGTTCTGTATGTCCTTTTCAGTTTGCATCCAACTAGACAGAAAATGCAGACAAGAAAATCCGGCTGCTGTGGAGGTGGAAGTACAGGCTTTGATCTTCGAGAATTCTTTAGAGGGTGATACTGACATTTACACAGATGGGTCGGTCGTTCGATTCATGAGAAGTTTGTGGGCCTTTACGGCTCAGGCTGGAGGGAGAATTGTGCAGGAAGATTCTGGTGCTTTTGCTTTGACCACAAGTAGCCTGACTATGGAAGTCATGGCAGTAAGTAAAGCAATAACATGGCTCGAAACACAGACATTCATTCGGGCATGCTTCCTTAGTGACTCAATGAGTATGCTCAGGAAGCTGGAGATGGGTTGGATCCGGAAACAGAGGTTAGTGTCTCTGGGGCGGTCACAGCTGGCTAACGTTAATTTCATTTTCGTGCCAGGCCATGCGGATGTACAAGGACATGAGCAGGTTTGCGGGTAAGGCTACTGTGGAGGGCTGGCGAGCCATGGACCAGGCAGATATTTTGAATGCTCTACGAGAGATTCGTTCGCGAGAACGAAGTGATGACTGTGAATCTACAACCATGGTAGGACTGCAAGAAAAGCAAGGTAAAACGAGTGTGGCCAGACAAGAACACTGCGCAGGATGCCAAAGAACATTGATAAACCAACACAGAACTGGTGTCGTTAGCCGCTACACGCTGCGGGATTTACTGAGGAGGGGATCTGAGCACTTATGGACTGAATGGTTCGATGTGTAATGAGAATGATCTGTCGACTACCTAACTAACTAACTAACCAACCAACCAAACAACCAACCAAGCAATCAATCAACCAACCAACTAACCAACAAACTAACTAACCAACCAACCGACCAATCAACTAACTAACTAACTAACTAACTAACAAGTATTTCAGCCAAAGTATAATTCATTTATTCACTTAATATAACTCTGCAACATATACCTAACGAGATGCAGTGAGATACGACAGGCCACAGATCCTGCAACCTATCGTATGTGGCTTCTTTAAATTCACGAAGGGAATACACTAGTTTAAATTTATAAAATGTCTTTCTTTTGTTGAATGCATTACTCATAGTGTTACTTCTTTTTTGTTTCAGTTTGTCTTTGGGTGGTGAGTTCGCCATACTTACTTTTTCAGATTCCACGTCCAAATCGAAGGACTCGCAGTACCCATCATCCCCGGACACTAGAGAGTGGATGGTGGTTGTCAGGAATTCCCCCGTGTGCGGGGAAGATGTAAGTAGTGAGGAGTTGTCAGTAACGTTGTACGAGAAGCTGTGGAGATACAATTAATGGCAGAAATAAACACACTGTTTTTATCTGACAGGTCGATACGGTGATTATTGAATTAAACCGGCAGTAAGTTGATTCAGAAATCCAAAACAATGTTTTCCCATAGTAGATTTGAACAATGCGTGTCGCGTGCTGTTTAACATACACAATGGACTCTGGCACTTTGGGACAGCGCTGGGAGACATATCCCTTACGCCTGCCTCATTCCGAAAAATACAAGCCGGTTTTAGGGCTTACTACTGGAACTCTTTTCACAATATGTACTGGGTCTCTTTTACAGGAAGTTTGGATCTCTTTTACCATTAGTATGGGATCTATTTTATCATTACTATTGGGACTCTTTTAGCATTAGTATTGGCACTCTTTTAGCATTATTATGGGGTCCCTTTTATAATTAATAGTGGGACTTTTTTTTTATCAGTTGCATTGGGACTATTTGCTAGCTGTTGAAAATGAGGAGGGAGCCGTATGGGGGTGTCCCAAGTGCTGTTATGTTGGTTCCTGACCCAACTGATCTTGGCCTTGTATGTGGGTACGGGTGTCTGTCCACTTGTCTCAGTTTGTATACAGTGGAAGACAAACCTGGGTGTCAGCTTGCGCTTTGGCAAGTGGACCTTGTAGGACTCTGATGTCATCTTGTGGAACCCTGATGAAGTAGACCTTGTGGTTCCCTGATGAAGTCGACTTTGAGGGGTCCTGATGAAGTGGACCTTGTGGGACTCCGATAAAGTGGACATGTGGGATCCGGATGAAGTGGACATTGTGACCCTGTTGATGTGAGCCTTGTGCGACCCTGATGAAGTGGAGATTGTGGGACCCCGATGAAGTGGAGCTTGTGGACGCTGATGAAGTGGACATTGTAGGACTCTGATGAAGTGGACCTTGTAGGACCCCGATGAAATGGACATTGTGGGATCCCGATGAAGTGGACATTGTGGGACCCTGATGTAGTGGACCTTGTAACCCTGTTGATGTGGACCTTGGGGGATCCTGATGAAGTGGACCTTGTGGGACGTTGGTGAAGAGGACTTTGTGGGACCCTGATGAAGTGGGTCTTGTGGGACCCTGATGAAGTGGACCTTGTGGAACCCTGATGAAGTGGACCTTGTGGGACCCTGATGAAGTGGACCTTGTGGGACCCTGATGACGTGGACCTTGTGGGACCCTGATGAAGTGGACCTTGTGGGACCCTGATGAAGTGGACGTTGTGGGACCCTGATGAAGTGGACCTTGTGGGACCCTGATGAAGTGGACCTTGTGGGACCCTGATGAAGTGGACCTTGTGGGACCCTGATGAAGTGGACCTTGTGGGACCCTGATGAAGTGGACCTTGTAGGACCCTGATGAAGTGGACCTTGTGGGACCCTGATGAAGTGGACGTTGTGGGACCCTGATGAAGTGGACCTTGTGGGACCCTGATGAAGTGGACCTTGTGGGACCCTGATGAAGTGGACCTTGTAGGACCCTGATGAAGTGGACGTTGTGGGACCCTGATGAAGTGGATATTGTGGGGCCCTGATGAAGTAGATCTTGTGGGACCTTGTTGAAGTGGACCTTTTGGGGCCCTGATGAAGTGGACCTTGTGGAACCCAGATGAAGTAGATCTTTTTGGGCCCTGTTGAATTCGACCTTGTGGGACTCTGATAAAGTGGATATTTGTGGGGCCCTGATGAAGTGGATCCCCTTAAACATAAGATAATAGTCACACATGTTAATATCTTTTTCTGCACATTCTTACTTTTGAACTCAAGCGTAGTCCAAACTAGTGCGCTGGACTGATTTTTGCGTGTGGATTAGCTTTCCCTATAACTGATATCCCAACAAAATCCACACCAACTTCTGCGGTACTTGTAATATACGTTCCCAAATCATGGACGAGAAGCCAATATTTTAGTCCAGGTGACCGGTGTAGGGGTTGAAATCGCTACCTAGGCATCAGCGCACTGGAAGTTCCCCGAGCACTATTATCCATTTGGTCTTGCAGACCTGTTATACTCTTTAAGTAGATTCGTCTCCTGGCAACCCACTCCACCAATTCAGTTTAATTTATTCAGGACTTAGACGACCGGAAAGCAAGCAGTGCATCGGGCAGGAAACTCACAGTGTTTACCATTGAATTCTCAACGAACCAACAAATAAACAGACAGACATACAGGCGCATTATATTGACTGCCAAAAAGATAGCTTCTACGGCATTTGCCGCAAATGTCTGTCACACCTTGTCCTTGACCGTCATGCTGCATTTCAAATATGGATAATACGCCGCGTCACGTGTTCATTCATAGTCGGGGGGACCCAGACTGAGGTTAGTTTGGTGTGTTTGGTGGGCGGATGTCGTGTGGATAATCGCTGTCGGTGTGCGTGTCTGTCTGTGTAATTTTGTTTGTGCGTGTTTGTGTGTGTGTGTGTGTGTGTGGGGGGGGGGGGGGTTAAATGTGGCTGGACAACATCAAGAGATGAACTGAGAGACAACGTTAAATTTGTTGGACAACATCAAGAGATGAACTGGGAGACAACGTTAAATGTGGGTGGAGAAACATCAAGAGATGAACTAGGAGACAACGTTAAATGTGATTGGACAACATAAAGAGATGAACTGAGAGACAACGTTAAATGTAAGTGGAGAAATGATTGGTCGCTTCCAGTCTTAAACGCGTATTACACAGAAATATCAATTGGGGAAATCTTTGAGACCACTAAGACAGGTCATAAATAAACACAAATGTATTGTTTGGCTCTCACAGAAGTGAAAAGAAGCAAGTAGAGACTAGCGGAATTTGAACATATAACCTCCAAATGACGACGGTCAGGTTCGAATACCGGACGAAGACTGGTCGAACCTTTCAATTTGTATGTCTATTTCGAACATTGGGAGGTTGGGGGGAGGGGGGGGGGGGAAGGGGTGTGGGAGAGGAAGTATACCACCCAATTGTTATTGTGTAAAAATCCTACCCTTCACACCGTGTATCATACCTGTTATACCCCAGACAGAAGCGGACATTGTATTATTGCACCCGAAGCCACTCCACCCCACGGGATCTATTGTTGCTCTTCTGCCCTCGATCCTTCTTTGGAGCATAGGCCCGCATCCAACTCACCCCAAGGTGTCTTGTCTCTTACTGTCTCCAGCAACTATCTCAATGTCCTGTCTGTGTTTTTCATCTCTTGTCTCTAAATCTCTTCTCAGTGAGGTATTCAGTTCTCCCTCGTTGTTTTTTTTCTGTCCGGTAGGTTCCACAGACAAATCAAATCAAATCAACTTTATTTTAAAAGGGTCACAAATTGGGCACGCAGGCCCCTCTTACATTCGGGCCCATCACCCCACCCACACACACCCCCACCTACCCACACACACACCCAGGGACACATAAATACCCCACCAACCGACACATCCCCCTCCCGCACACCCCCACCCACACACACTGCCCTCACCTGTCCCCCAACCAAAACACACTCGCCACCCACAAACAACCAACCCACACATTCCACGCCCACCCACATACACATCCTAACCCACACATCCTCTCCCCACCCACACCTCCAACCACCCATCCTCCAACCACCCATCCCCCAGCCACATCTCCATCGACCACATATTCCCCACCCACGCACACACATCCCCCACCAACCCACACATCGCACATCCACTCATACATCCCCAAACCATACACACACATCCCCACCAACTGACATCTCCCTACCCCCCTCCTCCCCCACACACATCTCCCTAACCACCTATGCATCCCCAATCCACTCACACAAACACTCCACCACCCACACATACATCCTCCACCCACCCACTCATGCCCAAACCCAATCCCCCACCCGTACATCACATACATCCCCTACCAGGCAATATTCCCAATCCACGCACCGCACACACACATATCCCTCAACAACACATCCCAGACCCACACACCACCACACATCCCCAACTACACAATACACACATACCATACAATATTCCCACCCAGACAGGACTTTCTAGTTGTACTACCGTACTTCTCCGACAGTAAGACCGGGTCAAATATTAATTTTGTTTCAAAATATGCACTAGGGCTTATTTTCGAGGGTGTTGTCACGAGTTAAATAAACTTGTCAGTCGATCGATGACAACCAGGCCCGACATTAGTTTGCAAACACAATTGACCCTTTGATGTGGAACTAACTGGGGAAAATACGTCGTTAAAACTGTCTGCACCTGGTCGACATTTGTGTATGAGATCTAAGTGAGTCACGTCGAGTTGTCTACACACGGTCGAGAGTTTGTTGACAGGTTGTTGTTTGAGAGACGTGTACTGGCGACATCTGTATACGAAGCGGGAGTTGGCCGTTGAAAGTGATGGACAGAGTGTCTGCTAGAGGTCGGAAGGATTCTGGGAGGTGAGGGGAAGGTCTCTGGCTCACAGACAGCCAGGATATTTGTTGGATGAGACAAAGAACTCCCCAGATGAAAGGAAACGTGACAGCTAATTAACTCCGGTTAGTCTGGAAACAGGAGGACAAAGCCAAATTCTGGACTGATTGGCGTCTGGACTTTCTGGTGACTCACTCAAGCACCCATATAAAACCCAGTGCGGTAAACAGGTGGAGGGAGTCGAGAAAAACATTCTGAAGTGTTAGGATTGGGGATTATTCCGAGTTGTGTTACATGAGAGAAACTAGGGGTGTCAAATTGTTGATAATTATCGGCGGACATAGATCCAGTCTGTGATCGCCTAGTTTCGATTAGCAGCAGGTATAGACATATGGTAGGCAATTAATTATATCTAACTTAAGAGTATGATTAGGAATAGAGTGCAGTACTGTGCAGTGATATAATGTATTATGATTAGTGATAGAATGTTCTATAAGTGCGGTGCTAGAAAGTATCATAGGAGCGTCGGCACTAGTATCCTATTGTGTGGCTTCAACTAGCTTATGTGATATATCATTTTACTCAGGAAGTTGAGGACAATGTAGGGGAATAATAATTAGAGAGATTAAGGATGGTTGAGAGGGAGAAGAGGTATGTGTAATGGTAGGATCTTCCAATAGGGCATCTGCTGGGTTTCTACCCGTTCCTTTATTCTTTCCTGGTGTTGCCATGTCTCAGATCATATGATTGAGTTATTTGGCCGTATGACAGAGATCGGATCTCTGTTATAGATCTGAGTGCTGTTATTGGCCTACACTTACCTAATTCTGGCCAGGACTGAGTTGCCCTCACCATAGTATTCTCTATTCTACAGGTTCAATTTCCAGGTCCACGTATGTGTGCTGTGATTTTCAGCGGTGGGACTAACACAAATTTAGAAGATGATCGCTCAGAATCTGAAGACAGAGGTTGCTGAGAGGCCGATACATAGGGCTTATACCCAAGATGGTTTGCGGGAACCTGGTTTCTGCTGAGCAGAACATGCTGACGAGATTGAGGTTTAGCCAAGTGATAGATGTATCAATGAACAGTCAGAACATTGCATAATTTATACTGATACCCAGAACAGTTAGATTGTGGTGTTAATATGAGGAATCTTTAGAACCAGTGACTCTAGATCCATTAAGATTTCTCCACTAACAGTGACAATAGGATTAGAATTTCCTGATTAACAATCCGTTAAATAACCGAGGAAGTTCATAGTGTGAATCAGACTCTCATTAGACAGTGATTGTCAGGGGTGTCCAAGCATCCTGGTGGTTCCAGAGACAACGGAGGAAGTCTTCACGTGACCGGAGGAGCATCACCTGGGTGAGGCTACTTGTATGGGATACATTGTGCTGGTGTGTCTTCAGCACAGGGATGAGAATGACTAACTCTTGAACACTGATCTGAGTCTATAGACGATTTAGAATACACGTCACACATTCTACACCTTATACACACATACACTTCTCCTACATATACTCTTTGCTTTAATAAATTTCTTGTTTTTATTTGTTGAAGCGAGAGTTGTCAAGTATGTTATGTTGGGGAAGAATGAGAGGGGGCATGATCCAGGGGTGAGTAAGAGTGAGAGGAAGGTGTCTTCAGATTGAAGGAGTGTGTGGACGGAGTCTGCTGGATATCTCCAGAATAGAGATATGGAATTAAAACAAATGTGGGTGTGGATTCCCTTCACTCCAGGGACGACACTAAAGTGGTAAAGAAGAACAAGTAACTACTACTACATTCAATCTTTACACACACGACATTTATTGGGGGCTCGTAAACGTGATCTTTGGACAGCGGGATCTTTAGACAACGGGATCTTTTAATACGGGATCTTTAGTTAGAGGATGGAGATATCCTATTAGTGAGAATCCAGCTAGAGTGAATGTGGATAGGTGTTAGGACTTATCTTACCTGTTCACACCTCACACGTCTGCATACGTCTGTGGTCCTGATTCTACTCTTGTCACTGAGTGATTGTGTTGTGTTGTGTGGTGTGTTATAATATATATAGATTAATTGTATTTGGTCATTATCTATATAGTTGTTTAGAGATAATCTATACTCTATCTGCTGAGTTACCTCTCTGTAAAATGGCCACTCCTAGATTAACTGGGGCAGAACTTAGAGCAAAGGGGGAAGAAATGGGATTTTCGGGTTCTGCACTAACAGATTACATACAGGAGGTGGAGAGAGAGAGAGTATCGTCAAGCAGAAATGGAAGATCGGAAGGCCGAGTTGGAATTTAGAAGGATGGAGGCAGAGCAAGCAGCTAAGAAATTGCAAGCAGAACAAGCTGCTAGGCAACTTGAGGCTGAGCAAGCCATGAGAAGGCTGGAAATAGAAGCTAAAAAACTGGAAGCAGAGCAAGCTGCTAAGTTACTTAAGGTTGAGCAAGCTGCTAAGCAACGGGAAGCGGAGCAAGAGGCTCAGAAAAGGGAGCACGAGTACCGGATGCGGGAACTCGAGCTCAAGAGGCAATCTAGTGGGAAACTGAGGGAGCAGTGGGAGGTTCCTCTCTCCCTGGCACAACACCAGTAGGTGGACATATCTACCATGCTATGAAGTTCCCTCTAGCGATCTATGAGGAGGACAAAGAGAAGATTGACCAGTACCTTCAACGCTTCGAGGCTATGTCAGTTGCTATGGGTCTGGAGCGTGAGAAATGGAATCTCAAGCTATCCCAGGGATTAAGCGGGACCGGTTACGAGGTTTATTCTCGCCTGCCACCAGGACACGAGAACAATTATGACGAGTTGAAGACGGCTTTGCTGAAACGATTCGAAGTTACGTCACATACCTACCGGAAAAAATTTCGAGGAGCAAAACGAGAACCGGGGGAGTTGTTCGCCGCCTATAGTCTGCGTCTGAAAGCATATCTCCATAAGTGGATGGATTTGGCTGGGTTCGCGCATGACTATGAGAGTCTGGAAGAACTCACGGTAGTCGACCAGATGCGGAAGCAAATGTCGAAACCTCTCAGGACATTCTTGGGAGAACAAGGGGCGGAACGAATCGACATGGTGACGAAATTGGCAGAACGGTTCGTCGAGGTCTATGGGGAGGCAGCAGAAAACCTTTCTACCAACACCAAAAGTCAGGAAAAACATAACTTGAAGAAGGCCAAGAGCACAGGAACTAAGAAGGTGGAACCATATGTCAAAACTTCAGAGGAGAGTTCGGAGAAGACGAAGGGGGAAAGCAAGAAAACGTCGAGCTCTACACAAAAACGACCATGGTCGGAGAAGTGGTGTTCGATTTGTAAGTCGCCTTCTCACAATACGAAGGAATGCAAATCGAAGGCTAAGAACCCTCACTTCGCGGCATGTCAAGTGACTTCAACGCAGGTGGACACTGACAATGCCAAGGTCGACAAGGATGCTCACCACCAGGAGAGCTCACTCAAGTCCGGCACAAGAAAATCTAGGACAGGAAAATGGTGCAAACACTGCAGGTCGAATACACACAATGCTATTGACTGCAGGGGAAAGTCAGGAGACACTCAATTCGTCGTGTGCCCCGGAAAACCTAAGGTGGAGCCCACCAAACAGGTCGAGGCAGAAGGAGAGACTCCAGACCAGGAAAAACCACCTGTAGTGGAATTGGTAGAAGTTAACGGTCGTCAAGTGGAGTGTTTATACGACACAGGACTGGACGGGGAGGCCGTGATTTCTGCGGATCTGGTACATCCAGAACAATTCACAGGTGAGACCATGGAGATACAGCCTGCACAGAAGAGTGCTGTGGCCATGAAGTTGCCCATTGCTAATGTGAAGATTCGGTCAAGGTATGTCATCGGCACCATCAAGGCCGCTGTATTCACCGATCCCATTTTTCCAGTAATCCTCGGTTGCCGGTATGTCTTTCTGGGAATGCCCAGGGAGCCATTACATATGGGAGCAATACAGACTCGCTCTCAGACGAGAACGGAAGAGGCAAAAGCAATTGTGACTAACCCACTGCCGGGGGAGCTACGAACTGCCCAGAGTGAGGATGCTACTCTACGTCCTTGCTACAAAAAGCTGCAGAAAAGTGCTGATCCACCCAAACGGGGGCAGTACTATATGAAGAATAGGATACTCTACAGGAGAGCCGGAAGGGGAGACAACCTACATGGTCAGTTGGTGGTCCCAAAGGCCCACCGTTCCCAGATTCTTCATATGGGGCATACCATCTCATTCAGTGGGCATATGGGTATTGCCGCCACAATGCAGCGAATTTCCTGCCATTACTATTGGCCGGGAATGACAGGTGATGTGCGTCGGTATGTGAAGTCATGCCCTGAGTGCCAGAGGGTGGCACCGAAACACTGGACAGCGCCGGTGGTCTTGGGTGAAATGCCCATCATGAACTCTCCTTTCGAGAGGGTAGCCATCGATATTGTGGGTCCACTTCCTAGGACTAGGAAGAGGAACATGTACATACTCACCATGGTGGATTGCTGTACAATGTGGGGTGAAGCCATACCGTTGACCAAGATTGACTCGAAACGAGTGGCGGACGCACTGATGGAGGCCTTTACAAGATTAGGCTTTCCTGATCAAATACTGACGGACAATGGGTCCCAGTTTTGTGGAAAACCTATGGAGGAGGTATTTAGGGTGTTCCACTCTAACCATATCCATACCAGCCCTTACCACCCTCAAGCCAATGGACAAGTAGAGCGTTTCAACGGCACGTTGATGACAATGCTCAGGAAACTAGCGCAGGAAAAACCTGATAGGTGGGATGAATATATCCCAGCAGCCCTCTTTGCCTATCGGGAAGTTCCTCATGGCTCAACAGGACTACCACCCGCTACGTTGCTGTTTGGTCGTCCAATCAAGGGACCGTTGGAAGCCATGTTGAGGAGTTGGACTGAAGAGGGGACGTCAGAAGAAGTGATCTCTTCTTGCAAATATGTGGAGGAACTGAAAGAAAAACTTCACAAGGGATGGACTCTGGCAAATCAAAACTTGAAAAAGGCCAGAAAAAGACATGCGGCTTACTACAACCGTAGGTCTAAAGACAGATCTCTAGAGGTGGGAGACAAAGTATCGTTGCTACTCCCAACGGGAAACAACAAATTGGAGATAGGTTGGCAAGGACCATTTCCCGTGGAAAGGGTGATATCCAGAACCAACTATCAGATTCGGATCCGGGGAAAGTCGAAGATTTTCCACATCAATCTCTTGCGGAAATACGAAGAGAGACCAGGAGAAAAAACAGCTCACCTCCTGGCAATGACAGTTGCAGTGGAGACAGAAGTGGGAACCAACGAGGGAAGGGAATATCCCCTGGTACACCAGGAAACCTACAAGGATGTACAGGTGAACCCAGATCTGACTTCCCAGGAGAGGGAAAAGATAACCCAGGTTCTCGAGTCTCATAAGGGGATACTGACTGATAAACCAGGACGCACGAGGTTGGTGGAGTTCGAGATGTCTTTGACCACGCAGGAACCTGTTCGTCAAAAGGTTTACCCAATGCCATTCTCTAAAGAAAAGGTCCTGGAGGAGGAAATACAGAAACTGTTGGAGGATGACGTGATTGCGCCATCTACATCCCCATACAATGCAGGGGTAGTTTTGTTACGCAAACCAAGTGGAGAACACCGGTTGTGTATAGACTACCGACTTCTGAACAGTCATACACAATTTCAGGTGGAACCTTTGCCGAATCCAACGCAGTTATTCGCTAGGCTCCATAAGGCTCGGTACTTTTCAAAGGTAGATCTGAGTCGGGGGTACTATCAAATACCAGTCAAACCGGAGATTCGACCACTGTTGGCTTTCAGTACACCCAGTGGACACTACGAATTCAAGGTCATGCCCTTTGGACTCAGCAATGCACCTAGTGTGTTTACACGCATGATGAGGACTTTACTTGATCCTTTAAAGGACCCGTCCATCATCTCATTCATGGATGATATTCTGATTTCCAGTGACAGTTTGGATGACCATTTACAATCCTTGGAAAGTGTTTTCAATAGGCTCAAGGAAGCAGGGCTTACAGCTCGCCCAACCAAGTACATGATCGGTTACCAGACTCTGGGATTTCTAGGTCACACCATCACCCCAGGACACATTGTCCCAGAAGAAAAGAACCTAGAGAAAATCAGATGTGCTCCAAGGCCAAAAACGAAGAAGGATGTGCGATCTTTTCTCTCGTTGTGTGGGTTCTACCACAAATTTATCCCACATTTCACTGAACTGGGAGCTCCATTAACAGAAACCTTGAAAAAGGGATTCCCAGACCAAATAGTTTGGACACCAGAATGTGAGAGTGCCTACAGTCAGTTAAAGGAGGCCTTGGTCAGCAAACCTGTGTTACAGCTCCCGGACCTTTCCAAACCATTTGTGTTGAGAAAGGATGCAAGTGGGATTGGGATTGGGGCAGCTTTGTTACAGGAAGGAAAAGACGATGCTTCAGTTTTGAAACCAGTGGCATACGCAAGCAAGGAACTTCTCCCGGCTGAGAGGAATTATTCGACCGTTGAGAGAGAGAGAGAGAGAGAGAGAGAGAGAGAGAGAGAGAGAGAGAGAGAGAGAGAGTGTGTTTGGCTCTTGTATGGGCCGTACAAAAATTCCAGCCTTATTTGTATGGAGTTCAGTTTCGAGTTCAGTCGGATCATCAACCTTTGATATTCCTGGCCACTTCTCAGAAGCTCAACGCCCGTTTGATGCGGTGGTCGTTGCTACTTCAGCCATACCACTTTACAGTGGAGTATATACCTGGGAGGGAAAATGTTGGAGCTGATTTCCTGTCTAGACATCCAGCTCCTGAAGAAGAGGAATAGATCATCTGGATCGAACCGCCAAGAAGAAAGAGTTGTTGCGGACTACTCTCTTAGGAGGGGGACTATGTCACGAGTTAAATAAACTTGTCAGTCGATCGATGACAACCAGGCCCGACATTAGTTTGCAAACACAATTGACCCTTTGATGTGGAACTAACTGGGGAAAATACGTCGTTAAAACTGTCTGCACCTGGTCGACATTTGTGTATGAGATCTAAGTGAGTCACGTCGAGTTGTCTACACACGGTCGACAGTTTGTTGACAGGTTGTTGTTTGAGAGACGTGTACTGGCGACATCTGTCTACGAAGCGGGAGTTGGCCGTTGAAAGTGATGGACAGATTGTCTGCTAGAGGTCGGAAGGATTCTGGGAGGTGAGGGGAAGGTCTCTGGCTCACAGACAGCCAGGATATTTGTTGGATGAGACGAAGAACTCCCCAGATGAAAGGAAACTTGACAGCTAATTGACTCCGGTTAGTCTGGAAACAGGAGGACAAAGCCAGATTCTGGACTGATTGGCGTCTGGACTTTCTGGTGACTCACTCAAGCATCCATATAAAACCCAGTGCGGTAAACAGGTGGAGGGAGTCGAGAAAAACATTCTGAAGTGTTAGGATTGGGGATTATTCCGAGTTGTGTTACATGAGAGAAACTAGGGGTGTCAAATTGTTGATAATTATCGGCGGACATAGATCCAGTCTGTGATCGCCTAGTTTCGATTAGCAGCAGGAATAGATATATGGTAGGCAATTAATTATATCTAACTTAAGAGTATGATTAGGAACAGAGTGCAGTACTGTGCAGTGATATAATGTATTATGATTAGTGATAGAATGTTCTATAAGTGCGGTGCTAGAAAGTATCATAGGAGCGTCGGCACTAGTATACTATTGTGTGGCTTCAACTAGCTTATGTGATATATCATTTTACTCAGGAAGTTGAGGACAATGTAGGGGAATAATAATTAGAGAGATTAAGGATGGTTGAGAGGGAGAAGAGGTATGTGTAATGGTAGGATCTTCCAGTAGGGCATCTGCTGGGTTTCTACCCGTTCCTTTATTCTTTCCTGGTGTTGCCATGTCTCAGATCATATGATTGAGTTATTTGGCCGTATGACAGAGATCGGATCTCTGTTATAGATCTGAGTGCTGTTATTGGCCTACACTCACCTAATTACGGTCAGGACTGAGTTGCCCTCACCATAGTATTCTCTATTCTACAGGTTCAATTTCCAGGTCCACGTATGTGTGCTGTGATTTTCAGCGGTGGGACTAACACAAATTTAGAAGATGATCGCTCAGAATCTGAAGACAGAGGTTGCTGAGAGGCCGATACATAGGGCTTATACCCAAGATGGTTTGCGGGAACCTGGCTTCTGCTGAGCAGAACATGATGACGAGATTGAGGTTTAGCCAAGTGATAGATGTATCAATGAACAGTCAGAACATTGCATAATTTATACTGATACCCAGAACAGTTAGATTGTGGTGTTAATATAAGGAATCTTTAGAACCAGTGACTCTAGATCCATTAAGATTTCTCCACTAACAGTGACAATAGGATTATAATTTCCTGATTAACAATCCGTTAAATAACCGAGGAAGTTCATAGTGTGAATCAGACTCTCATTAGACAGTGATTGTCAGGGGTGTCCAAGCATCCTGGTGGTTCCAGAGACACCGGAGGAAGTCTTCACGTGACCGGAGGAGCATCACCTGGATGAGGCTACTTGTATGGGATACATGGTGCTGGTGTGTCTTCAGCACAGGGATGAGAATGACTAACTCTTGAACACTGATCTGAGTCTATAGACGATTTAGAATACACGTCACACATTCTACACCTTATACACACATACACTTCTCCTACATATACTCTTTGCTTTAATAAATTTCTTGTTTTTATTTGTTGAAGCGAGAGTTGTCAAGTATGTTATGTTGGGGAAGAATGAGAGGGGGCATGATCCAGGGGTGAGTAAGAGTGAGAGGAAGGTGTCTTCAGATTGAAGGAGTGTGTGGACGGAGTCTGCTGGATATCTCCAGAATAGAGATATGGAATTAAAACAAATGTGGGTGTGGATTCCCTTCACTCCAGGGACGACACTAAAGTGGTAAAGAAGAACAAGTAACTACTACAACATTCATTCTTTACACACACGACAGGTGTCTTATTTTTCTTTTTTAGATACAAAAATCTACACTTATTCATGTAAAATATTCTACATTTATTCAAATTTCTCCTGTAGAACCCAAGTCACGAACTTCTATAAACTAGGCCTCACAAAGTTTCGATGCTGATTTCTCTCCACCTCTCTCAGTCTAGTTGACAATTTTAACCAGGGCTTATTTTAGGGGTAGGTCTTATATTACAAGCATCCTGAAAAATCGTGCTGGGCCTTACTTTAGGGGTAGGTCTTAATTTCTGGGAAACACTGTATTATGAGGTTTTCTCAATGTGTCCAAGTCCTCGCCAGCCTCTTCTTCTCACTTTTTGATCCTCAGCAATCTGTCTAGTTCTCTCCCGGAGCTCCACATTATTGATTCGAGTCCTATTATCTTTCTTCCCCGCCGCCCCCCCCCCCCCCCCAATGGATCACATCGGGACAAAAGAAAAATTATAGGGCACGACGTTTATATTTTCTAGTCTAGGGCCCCCTACGGAATAACAGTCTGAGAGCCTCTGCTGTCCTGGCACCGAAAATCCTAAACGCAAGGCTTGTGGGAGTGGCGAGCTCTATACTGAACACAATAAAAACCGTCATCTGGAAAATGTTGTCAAGGACGAAGCCGTGACTCGTAGCCCTGCATGTTTGTTTTCTCAACATGTTCAGGATGTACTGTTGCTGGTTGATTAGAATCCCATGAAGAAACCAGCCCTACTGGTTTTATAGTCTTATATGCAGTCTATGCTGTATGTCTTTGGTTTTATAGAATCATGTTAAATCTATGTCTTTGGTTTTATGGAATCATGTCAGATCTATGTCTGTGGTTTTATAGTATCTTGTTAAATCTATGTCTTTGGTTTTATAGTATCATGTAAAATCTAGTCTTCATGTCTTTGGTTTTATAGTATCATGTAAAATCTGGTCTTTTTGTCTTTGGTTTTACAGTATCATGTAAAATCTGGTCTTTATGTCTTTTGTTTTAGAGTATCATGTAATATTTTGGTCTTAATGTCTTTGGTTTTATAGTATCATATAAAATCTAGCCTTTATGTTTTTGGTTTTATAGTATAATGTACACTCTAGTCTTAATGTCTTTGGTTTTATTGTATCATGTACAATGTCAGGAACAGAACTCTGAAATATTCTCCACTTTCATTGACCTTACCAAGGCTTTTGATACAGTCAGCAGAGGACTGTGGAAGATTATGGCGAAATATGGCTGTCCACAAAAGTTTGTCCCAATAGCGCGGCTATTTCATGATGGTATGCAGGCAAGAGTACAGGAAAATGGTGAACTGTCTGAGCCCTTTCTTGTCACCAATGGAGTGAAGCAAGGATGTGTCCTGGCACCAACACTGTTCAGCCTTATGTTTTCAGCTATGCTGACGAATGCCTTCGAGAACAATGACATTGGAATAGACATCACCTACCGCATGGATGGAAAGTTGTTCAATCTCAGAAGGCAGTAAGCCAAAACCAAAACTAAAAGCGACACCGTCAGAGAACTGCTGTTTGTTGATGATTTTTTCAAAATCACAAGTCACTTTCTTTCCGAAACTTTCTGCTTTACACAATTCACTTTTCAAAGACGATCTAACTATATCTCAACACTCTACAACATTGATGACACATCACTTACATCAAGATGACATTCAGTAAGGACATGGACATCAAGTTTACAAGATGGCGACAAGGTCACAATGGCGACAACTTCACAATGTCGACAAGGTCAAAACGGTGACAAGTTCCACAATCACAAATGTTTTACACGTTTACAAGATCAAACAATATGTATGTACTTTACGTTCACATTTAGTCTCCATGTTTAAACAATGTAATAATATATATCAAAATGAGCCTTCACGATCACATTTAAATGTACTCTAAAGTTGGACACAAATTTCTAAGTTCACAAATCTATGTTTTAAATGTTAATTACTTAAACCACGTTCATTTTAAAGCCGGACGAATGCCACCACGTCCACACATGTCAGGGTCTTAAACCTGGCTCGTTAACCTAACACATGTGAGACAGTACAAGTACAACGTGATTTGACTTGAGACTCAACGACACGAAGTTTCGATGGATTTATTTACAGATCACGATCTAGAGATGATCATTACAATACATAAGTTATAACAATACACTTACAGGCAACCCACAGCTTACAGTCTATCTCACAAGATGTACAAGCACTCGACTTTCGGGCCACAGAACTACACAAGCCTTTCTCCCATCATACGTCCAGTCGAGTCCGAGTCCCAGAGCTGTCTGGCTATTTCTCGCCACGCGCCTGTCCACCTGAAGTGGCTTCACGAGGCCTGCGTGCGTCCTGCTTTGTCCTTGCCTGACCGCTGGCTGTCTCGTCAACCAGCAACCTCGCAGGCAGGTAACTAATACTCGCCTGGCGGGCGTAACGATGTTACGGCATCCCCGCTAGGAACTATTCGCCTGGCGGGCGTAACGATGTCCCTGCATCTCTGCTGGCAATACTTTAGACTCTGACAGCGCTCTATATGCCAACTCAGAGGCAGACATGCAACAATGTTTCAGCTTTCTCATATGCTTTTGCCAACTTTGGGCTCAGTATCAACTTGGAGAAGACTGTAGTTATGTACCAGCCAGCTCCAGAGAATAATCACACTGTGCTGAATATCAAGGTGAACGGTCATAGACTATGTGTTATGGACAAGTTCACCTATCTTGGCAGCACTGTGTCACAAGCTGCCACAATTGATGACGAAGTGAATGCAAGAATCTCCAAGGCCATCGCGACCTTTGGCAGACTGTACAAGAATGTATGGGACAGAAATGGAATAAGCCTGCAAACAAAGCTGAAAGTCTATAAAGCAGTTGTTTCATCCACACTGCTATATGCTTGTGAGACATGGACTGTTTATCAGCGACATGCTAGAAAATTAAAACACTTCCACACAGTCTGCCTTAGGAAGCTATTGAAGATTAAATGGCAAGACAAGATCTCTGATACTATAGTTCTAGAAAGAGCGTCCATGCCCAGTATCCACATTTTACTAATGAAGAATCAAATTCGCTGGGCTGGTCACTTAACTCGTATGCCAGATCACAGGCTCCCTAAACGAATTTTTTACGGCGAGCTGCATTGTGGTAAACGCTCCCAAGGCGGCCAGAGGAAACGCTTTAAAAACACTCTGAAAATCTCACTGAAAGCTTTTGTAATTCATTTTGACACCTGGGAGACTGCTGCTAAAGAGTGTAATTCGTGGCGTGCATCATTACATAAGGGTGCAGTCACTTGTCAAGCAACCTGGACTGCAAGAGCTGTGAAGAAAAGGCTGGACAGAAAAATCACTGTAGAAGATCCTCCTCCTGGAACGTCAAGCATTCTTTGCCCACATTGTCAAAGAACATTTCGAGCCAAAATAGGCCTTATCAGCCATCTTAGAATTCCCCGCTCCATAATTTCAACCCCACTGGATGAAATGAATGGTCATCATCATTCTTGATGGACAAACAACAACAAAAAACAATCATGTACAATCTAGTCTTGATGTCTTTGGTTTGACAGTATCATGTAAAATCTAGTCTTTATGTCTTTGGCTTCGGAGCATCATATAAAATCAATGTTTTTGGTTATACAGTATCATGTAAAATATAGACTTTATGTCTTCGGTTTTATAGCAACATGTAAAATCTGGACTTTATGTCTTTGGTTTTATAATATCATGTAAAATCTAGTTTTTGTGTCTTTGGTTGAGTTTTTGTGTGCATATCCTATTTACAGGACATCGCTGTCAACACCAGCACTGCTTATGTTGGTGTCTTGGCAAGTTTACGTTCAGTAGTTTGCCTTTACTTTCTGAACGACCAGCTCCCATACCATCTGGTCAAAACCCAGCGCAACACGGTCTGCTGCCAAATCTGTCGCAGCTGTTTCGAATGCAGGTATGAGGAATTACGAACCGCGTCCGTAACGCCGTTGCCATGGAGACTTTGGTTGTATAATATCATGTAAATTTTAATCTTTATGTTTTTGGTTGTATAGTATCATGTAAATTCTAATCTTTATGTTTTTGGTTGTATAGTATCATGTAAAATCTAGTGTTTATGATTTTGGTTGTATAGTACCATGTAAATTCTAATCTTTATGTTTTTGGTTGTATAGTATCACGTAAATTCTAATCTTTATGTTTTTGGTTGTATAGTATCATGTAAATTCTAATCTATATGTTTTTGGTTGTATAGTATCATGTAAATTCTAATCTTTATTTTTTTGGTTGTAGAGTATCATTTAAATTCTAAACTTTATGTTTTTGGTTGTATAGTATCATGTAAATTCTAATCTTTATGTTTTTGGTTGTATAGTATTATGTAAAATCTAGTGATTATGATTTTGGTTGTATAGTATCATGTAAATTCTAATCTTTATGTTTTTGGTTGTATAGTATCATGTAAATTCTAATCTTTATGTTTTTGGTTGTATAGTATTATGTAAAATCTAGTGATTATGATTTTGGTTGTATAGTATCATGTAAAACCTAGTGTTTATGATTTTGGTTGTATAGTATCATGTAAATTCTAATCTTTATGTTTTTGGTTGTATAGTATCATGTAAATTCTAATCTTTATGTTTTTGATTGTATAGTATCATGTAAATTCTAATCTTTATGTTTTTGGTTGTATAGTATCATGTAAATTCTAATCTTTATGTTTTTGGTTGTATAGTATCATGTAAATTCTAATCTTTATGTTTTTGGTTGTATAGTATCATGTAAATTCTAATCTTTATGTTTTTGGTTGTAGAGTATCATGTAAATTCTAATCTTTATGTTTTTGGTTGTATAGTATCATGTAAATTCGAATCTTTATGTTTTTGGTTGTATAGTATCATGCAAAATCTAGTGTTTATGTTGTTGGTTGTACAGCATCATGTAAATTCTAATCTTTATGTTTTTGGTTGTAGAGTATCATGTAAATTCTAATCTCTTTTGTTGTTGTATAGTACCATGTAAATTCTAATCTTTATGTTTTTGGTTGTATAGTATCATGTAAATTCTAATCTTTATGTTTTTGGTTGTAAAGTATCATGTAAATTCTAATCTTTATGGTTTTGGTTGTATAGTATCATGTAAATTCTAATCTTTGTGTTTTTTTGGTTGTATAGTATCATGTAAATTCTAATCTTTATTTTTTTGGTTGTATAGTATCATGTGAATTCTAATCTTTGTGTTTTTGGTTGTAGAGTATCATGTAAATTCTAATCTTTATGTTTTTGGTTGTAGAGTATCATGTAAATGCTAATCTCTTTTGTTGTTGTATAGTACCATGTAAATTCTAATCTTTGTTTTTGGTTGTATAGTATCATGTAAATTCTAATCTTTATGTTTTTGGTTGTATAGTATCACGTAAATTCTAATCTTTATGTTTTTGGTTGTATAGTATCATGTAAATTCTAATCTATATGTTTTTGGTTGTATAGTATCATGTAAATTCTAATCTTTATGTTTTTGGTTGTATAGTATTATGTAAAATCTAGTGATTATGATTTTGGTTGTATAGTATCATGTAAATTCTAATCTTTATTTTTTTGGTTGTAGAGTATCATGTAAATTCTAAACTTTATGTTTTTGGTTGTATAGTATCATGTAAATTCTAATCTTTATGTTTTTGGTTGTATAGTATTATGTAAAATCTAGTGATTATGATTTTGGTTGTATAGTATCATGTAAATTCTAATCTTTATGTTTTTGGTTGTATAGTATCATGTAAATTCTAATCTTTATGTTTTTGGTTGTATAGTATTATGTAAAATCTAGTGATTATGATTTTGGTTGTATAGTATCATGTAAAACCTAGTGTTTATGATTTTGGTTGTATAGTATCATGTAAATTCTAATCTTTATGTTTTTGGTTGTATAGTATCATGTAAATTCTAATCTTTATGTTTTTGATTGTATAGTATCATGTAAATTCTAATCTTTATGTTTTTGGTTGTATAGTATCATGTAAATTCTAATCTTTATGTTTTTGGTTGTATAGTATCATGTAAATTCTAATCTTTATGTTTTTGGTTGTATAGTATCATGTAAATTCTAATCTTTATGTTTTTTGGTTGTAGAGTATCATGTAAATTCTAATCTTTATGTTTTTGGTTGTATAGTATCATGTAAATTCGAATCTTTATGTTTTTGGTTGTATAGTATCATGCAAAATCTAGTGTTTATGTTGTTGGTTGTACAGTATCATGTAAATTCTAATCTTTATGTTTTTGGTTGTAGAGTATCATGTAAATTCTAATCTCTTTTGTTGTTGTATAGTACCATGTAAATTCTAATCTTTATGTTTTTGGTTGTATAGTATCATGTAAATTCTAATCTTTATGTTTTTGGTTGTAAAGTATCATGTAAATTCTAATCTTTATGGTTTTGGTTGTATTATATCATGTAAATTCTAATCTTTGTGTTTTTTGGTTGTATAGTATCATGTAAATTCTAATCTTTATTTTTTTGGTTGTATAGTATCATGTGAATTCTAATCTTTGTGTTTTTGGTTGTAGAGTATCATGTAAATTCTAATCTTTATGTTTTTGGTTGTAGAGTATCATGTAAATTCTAATCTCTTTTGTTGTTGTATAGTACCATGTAAATTCTAATCTTTGTTTTTGGTTGTATAGTATCATGTAAATTCTAATCTTTATGTTTTTGGTTGTATAGTATCATGTAAATTCTAATCTTTATGTTTTTGGTTGTAGAGTATCATGTAAATTCTAATCTCTTTTGTTGTTGTATAGTACCATGTAAATTCTAATCTTTATGTTTTTGGTTGTATAGTATCATGTAAATTCTAATCTTTATGTTTTTGGTTGTAAAGTATCATGTAAATTCTAATCTTTATGGTTTTGGTTGTATTATATCATGTAAATTCTAATCTTTGTGTTTTTTGGTTGTATAGTATCATGTAAATTCTAATCTTTATTTTTTTGGTTGTATAGTATCATGTGAATTCTAATCTTTGTGTTTTTGGTTGTAGAGTATCATGTAAATTCTAATCTTTATGTTTTTGGTTGTAGAGTATCATGTAAATTCTAATCTCTTTTGTTGTTGTATAGTACCATGTAAATTCTAATCTTTGTTTTTGGTTGTATAGTATCATGTAAATTCTAATCTTTATGTTTTTGGTTGTATAGTATCATGTAAATTCTAATCTTTATGTTTTTGGTTGTAGAGTAAACACCGTATGCTCTTTTTTCTGTATCTTTACTCAAGAGTGGTTAGATTTCGCAACTAAAATTTAAAAGCTCCAGAAGCTATCCCTTCACCCAAACTTCCTTAGTGGCCTCTTGTGACATGTATGGCAGACTCCAGGGTGTTACTATCCTTTGTTTCCCTGAAGGGTCCCAGTAAGAAAGAAAGAAAGAAAGAAAGAAAGAAAGAAAGAAAGAAAGAAAGAAAGAAAGAAAGAAAGAAAGAAAGAAAGAAAGAAAGAAAGAAAGAAAGAAAGAAAGAAAGAAACTTTAACCGTAATTCTATGAAACAGAGGACAAAGTCTTTTGAAACCTCAAGCCAAAGTTCAGGGACGATCTGAAGGTCAGGTCATGTCACTGCTGCCTGTCGTGATGTGATGTTTGCAGCAAACGTACTCAGGGGCCATGGATGAACACTGAGTGGAGTTTTGCATATAAATACAATTTATTGATTTATTATTATCATCATCCACAGCTTCCACTTTTACCATCAAGCGTCGCGGGGAGGATTAGTTGATCATGTCTCGCCTTTCCTGCGGAAGAAGAAGAAGAAGAAGAAGAAGAAGAAGAAGAAGAAGAAGAAGAAGAAGAAGAAGAAGAAGAAGAAGAAGAAGAAGAAGAAGAAGAAGAAGAAGAAGAAGAAGAAGAAGAAGAACGAACGAACGAACGAACAAACAAACAAACTTTATTTTCAAAGGGTTAAGAACTGGGCACGCAGGCCCGTCTTACAATCTGCCCTTCTATCACTGTCTTTCATACATTATTTCATTCATACATCATTCAAGGCCTGAGTTGGATACTCAGCTAGGTGGATTCGAACTCTTTACAACTGACCTGTTGCTCATCATTCATACATCATTCAAGAAGTAGAAGAAGAAGAAGAAGAAGAAGAAGAAGAAGAAGAAGAAGAAGAAGAAGAAGAAGAAGAAGAAGAAGAAAACAAAAGCAACAACAACAACAACAACAGCTAAACCATAATAATAAAAATACCTTTAATAATAACGAAAAGAAAGCTCAAACGGAGAAACTGCCTGTTTCCGGAATGTGACCTACTTATCATACGGTTGCCTCTACTACATGCGCTACCATGTATAGACACAAAATGTGCTATCCGATCCCATAGGCCTAGTTAGCTAACTGGCCCAAGTACGGTGACAATAACTTAATGTGTAATGTAACCCCACAATGGCTGATAAAACACAGGATTTTTTAGCAGTGCATATAGCAAGTATATAGCACACTCACCAAGCACTGGCGTTGACAAGTGTGGTTATTTTCTGTATACCAACTTTGTGGGTTTTTACGGACAACACTGAATTGCTGATTTTTATACACCAACATCGTAGGTATTTATATTCAATAACAACTTAAATTGTTCAGTGGTGCTGATTTATATACACCAACTTCGTAAGTTTTTACATTCAACGACTTAAACTGTTCAGTGTTGCTAATTTCTATACATAAACGTCGTAAGTTTTTACATTCAACAAACACTTACATCGTTCAGTGTTTCATATTTCTACACACCAGCTTCGTATGGTTTTACATTCAACAGAAACTTAAATTGTTCAGTGTTGCTTATTTTCATACACCAACTTCGTATGTTTTTACATTCAACAAAAACTTACATTGTTCAGTGTTGCTGATTTCTACACACCAACTTCGTGAACCTATTTCCTCAACATTGTTAGTGTTTATATGGCAGTATTGCAATCTTCGGGGCCTCTGTGACGTAGTGGCTAGACACTCGCCTGCCGACCCGGCGATCATGAGTGCAATACGGATACGCAGCTAGGCGGATTCCCACTGTTTACAATTGATCTCGGCTCCTAGATATACCCAGCCTAATGTGGGTAACATGAATGTTTGGAGAGGTAAAGGCACCCAGCGTGGTACTGACCTCATCACCCAGCGTGATACTGACCTCATCACCCAGCGTGATACTGACCTCATCACCCAGCGTGATACTGACCTCATCACCCAAAGTGATACTGACCTCATCACCCACCGAGCGTCGGCTGGCCTATAATAAAACATGGGGCTAGCACCATATGTTCGATCCGCCTTAAGGCGTGTAAATGGGTTCTTTACTTTACTTTACTTTACTTTACTTTACTTTACTTTAGCCGGCGCTGTTGTGAAGGAGTAATGAAAGCGATTCGCGATCTCGCATATCGCGTTTGAAACACAGCTGCATGCGATATAGAAGCAGCCCGTCTTGCGCTGGGTTTAATACAATGACATGAGCGTCTGTCGTTCAGAAAGTAATGGTAAACTACTGAAAGTAAACTTGCCTAGTAAACCACACACAGCCAAAAAATGCTAGGGTTGACTGCGACGTCATGTAAAGGAAATGCAACTTACTTTTTTGTACTTTACTTTGTGAATCTCTATATGCTAATTATGAATATGTATACATTAAGCAGATGAAATGTTATATTCAACCAGTTCTTTTAATTGCTATTCTTCGCAAATGTACCGTATGCAACACAATACATTTTAACATAACACTTCCTGTAGTCTGTTGCTAGGGGTTAAAAACAATGGGGTCGACTTCATTGCACCGCGTTTCATCTCATATAGCCATATCTCGCTCCTCACGGCAACCAACCATCGGTCGAAAGAATCGCACTGTGCACGAACTCTGTAGCCCTGGCCACGATTCCTCGAGCATCTCAACAAATAACTGCACTCCGAACCGAAGTCCGAAAACTAACCCACGACCGACCTTCTGAGCGCGAGGCAGACGGTTCAACCTCTCGGCCATGGAGATCACCAGCAGAGATTGATGCGGCGAATTCTACAACAGCCGCTAGCGTTTCCGTCTCCTTTTGTAAATGTTGTATGCCCTTCGCAGAACATACCGATCAACCCCTCGATGATTTTCTAAGCAACTGTGCGTTCAGTTCTTTGTCATTGCTATCTGAACAAGAAGTCAATGTTCAATTTAATGCAGGTGCAGGGGTTAAACAGCCTTCCTCGCCACCAGCGCAGCGGAAGTTTACAAACATGCGCTCTGGTCGACGTCTATCTCGCTACGGTAGATTATTTATAAAGTGATATGCTCAACTTATTTCTTGGTTGCCTGCTTCGTGCGTGCTTCCTCATTTCGAACTGGGAGCGTTAACAAGACAAGTCGACCGAACAAGTACGCAACCTGATACGGGGGCGGGGGGGGGGGGGGGATGGCACGTTACAAGAACACCAAAAGACACGTGGCATCCAAGATGTGCATCGTGGAAGCCGACAAGAAGACGAGAGGAGAGAATGTACCTGCAGCAAACAACAAGAACCTCAAGCAACCTCTAACGAAACTACCAAGAGGAAGGACGATGACAACCCAACACAAGCAAGAGCCAAACATACGGAGAAGCAGAGAGAGGAGAAAGACACTAGATTCGGAAGCACCGATTCACCGACAATCAAGTGGGTTGTCAAGCGTATCCAAGCGGAGCTGACAGATGAACAAATCCTGAAGCAGCTACAAGAAGAGAATGTCCGGATCCGATTCTTGAAGGCGGAGCGGCTCTTCACTTACTCCAAGATACCTACAATCTTGGTGGTGGTGACGGCAGAGGGCAGCGAGATGCCGATCACAGTATCAATCAAGAAAATATACAACAACCAGAGAGATTCATCCCAAGGGTCAGTCAATGTTCCAGATGCCAGAGGGCCGGCCACAGCAGAGCAACATGTCGCAGTAGGACACAGATCTGTCGATACTGCGCCGATCACCACGCCTTCAAGGAGTGTCTGCTGGCCAAACAGGACACGGACTTCCGAGCACCCAACAACAAGAGAAAGTGCGCCAACTGCCTGGGCAAGTATGGAGCAAGATACTTGGGCTGTCCGTACCTCAAAAGACACAGAGACGTCTTAAAGATCGCCATTACCACAAAGGCACCATATAAGGAAGCAATACGGAGGTGCGAGACAGCCACTTGCATCTCACAAGCAGAAAGATCTCAACTGCAAGGTCAGATCGACGAGCTAAGAAACAAATCAAGCGACTCCAAACACCAGCACCAACCAGCGACAATGAAAAACTGCTTGCTGAAATAAAGGAGATCCAGCAAAACGTCAAACAAGAGGTGGAGCATATGGCGGAGAGGACAAAGAAGAATGAAGAGATCCTACAAGCAATCAAAGCAGAGAGAGAGAGAGAGAGAGAGAGAGAGAGAGAGAGAGAGAGAGAGAGAGAGAGAGAGAGAGAGAGAGAGAGAGAGACAGACAGACAGACAGACAGACAGACAGACAGACAGACAGACAGACAGACAGACAGACAGACAGAGACACAGAGAGAGATGTCAAGAACTGGAAGGGAGCTAAACCAAAACAAACCAGCAGAAGCCACGCCGCTATACGAAACCCAACAAATGGCAGAGCGGGAATCGCAAGCTAAGGCCAGCAGCCCAACACGACGCCCAACCACGACGCCCAAGAGGGAACCACTATCCCGCCGGACCTTTGAAGGCGACACAGAATACCCACTTCCACCTACACTGGAGGAGGGCCGAGAATCGGCAATGATAGAGGAAATTAAAGATGAACTCAGGCGCAAGGAATTCAGAAGACGCTGGGAAGAAAAAGAAAAGAAGAAGCCCAAGAAATTCCGGGGGAAACCGATAGAATACCCATATAAACACCCTGGCTGTGAGACAGGCTTCGAGTACTATATAGAGGACGCAGAGATCGTCCCGTGGTAGATAACAGAGGAAGAAGCAGAAAGGCAGCTGAAACTCAAACTCGAAAGTGAAAAAAGGCACAAGGAAGGAAATGAAAACATCGAAAAGCTTCTACAGGCAAAACACAAGAAAAGAGGAAAAAAGACCAAATAAAAAGTCCTTATAAGGACTGCAACCAGACGAGCCAGGACCCTTCACTACCCAAATAAACCACCAGAGGAGACGGGCACAAAGGATAATTCGCCGATCAACTCCCCAGCTGACGTCACTGTTGCTATGTTTTTTTTTTTTTTTTTAGCATTACTAAGGGGCATGACTCAACTTGTGGCTGCGGTAATTTGTTTTCGGTATTATAAGATACCATGACTCCACTTGCGACTGTGGTAATTAGTTAGCAATGTTGCGAGAAACGGCATGGCATTTAGAGAGCAACAACATAGTTATAATGAAATATAATATACTATAGTTCCTAACAGCCAAAGCAAAACTGCTGCAGATCTTCAATAATTGCTGGACTTCAGGCAGAGTTCTACAATCCGGGTGGAAAGCAATCACGATATCTCCCCTAAAACACAGACAAATATTTCCAATGCCTACAGCTACTAACCAATTAGCCTCACCAGCTGTCTCTGCAAAACAATGGTGCACATTATCAGTCTCATAGTACAATATTACATTGAAAGTGGAAACATTCTTGAGTCATAGAAAGCAGACCTTATTCTTAGGAAGATGACTTGAGTTCTTCTTCTTTCGTTCGCTTGAAATTTGTCTGTAGCTTAATTGTTGTCTCTTGTATGAATTTAACTGTCTTTCTTAGTTTACTCAGAGGTCCATATAATTTTCTTCAACTGTTGTTTCTCCAGGCCAGAAGGTCTGCCTTGATATACCGTATTTTGGGCAGCCTTGGAGTATGTGATCTGCTGTCTGAAGCGACAATCCACTTGTGCACATGGCTCATTCGCTAGTCTTGAATTTTGCATACATGTGGTTGCGTATTCAATTGTGTCTTGTTCTGAGGCGGGGAATAATGGTTTGTTCTGGTCTGTCCATAAGCTGGTAGTCGTCTTGAGCAATTTTTTGTGGCTTTCTGATTTGATCATTATTTTCTTATGGCGGTGTGTAATGCGTACATCAGGCTGTTCTTATTTTGCTCCTTCATTGGCCAATCGACCTGCTGTCTCGTTTCCGGGTACTCCACGGTGAGTTGGTATCCACTGTGTGGTGATCTTATGCTGGCTGCCAAGTTCAGAGAGTAGTGTCTTTAGTACAGGCAATTTCCCAGAAAGGAGCAGCAGCATCAGTAGTAGTTGTTGTTGTTGTTGTCGTTGTTGTAGTAGTAGTAGTAGTAGTAGTAGCAGCAGCAGCAGCAGCAGCAGCAGCAGCAGCAGCAGAAGCAGCAGTAGCAATAGTAGTAGTTAAATATGTCGCTACAAAATAAACCCAAAAAGAATAAGTATATAAGGACTAGCTTTAATTCAGCAGTTTCTTCTATAAGTGTTAATAAACACACATAACTTATTATTCCTTCCAATCTCTGTAACCAGATAGTGAGTGATTACTTTGGTGGCAGTGATCAACATGTTTTGGGTCGCCATCCTCGTGACGGTTGCGGCATATCTGCTACTAGACCAGCTCATCCGCCTCCTAAAGATTGGCAACTATAGCAACAAGTGTGTTTTCATAACCGGTTGCGACAGTGGGTTCGGACGTGAGCTGGCCATGTAAGTATCACTTGACTTCGTTTTCTTATGCCCATGTCGTGCGGCGTTTATCGTTATGTGTGTCTAAGTCGTTAAGTCGTTGGATCAACATCGCGGCACACGGTTTAACCCATAAGTGCTCCGTTTTCCTCAGAACTCAAACCTGAGTCTGGAGAAATTCAGCTCAATGCACTCCGTTGCATCGGCGAGGATCCTGAAATACTTTGAGTAGATTTTTAACTCGAAATTTTGCCCGGGCAGCGCCGTTAGGCTACACTTTTTCGATTTCCAACAGCCAAGGGATTTTTTACGTGCGCAACACTACACACGGGCGTCCGATCTCACTACCCAGAGACCAGGGGAAATTTTAGTACTGGAAGTCTAGGTGGATTTTTTAAATAAATCCCGGTCCTCACCGGGGCCTGAACCAGGGACCGCAAGCAGTCGAAGCGGATACCATACCTCGAGACCACTCAGTGTCTACAGCCTCCTATCTCTCGTCTTATAGTCCAAGCGGTATGGGGTTGTAGGGTTGGTCATAATGTATGTTAACAGATATCTGTCTCGTATAGTCCCTACCTTATAGGGTTTGTGATCATGGCAGTTCACAGCCACCTGTCCGTCTTTTCATACTACATGCCGTATGATCTTAAAAAGCAACAACAGTTGTCGGCATCGCCTACTTGATAACAGCGCACTCTTTTAAACTTCCATTGCGCTGATGCCGTGGTAGCGGGTTCAACCCCTACACCGGTCAGTTGTACTAAAATGGTGACTTCTCGACCTTGACTTGGCAATGAATGAATCACCAAAGAACGAGAAGTAGATTTTGAGCTTTAGTAGAACACGATTACAAATAACAAAATGGACGTTGCGGCTAAAGCCTTCGTCAACACAGAATAGACACACACAAACAGACACACAACTACACACGAAAAAAACTACATGAAAATATTAAGGTTACTTAGTTAAATACGTCTTGAGCGGCTGTAAGTGGATTGAATTAACCGGATGTGTGGTTTAGGACCAACGTTCAGTAACGCCAGAAGCTCAAGAACTGGCTAAGCCGCCCGGTGGGGGACACCCGCTAGGGGGATAGGGGGACACCCACGTGAGCGAAAGGTGAAATTGGGATAAGTAGAGCACTATAGCCGTGCTCTAAACCCAGCCGCGGGCGATTTGGATGTAGACCACCCGCGTTGGCTTTCATAAAATGGTATGAGCGCCTATCGCTTAGAAAGCGATGACAGACCACTGACTTGGGAATGTAAATTACTAGTTCCTCAGACGTCAGAGTGGTTTCGCTTGATGGCGAGGGACACTGGTAATAGGGAAAGCTAACCAACAAAAATCAGTCCAGTGCACTAGAAGTAGTAGCACATATATGGACTACACTGGGGTTTAAAGCAAGATAACACACAACCCCGACCCAAAAAAACAAAAAATTAAATCTGCTGTAATATTATCACATCCCGGCGATTTCCCGTTTTTATTTGATATCCCTTCTTCATCGTCGCTCATGCGAAATGTTTGCTGTCGACGTAATTGTGCTGTGCTTGTTTACAACAGAGCTGCGACATTTGCTCCTTTCAGGCGAAACACTAGGTTTCTACGGGCGTTTGTTGACAAGGTTGTGCTTCCCTAGTTTTAGGTTCTTTGTTGTGCACTCCACTTCATCTAATGTTGGTTCTCGCTGTGTCTCTTGTAGCATTTCATTGACTTCGCTTTTTTCTGTATAACCCTTTTATACATTTCGCTGCAGTATTCTATCCATGCTCCGTGATCAGTCTTCGTAGAATTAGATGTACAGGATACACTAGGAGGGTCGACATTGGTAAAATATCAAAGGACATCTTTTTCTGGTGAATTACAGATGGATAAAAGATCTCAGTGTCGGCCTCTACTACGGTAGACAAATGTGTGTAAGCGGGACATGATTGATAATCATTGACATGGTACCTTAGGAGCAAGTCGGTACTGATCGCGTTGCGTGGATGGAAAAGTTCAGGAATGGAATAAAGACAAATGACAAAATTATTGCTGATAGGAACGGCTGGTGCGTGATGGTTGAAATGACCATGTGTTCACATGCATCCATTGTGGACGAACATTTAAAGCGCGAATTGGTCATTCCAGTGACATTCGCTACCGCCATTGGGTGTAGTTATTATGCCGTTTTTAAAAGCACAATGTAACAAACGATCGTCTGTCAAGACAGCAAGGTGCCAGCTAATCTTTCAATGTTATTACTTCAGAACAACTTCCTGAGACAGATAGAGCTAACAATGAACCACTTATGTTTTCCAGACGTCTGGACAAGATGGGGTTTCCGGTGTTTGCTGCCTGCCTCACCGAGGACGGCAGACGATCTCTAGAAGAGGTCTGCTCCAGCCGTCTGGTGACATTGTCCTTGAACGTGGGCGACCCCAACAACATTCAGGAGGCTTTCCAGTTCGTGAAGCAGAGACTCCCAAACGAGAGAAGTGTGTGGATAGATAGTTACTGTGACCTCGGTCATTTTAAATTATGTAACTAGATTTACAATGGTTCGTTGGTTGTCTGGCTGGCTAGCTGGTTGGTTGGTTTATTAGTTGGTGTGTTGATCGGTTACTTGTCTAGTTGGCTGGTTTTTGTATTTGTGGATCCTCTATAAGACTGAATTGTACCTCTCTTATGCACGGCACATTTGCGTTCATGTGGCCTGAGACCTGAACATGGCTCGCATGTATCCGAGCAAGATTGGTATAGCGACTATCCTCCCGAAACAATACACAATTACCATCTCCTCGGGAACTGTGTTGCAGAACTGTCCTTCCTCTCTCCGTGCTCAGATATCGGCGGGGTGTAAATGACCGGTCCTGGATCCTCATGCCCGAGACATAGAAATCCTTATAACGTTGTCCACACTGGGAGCTCTGCCTGCGGGCAAGCCATATCACAAAGAGGTGATTCAAACTCTTGACCAGTGTGAAGTTGGTCTAAGCTATTTCCACCTCCACGGCATCTCGGTTTACGAAAACTATCTCAGCATCCTGATACTTCATGTAAGAAAATTGTGCATATAGCTCAGTATCCATAAGCCTAATGTAAGAAAATTGTGTATATATCCCAGTGGAATTAATCTCAGTATAATACATTGTGAATATAGCTCAGTATCGTGAAGCTTAATCTGGAAAATGTGTGTGTATATCTCAGTGTCCTGATGTATAATATGAAAAAATTATGTAGATATCTCATTGTCCTGAATTTCAATAGAAGAAAATTGTGTGTATGTGTGGGCGCGCGTGTTTATGTGAGAAAGTTTTGTACATATCCTAGCAGCCCGAAACTCGAAATAAAAGAAGTGTATATGTAGCTGTAACAGAGGAAGGGGTTTTGGTAGTATTTAGGTGGGAAACGACTACAGCACGATTGAGCATCGGGGTCGAACGAGAGGAGAGATGCTCAAGTCGTGACGTGGTTTGTTGTCAAAGGGGCAGTTACCATCAAGCTAGAGAACCAGAAGGTCGCCAACTTAGATCCGGCTGTCATCTATTGTATTAAACACTTTTTATAAAGAACCAACTGAGTTCCGTCAATTATGTGAGTTCACCTTGTTACATAGCCTAGCAGTCTCGTACTCAATATAAGAAAGTTATGTATACACCCCAACGACCTAAAACTCAATATAAGAAAGTTGTGTATATATCTCAGAGGTCTGAAACTCAACATTGCAAAGTGTGTATATATCCAATAGCAGAAAACTCGGTATCAGAAAATTGTGCATATATCTCACCTCTTTGAACTTCAATTAAAAAAATTGTGTATATAACACTACATGTGGAGGTCAGCATGGCCGAATGGTTAAGAAGGCTCGCTCGTAAACATCCGGTGTGCTGATGTCGAGATAGCGGTTCAACCCCTACACCGGTCAGTTGGACTAATATGTTGACTACTTGCCCTTGACTTGGGGAAGTAAACTACAAGCACCTCTGTAGCTGGAGTGAGTTTGCCTGTTGACGAGGGACACTAGTAATAGGGTAAGCTAATCCACACGCTAAAATCAGTTGCTTCTAGAAGTACTAGCACGTTTATGGACTACGCTTGAGTTCAAGGCGATCGAACGCCCAAAGAAAAATACAGCACGTGATTACCAAATAGAAGATACTTGAAAATAGAGCTTAAATGGTTAGACAGGTAGACACAAACAGGCAGACACAGACAGGTAGACACAGACAGGCAGACATAGACAGGTAGACACAGACAGGCAGACATAGACAGGTAGACACAGACAGGTAGACACAGACAGGCCGACATAGACAGGTAGACACAGACAGGCCGACATAGACAGGCAGACACCGATAGGCAGACACAGACAGGCAGACATAGACAGGTAGACACAGACAGGCAGACAGACAGGCAGACATAGACAGGTAGACACAGACAGGCAGACAGACAGGCAGACATAGACAGGCAGATATAGACAGGTAGACACAGACAGGCAGACAGACAGGCAGACATAGACAGGTAGACACAGACAGGCAGACAGACAGGCAGACATAGATAGGTAGACACAGACAGGCAGATATAGACTGGTAGGCATAGGCAGGTAGACACAGACAGGCAGGCACAGACAGTGAGACACAGGTAGAAGACACAGACAGTGAGACGCAGACAGATAGAAACAGACACGCAGAGACAGACAGACAGACAGACAGACAGACAGACAGACAGACAGACAGACAGAGACGATTATCATTAATCATCATTAATATTTGTATTCGAACCTTTGATCTTCAGGTTTATGGGCTGTGGTGAACAATGCAGGCGTCAGCGGTATTTTAGGAACAATGGAGATGATACCGTTAGAGACCTACATCTCAACGTGCAGCATCAACCTATTCGGACCTATCGAAATCTCCAGAATATTCACCCCCCTGCTCAGAAAATCCCAAGGCCGGCTAATCTTCATGACAAGCGTCATGGGGAGATACCCAGCGACGCCTGGGCCGTACTCAGTATCCAAGGTCGGCATAGAAGCTTTTGGGGACGTTTGTCGGCGTGATCTGTCAGGGTTTGGCATCAAGGTCAGTATGATTGAGCCAGGCTACTTCAAGACCAACATCCTAAACCAGGAAGGACTGATTGGGGGAGCTAAAGAAGCATACGCCAAGTCAGACCCAGAAGTTCAAGCTGCCTACGGGAAAGATTACCTGGACATCATGGCTGCCTCTGTTACAGCCTTGAACATGTTCTCGTCTCCGGACACCTATAAGGTGGTGGATGCCTATGTAGCAGCCCTGACTTCCCGCTATCCCAGACCTAGATACGCTGTTGGCAGTGATGCCAAGTTCTTTTATGTGCCCCTGTCCTTTATGCCCGAGTGGATCGCAGACAACGTTTTGGCAGTCCTGCGGAGGCGAATGATTGCCAGGGGCAAACAGTAAAAAAAAAAAAAACGAACATGCCTTAGAGGTCATGGCCATTGTTTTCTTGGGTAATATTAGATAGACTAGAACGAGCGAACGAACGAACGATCTTTATTTTCAAAGGGTCAAAAATCTGGGCACGCAGGCCCGTCTTGCATTAGGCCCTTCCAATCAATCACCATTCGTTCATCAATTGTGCATGTTACATTCACGTTGGAAAACACATTGTCAAATTAATGTTGTATTCATAAACAATGCATATTACCATGTTATGACACAGACAGGCAGATACACGTACACACGCACATTCATAAACACATACACCTAATCCTACATACATATTTACATCATTTAAACAAACTCTCACAGTTACGAACCTACCCAATAACACACAAATACACACTCCCACGCACATTCATATACTTTTTAACACATGTTTACTTATGTCTTATACATACATACCTACCTACCTACCTACACACTCCGCTTCACACAGTCACACACATTAATATACACAGACTCCCACAAAAATACACGACAGAAATAATTGGGTGAGTAACAGACATGGACACGCTTACATATCATCTAACGAACTCAGTCCCGGCTATTGTTCTCTTCCCCACTGTGATCCCCGTTGACAGGAGCTGAGTTCGTTATAAGGGTGGTTCCAGCAAGATGGTGCTAGAACCACCCTTAGCACACACAGCTAGAGCATCACAACGTTTTGTGGAAGAAATATTCGCACATCGCATAATATCACATGGAATTTGGCCTGCTCGTTCTCCAGATCTAACTCAATTAGATCATTATCCATGGGGTTTCTTGAAAGGAAATGTTTACAAAAATAATGTACACACCACCGAGGACCTGAAAGAAGCAATCAGAATCACATTATGTCTGTGTTTGTTTTCTCTTTCTTTTTCCCAGAAGTCGCACATACCTAACCGTTGTTATTTTGTATTGTTTTATCCTGCAGCCGTTGTTTTTCTTATCTGTAATAATTCAGATTAAAGACTTAAAACAATAGAATGACTTAGAATTCGTGGTCATTGTTTGATTCCAACAGGCAGACAGATTGACTGGGTCTGTACCATAGGTGCAGTATTAATGCAGGATAAGGCAGACGTGGCCGGAGCCCTGTGAGATCATGTGTATAGATCAGAAGAACACATAGATCATCCCGACCAGGAGAGAATGGTGCTGCAGGAAGTGACCCGAGGACCTGGCCGAGGCTCAAAACTCTAAGGAAAGGCCAGATGGACACATAATCAGACTGCTAAGGGTACCATTAATATTGGACCTCTTCGCTGGCTGCTGAAGATGCGAACGGAGCACGTAAGGTAGTGTCCTGAGTGCTGTGATGTCGCCTTTTGACTCAACTCAATTCTGTTTCATTCCGGTAAAATACCGAGCAGAATTCTAGACTCAATGAATTAGAACTAAAACAAAGAAAAGGACGAAGAAACGGAAAAGACAGAATGTCAGACACACACAAAAAACGGAATACTAACTGTTTATAGAAAAGAAGAGCTGAGTTGGCATAGATGTTAGTGTGTTTACCTTCCAAAATATGGGGTGAGTACAACCCCCGGAAGAGTTAGGATTATCTCCCCCCCCCCCCACTCCACCAACCCACCTCAAATGGTACAGCTTTGGGGTCGACCCAGCTTCACAAAATCTTCACGCAGACCCATAACCAGCTTCGGGGCATGTCTAGTTATGTATGCCATTGCCGGGACACTGAGCAACGAAATGGCGAAGACACCGAAACCAGTGAAGATGTGTTATTTTTCAAAAGATTTTGAGAACATCGTGGACAGAGAGGACAACAAGTACTCAGGCATTGGAAGCTGCAGCTGTCACACGAACACTCGTCACAATCATTATTGAAAGTTACAGGTGTCACACGAACACTCGTCACAACCATTATTGAAAGCTGCAGGAGACACACGAACATTCGTCACAACCATTATTGAAAAGACATATGCCTTTTCTGGGGCATATATCAAGAACACCAAAACCACATCGTAACACCAAAATCACAATATACAAAACACTGATCAGACCAGTTGTGCTGTATGGCTCTGAAACCTGGAGTACAACGAAAGGAGACGAAGCCTTGTTACAAACCTTTGAGAACAAAATTTTAAGACGCATCTTTGGACCCATTAGGGATACACAAAGTGGAGAGTGGAAAAGAAGAAGTAACAAAGACATTTATGATTTGTTTAAGTTTCCGCTAATCACTGGTATCATGAAGGCTAATAGACTACAATGGCTGGGGCATATAGAAAGAATGGAAGATAATAGGGAAACAAAACTCGCTTACACTCAGGAAATAAATGACAGTAGGCCCCGAGGTAGACCACGAAGACGGTGGAGAGATAATATATATACAGACCTACAAGCACTTGGAATCAACGACTGGCAAGAGAAGGTCAACCAGAGAGACGAATGGAGACGGATTGTATCTGCAGCAAAGAACCTCAATGGCTCGGAACGCTGAAGAAGAAGAAGAAGAAGAAGAAGAAGAAGAAGAAGAAGAAGAAGAAGAAGAAGAAGAAGAAGAAGAAGAAGAAGAAGAAGAAGAAGAAGAAGAAGAAGAAGAAGAAAAAGAAGAAGAAGAAGAAGAAGAAGAAGATATCCAGAACAGGTAGAACAGTGAAATTTGCTTTGTGTGGGGTACAATAATATGAATTTGAAGCACAGAGAGACGAAACAAACGAACGAGCGTTATTTTAAAAGGGTGACAAATTGGCCAAGCAGACCCGTGTTAATCCCGGCCTTGCCAATCCTCCCGTGCATCAATTATTTATTGTGCATGTTACACTCACATATACAAAACATTGTCAAATAAATGCTGTCAACATAAACATTGCATATGACTATGTTATGAGACAGGTAGGCAGGAAGATAGACACCACACATATACACAGACACTCACACAAACATCCATCCACACAACCACCTACCCACCCACTCACACACACAGACGGTCAGACAGACGGACGGACAGACAGAAAGACGGTCGGACGGACAGACAGACAGACATCATGTACGCAAATACTCACAGTCAGAAAAGGGGTATTAAAGCGGTTGTAACAGGCAAGAAGTTTGACTTCATTGCAACGAATTTATCTCGTATGGCTCGGTCTCTTTCAGCAGTGCGACCTGGCGAAAGCGTCCCTGCACAATTTCGCTCCCGCGACGACACCCAGGAGTCTCTGTGGAAACTGCAGTCGTGAATCGAATGACTTTAGCCGGAATGGAACCCACAACCTTCAGAGCGCGGGATACAGGAGCAGTAACCACACCGCCACGCAAATACCCGGAAAGATGTAGCGGAAATCTGAAACAGCCGTGCCACAATTCACCCTACAAACGACACAATCTTCATTCAGAGCTATTTTGGGCTGATTGTCTATTATAGCGTCTGATCCAGTAGATAGAAAATACGCGCTCCCATTCGAGAGACCCAGATTCGAATCTTCGGTAAGATGGTGGGTATTTTTTCTTCTGTCCGGGGTAGCAAATATGTTTAAAAAAACAAAAAACCCTAACCTGCAGCGGCGGCTGCATCAGCCAGGAGGCCTTATTTCTCAGGTTTAAGGAACCCACCCCCATCCCTTCCCCCATCTACACACCCCACTCCAGTCCTACACCGCAAGGCAGTAATGACAGTCTTCTCTGTAACATGAGTTCAACATTTCTCTCTATCATAAACCAGAACGGGGCAGCAAACACGTATCACAATCCTGCAGACCGGGCTTTAGATCAGCCGCAGACCAATGGAAGCAGACAGCCTTGTGTTGATTTTAAACATTGGTAGGAGCGTCGCTGGTTCAGAAATGAATGACAAGCTATTGAATACTTTACTAATAAATCATAAACAACCACAAATGTTGAGGTTGATTGCGACGCCCTTTAATGGGCATGGAGCTAACATTTTTTTTTAAACATAAATCATGTGTTCTGCCTTCTAAACAATGTTTGTAATAGAAAGAAAGAAAGAAAGAAAGAAAGAAAGAAAGAATAGTGTTGGTCTTTCTTTCTTTCTTGTTTGTTTGTTTGTTTGTTTGTCTGTTCCCATTAATTGGATTTTGAGGCATTCCTTAGAACGACGGCCCCAAATTATTTAGCCTAAAATGCATCCCTTACAGGGCCTCATTAGCTGATATAATTTTAAAAAAAATACGAACTACCAACTAAAATATGGAACTGAGAAAATAGAAATACGTACGAATAATATTTGAAAATTATATTCAAAACAATGTTTTCCCGTGATGAATTTGAATAACGAAGACACAAACAATAGATTGCATGATTTATTGCCTGGCATATTTCGCTGCATCTCGTCAGGTACAGAAATCTGCAGAAATCACACAACTTACGTGAATTAATTAGATAAATCCTTCAAACTGAAATATACACATGTTCGCACAGTAATGTCGATTGTCTACCAAGGTAATTTTAAACTGACTAACATGTCTTTCTGCTTGCACACGGACGGCTTAAGAAGGTTGATTATTATAGCTTCAGCAAACTTTAACAATCGACTACTTTGTGTGTTGAACAACACACGGAAGGCACTGTTTCCTTCAACCACGTGACCGCTCTCGAGCACATGTCTCCCGACCGATGAAGCTGGACTGTTCCGGTTCGTCGGCCTGCCTAGGCTACCATCTTCTGTGTGTAGTATCTTGTCCAACCAATTCGGAATCTTGTTGGTAGAGCAGCAGTAGACTGTTGTTTAGAGGCAGTAAACTTTTTTGGAATTGTTCAAGAAATATATAATTTCTTTTCATCATCTACACATAGATGGGCAGTACTGTTGTCATTCTTCAAAGATGATTCAAAAGTTCCAAAGTCTTTGTCAAAGACTAGATGGGAAGCACATTCAATGGCCACAAGTGTAATACTTGATAGTTATGATGGAATAATTTCTGCATTGCATCAACTGCATATTGATACTATAGAGAAAGGCGAAACAAGAAATCAAGCCATAAACATTTTGAATAAAATAGAGGAGTTTGAATTTATGGTATTGTTATGTTTGTGGAGTTACTTGCTAGATGAATTTCACAAGACTAGTCAATCACTGAAAGACCCCCAAATTAGTCTAGATGTATGTAGGAAATTGTATGCTTCACTTTCGAATTTTGTTAAAGGTTCCAGGGATCTTTTCGATCATTTTGAAGAAGATGCAAAGAAAAAAATGCCTGATGTTGATTACAAGAAAAGAAGATATAGAAGAAGGCATATCAATGATGATGAAGATGATGCTTTAGAGAACCTTGAGCCAAGAGACAAGTTCAGAATCAAAACATTTATACCTGTGATGGATGCATTAGAGTCAAGTCTGGCACAGAGGGCCTCAGTATATAATGATGCTGCAAAAAAGTTTTCATTCTTAACAAAACTAGAAGCTACAGAAGAAGATATTCATGAAGGAGTTAGTGCTTTATGCCAAACATATCCTGAAGATGTGGACATGAATCTTGTAGGAGAAGTCAAGCATTTTCATCAATATGTTAGACATAGTCAAGCCCATAGTTCAGCGGAACAAGATAGTCTGACACATCAGGATCTGTATAGGGTAATATTTAACGATCGTGTCCAATCAGCATTCCCTAATGTAGAAGCAATTTTGAGATTGTTTCTTAGTATGATGGTTGCAAATTGCTCTGGAGAAAGATCTTTTTCTCAGCTGAAAAGGATACAAAAAATTAATTTAGAACAACAATGACTCAAGATAAATTATGTTCCCTCAGTCTCATGTGCATAGAAAGCGCTAAACTACGCAGTTTATCATTTGATGATGTCATCAGTGACTTTGCTCTGGCAAAGGCAAGAAAGAAAATATTTTAGTTTAATATAATTCCTTAATCCTTATAACATGTTTCAAGAGATTAGATAATAAGCCTTTGTAAATTGTGCCTTTTAAAAGAACTTTTGTTTCTTTTTACCAGAGTTTGCATTTTTAAGTTTGTTATGAATAAAAATGATTTTAAGTTAAAGATTTATTATTTCACTATCAATATACTTCTTAATTGTATTTCAGTTTAACCCTCTAGGTATCCGAAAATCATATTTGTCACTGACATAGAATATCTGGACTTATAAAGGGCCCCATATTTCAAATAGCTTAGGGCCTTATTAAGTCTAAATCCGGCCCTGAGGACAATCGTGGATTTAAGTCAGGGAGAATTAACGGGGACAGATGATTCTGAGGATAAGTATTGGAGACTTAGCCAGGCTTTCAGCGGTAGTTGATTTTGGGCTGAGTGAGGGACACCAGCCAAGATAGTGACATTCAGAGTTGAGTTGTGGCGGAGTTATGGACAATTCTGCCTGGTGGTTTTTAGAGAGCGGAGTTCTGAGTTCTGGACCAGTGAGGGGAGCTGAGTCCGGAGAGAGGAGACCCAGAGGAGGTGGTTAGATTCACGGACTGAGAAGAGAACGTAACAGTGAATTGTGCGAAGCCAATAGACGGCAGGAGCTTACTGTGTTATAGGATAAGCTGAGTGTGCTGAACATGTGCAGATGCAATCTAGATATACCTCACTATTGAATGTTCCTGAAAAGTGTTATAGCATCGAGTTTATTTCGAATTAAAATATTGTGTGCCAGGATGGTGTTTGAGCGAGCGTAAACGCACTCAAACACACGTGCGATACACACGCACACACAGGCACACAAGCACTACACAAGCGCTCCCGCTTTTACGTACATATAATTGCGTACACGCAGATGCGTGAGCATACACACACACACACACACATGCGCAGCGTACAAATAAACAATACACTCACGCACACACTATTACGTACATAAAATTACGCACACGCATATACGCGTGCACACATACACACACACATGCGGCGGTACTCAAGCAACATACTCGCGTATACACTATCACGTACATAAAATTACACACCCGCAAGCGCGTACACACACAATACACACGCGCCAATTGGTATACGAGTGGAGAACATTTTCCAAAGAATGTCTCAGTGGCAGTCTACATAATGGTTTTTGGTGACGTTTGTGACCAATAAAATTTTAAAACATCCGAAGAAAGTTCTGACAGTAGGGAAGACAGTGAGTATTAGAAGAATAGGACGTCGTCAATAAAGATTGATGGTACACCATGTGCACCTTGTGACATAATCTGTGTCTTCTTTTTGTTAATTGTTAAACCAAATTCAGAACAAGCATTGGAGAATGCAGATAGTAGATGTTGTAATTCTTCCTCAGAGTGGGTCGTAATCGCAGCATCATCCGCAAAAAGCAACTCTCTGATTAGTACCCTGCTAATTTTAGTCTTAGCCTTTAATCTCTGAGCATTATAGAGGCCACCATCTGAGCGTGAGTGAATGTATATACCGTCATCCTGATCACGAAAGGCATATTTCAGTAGAAGTGAAAAGTATATCCCAAAGAGGTTGGGGGCTAGTACACAACCTTGCTTAACTCCACTCTTGATTTCAAACTCTTCTGAAGTTGAGCCATCAAACTTGATTATACCCTTCATGCCTGTGTGGAACGATTCCACAATGGACAGAAGAGTTGGTGGGCAGCCAATCTTCTTTAGTGCTTTGAACAGACCCTCACGACTGACCAAATCGAATGCCTTTGTGAGGTCGATGAAGGCAATAAACAGTGGCTGATTTTGTTCCCGGCATTTTTCTTGCATCTGTCGCAATGAGAATATCATATCAATGGTAGACCAGTTCTGACGGAAGCCGCACTGTGATTCGGGGTAGACTTGATCTCCCAGGACTTGAAGTCTGCGCAGAACAATTCTGGCAAATACTTTCCCAACAATACACAGAAGTGAGATACCCCTATAGTTGTTACAGTCGCTCCGATCTCCCTTGTTCTTGTACAGTGTTATGATGTTTGAATCTTTGAAATCCTGTGGGACTTGTCCTTCTCGCCAGCATAGCTCTATTAGCTGGTGGATCTGTAGAGCGAGTGTGTCTTGCCCACTCCTGATCACCTCTATTGGAATCCCATCCTTACCTGGAGCCTTGCCAGATGCAAGCTCATTTATAGCACACTTCAGTAGACGGTACTACCTGCTTCTGTTAGTGCCGAATGTTGGGCGGCGCTTACCAAACCCGACACCCCACATGGTGCCAACGGCTTCGGGCGGAAGAGTGCAACTGCGAGGGTACAAGCCTTATCCTGGTGCGAGGAAATGCAACCTAAAGACTAAATGTCATGGCAGGGCAGACCAGGCACGAAGCCTTGGTCGATAACTGGTCTATAATGGAAGCTCCGACAGACGGACAGTTAGAGTATTGCTTTGCTGTTCCGGCAGCTTCTACAGCTTGTCTTGTTCCAGACGTATTGGTGTCACCTGTCCTCTGGAGTAAACTAGACAGGCCGAGAGAAGGATCATGCTGCATGGACAACACACGGTCTCTAAATTCAGCCCAGACTTTGTGTTATGGGGCGGTATAACACCATTTTACAAACTATCGCCTGTCAAGACGGCAAGGTGTCAGTCAGTCATATGGCCCACTAGTGAGCCAAATCTTCGAACTGCCCCGCCACTATACCAACAGCTTGAGCCTCCCTGGGCTAACCAAAATTCAACACACAAATCTATAACTTTCATAACATTATCCCTGATGCGTATCGACACGGACATTTTTTTTTTTTTACAGACGAGTTATTTTTAAGCATTAAAGAACGACCAATCAGAAGCATTGGCCTTGACCCGCCTGTAGTGTTCTGGGTGATGAAAAGTGCAAAATTTTTACAGACGAGTTATTTTTAAGCATTAAAAAATCGACCAATCAGAAGCATTGGTCTTGACCCGCCTGTAGTGTTCTGGGTGATGAAAAGTGCAAAAGTTACGGAAGTTGCAACCAGTTTCACTTTCGAATTTTGTTAAAGGTTCCAGGGATCTTTTCGATCATTTTGAAGAAGATGCAAAGAAAAAAATGCCTGATGTTGATTACAAGAAAAGAAGATATAGAAGAAGGCATATCAATGATGATGAAGATGATGCTTTAGAGAACCTTGAGCCAAGAGACAAGTTCAGAATCAAAACATTTATACCTGTGATGGATGCATTAGAGTCAAGTCTGGCACAGAGGGCCTCAGTATACAATGATGCTGCAAAAAAGTTTTCATTCTTAACAAAACTAGAAGCTACAGAAGAAGATATTCATGAAGGAGTTAGTGCTTTATGCCAAACATATCCTGAAGATGTGGACATGAATCTTGTAGGAGAAGTCAAGCATTTTCATCAATATGTTAGACATAGTCAAGCCCATAGTTCAGCGGAACAAGATAGTCTGACACATCAGGATCTGTATAGGGTAATATTTAACGATCGTGTCCAATCAGCATTCCCTAATGTAGAAGCAATTTTGAGATTGTTTCTTAGTATGATGGTTGCAAATTGCTCTGGAGAAAGATCTTTTTCTCAGCTGAAAAGGATACAAAAAATGAATTTAGAACAACAATGACTCAAGATAAATTATGTTCCCTCAGTCTCATGTGCATAGAAAGCGACAAACTACACAGTTTATCATTTGATGATGTCATCAGTGACTTTGCTCTGGCAAAGGCAAGAAAGAAAATATTTTAGTTTAATATAATTCCTTAATCCTTATAACATGTTTCAAGAGATTAGATAATAAGCCTTTGTAAATTGTGCCTTTTAAAAGAACTTTTGTTTCTTTTTACCAGAGTTTGCATTTTTAAGTTTGTTATGAATAAAAATGATTTTAAGTTAAAGATTTATTATTTCACTATCAATATACTTCTTAATTGTATTTCAGTTTAACCCTCTAGGTATCCGAAAAACATATTTGTCACTGACATAGAATATCTGGACTTATAAAGGGCCCCATATTTCAAATAGCTTAGGGCCTTATTAAGTCTAAATCCGGCCCTGAGGACAATCGTGGATTTAAGTCAGGGAGAATTAACGGGGACAGATGATTCTGAGGATAAGTATTGGAGACTTAGCCAGGCTTTCAGCGGTAGTTGATTTTGGGCTGAGTGAGGGACACCAGCCAAGATAGTGACATTCAGAGTTGAGTTGTGGCGGAGTTATGGACAATTCTGCCTGGTGGTTTTTAGAGAGCGGAGTTCTGAGTTCTGGACCAGTGAGGGGAGCTGAGTCCGGAGAGAGGAGACTCAGAGGAGGTGGTTAGATTCACGGACTGAGAAGAGAACGTAACAGTGAATTGTGCGAAGCCAATAGACGGCAGGAGCTTACTGTGTTATAGGATAAGCTGAGTGTGCTGAACATGTGCAGATGCAATCTAGATATACCTCACTATTGAATGTTCCTGAAAAGTGTTATAGCATCGAGTTTATTTCGAATTAAAATATTGTGTGCCAGGATGGTGTTTGAGCGAGCGTAAACGCACTCAAACACACGTGCGATACACACGCACACACAGGCACACAAGCACTACACAAGCGCTCCCGCTTTTACGTACATATAATTGCGTACACGCAGATGCGTGAGCATACACACACACACACACACATGCGCAGCGTACAAATAAACAATACACTCACGCACACACTATTACGTACATAAAATTACGCACACGCATATACGCGTGCACACATACACACACACATGCGGCGGTACTCAAGCAACATACTCGCGTATACACTATCACGTACATAAAATTACACACCCGCAAGCGCGTACACACACAATACACACGCGCCAATTGGTATACGAGTGGAGAACATTTTCCAAAGAATGTCTCAGTGGCAGTCTACATAATGGTTTTTGGTGACGTTTGTGACCAATAAAATTTTAAAACATCCGAAGAAAGTTCTGACAGTAGGGAAGACAGTGAGTATTAGAAGAAGAGGACGTCGAGGGCAGAATAATGCTGGAGGGGTTGACAGAGGGCACGGACGATCATGAGCAGCCGTACGTTTCAAGAACTCAGAGAGAGGTTTTTTTTTTTTTTTTTTTTTGGTGTGGAGTTCAGCGATCGTCGGATCTGGCACGTGATGATGATAATAATGCTGATGATGATAATACTAATATGATTTAAGAAAATAAAAGTCAAATACAAGGAAGCTGCTGTGAGTATGCTATGTGTTATGACTATTACATTTTTGTAGACCAGAGTGTTTTTGTTTTTTTTTCTCGTGGAGGACTTTTGTGTTGGCATCCTGGCGGCGGCATTATGCACAGTGAAACACTTTTATATCTGTCCGCTGTTGTTGGTAGCGTGAACTGCATGTTCGGAAAAATGGCGACCGGCTTTGTCACAGAACTGACTGATTTGCCTTATGCAGTAATGTATGGCTGCTAGTTTTCTAGTGACTGCCGCTTCCATCGTAGATGAAGTGTATTTTTCGTGGAGGAATTTTGTGATGGCATTCTGGCGGAGGCATGATGCACAGTGTACCTGTGCGGGCTGTTGGTCTGTCGAGACTCATGTCTGTTCCACTTCTCACATGGGGCAGTGAGGAGCATTTTGTGTGATATTCACTGGCACAGGAATGGAGCATAATGGGGACTACCCGTTGCTGTGAAGTTGGAATCGCGAATAATGACTAATGACTTGACCGGAGTGTACGGAGAAATTGGTCGACAGTTTTACTCTCCCTCAGCACACGAAAAGAGTTATGAGTTATGAGCTAAGAATCGACGTTACTGCACTCATGACATTCTCACACGCGTTGTTTCACATGGTCTCACAGGCGCCCGACCACCTCTCCCTTGTCCATTGGTAATCTACCATCAAGAGGTGCATTCCCTGCCAGCCTATCAGCCTGTTCATTCCCCAGCACACCCGCATGACCACGGCAGAAAATCCATACAATTCGCAGTCTTTGACCTTCGAAGCGAAGCAAGCCATTCCACATGAAACATTCCTTTGTCCACCTTACTAAGCATACTCAGTAGGTCCGTAATGAATGCAATGTGTGTTGCGGCGGTCACCTCAAAATATCGGAAGGCTGCTGTTATTGCTTCCACCACCATTATTATGCTGGAAGTCGTAGTCTCATATGTCACACTACTTTTTCAAGCATCACCTATTAGCCTTCGCAATGAAACCCCAACCACTAGGTCTGTTTCTCACCACTGATCCATCGGTGTAGATCACTGTGACAGATTGATGTCTGTTGCCCTAGATCAGTTGTTGCACCTCAAACACTGTGCGGCCTCCTGTCTGCTCTCTGCACTCACGGCCTAGTGTTACTATTACCTTGTGTCAGCTCGACATGTCTTCCGGTACTTTTACCCACTTTTTTTTTCACGATTAATGTACACGAACAGAGCTGCATCGAACCAATGTGCAACCGCGCTCATGTAATTTTCCGCGTAATGTTTTAACCATTAAACCAACACGTCCACTACGATAATGATGATGATATATTTTAGGTTGATGTGACTCCAGTCGGAGTGAACAGATGTTTGAATGAGTGAATCACTTGTAGTCTAACTGGATACAGCAATTACTGTTTGCATTCTCAGTAAGCATAGTACCATAGTACAACTATAATGGATTTCATCTGGAATACACAGGGTAAAATAACCAGAAGACGATCTAACACACGCGGAGAAAAGAAGTAGAGAGGAAATGGATAATATGGACAGGACGTGGACTCAGCTGCATGGGATAGCTAAGGATAGGAAGGTTTAAGTGAGTTAGTTGAGCTGCCTACTCCGCCCCTATGGAGGTTGAAGGTCGAAAGAAAAAGACCTCAGTTAGCAGTGCGATAAAGCATATCACGCCTTGCATGAAGACACAGACACAGCATGTGAACACCTGAGAAATTAGACAGCCCTGTGTCTGGGACCCATAAGACAAACTAAATGCTGGGAGACCTAAAACACACGGAGAAGATAATTACAGGCAGATGACTCATTTAGAGAGGTCATGGACGAAGTTGTGTGAGATAGCAACAGCAAGGAGGAGCCTGGGGGGAGTTATTTGAGGGATTATGCTACAATGGGGACACAGGGCAGAATAAGAAGACGATTGGAGAGCTTTGGTAACTCAGTGGCTAACAGGCTTGTCTGCTGGATCCGTGGTCAGGCTTGCCTGGTGGATCACTGGTCAGGCTGTTTGTTTGTTTTTTTTTTGTTTTTTTGTTTTTTTTTTTTTTTTTTTTTTGGGGGGGGGGGGGGGGGGGGTTAATTTGCCTCCCAGGACAACCCAGCCAACAATGGGTACCAGAAAATGTCCTGAGAAGTAAAGACGACCAGCGCGATACTGACCACATGACACATCCAGCGCTGACTAGACTATATAAATTACATTACATTACAGTGGCACCTTTCCGTCTTGACAGACGATAGTTTGGTACATTGTGCTACAAAAAGGCTTAATAACTACGATCCATGGCGGTGGCGAGTGTGGCTAATAAGGCCAATTCTTGCTGCAAATGTTTGCCCACAGTAGGTGCATGTGAAAACATGGTCATTTCCACCATTTTGCACCATCTTACGTCTCTCACGCTCTGTGTGTGCTTTATCTGCAATAATTTTCTCCTTTGTCTTTATTCCATTTCTGATAGTTGCCCTCCAAGCAACACATTCAGCGGCGACGTGTTCCCAATGTGCATTATCAATGCCTGTATCAATCATGTCCCGCTTACACACATCTTTGTATCGTAGTAGAGGCCGACCCTGAGATCTCCTACCCGTCTGTAATTCACCAAAAAAGATGTCCTTTGGTATTCTACCATCATCCATCCTCCTAACGTGTCCTATCCATCTAAGTCTACGAAGACTGAGCATGGAATACACCGTCACACAACCTGATCTTTCCAATACTTCAGTATTTGTGATTTTGTGTTGCCACTTAATACCAAGTATTCTTCGCAGACACCGCATATGAAAGCTGTTTAAACGTTTCTCTTGGCGTGAGTAAGTTGTCCAGGTTTCACTGCCATAAAGAAGAGTACTAAGGACACAGGCTTGGTAGACGAGGACTTTTGTTTTGGCAGTAAGCTTCCTGTTCTCCCAGACTCTTTGTGCTAACATGTTCATTGTTGTTGCTGCCTTGCCAATCCTGATGTTGATTTCCTGATCGAGGGATAATTTGCTATTTACCTCTGATCCTAGATATGTAAAATGGTCTACTATCTCCAGTTCGGCGTCGTCAATAAAGATTGATGGTACACCATGTGCACCTTGTGACATAATCTGTGTCTTCTTTTTGTTAATTGTTAAACCAAATTCAGAACAAGCATTGGAGAATGCAGATAGTAGATGTTGTAATTCTTCCTCAGAGTGGGTCGTAATCGCAGCATCATCCGCAAAAAGCAACTCTCTGATTAGTACCCTGCTAATTTTAGTCTTAGCCTTTAATCTCTGAGCATTATAGAGGCCACCATCTGAGCGTGAGTGAATGTATATACCGTCATCCTGATCACGAAAGGCATATTTCAGTAGAAGTGAAAAGTATATCCCAAAGAGGTTGGGGGCTAGTACACAACCTTGCTTAACTCCACTCTTGATTTCAAACTCTTCTGAAGTTGAGCCATCAAACTTGATTATACCCTTCATGCCTGTGTGGAACGATTCCACAATGGACAGAAGAGTTGGTGGGCAGCCAATCTTCTTTAGTGCTTTGAACAGACCCTCACGACTGACCAAATCGAATGCCTTTGTGAGGTCGATGAAGGCAATAAACAGTGGCTGATTTTGTTCCCGGCATTTTTCTTGCATCTGTCGCAATGAGAATATCATATCAATGGTAGACCGGTTCTGACGGAAGCCGCACTGTGATTCGGGGTAGACTTGATCTCCCAGGACTTGAAGTCTGCGCAGAACAATTCTGGCAAATACTTTCCCAACAATACACAGAAGTGAGATACCCCTATAGTTGTTACAGTCGCTCCGATCTCCCTTGTTCTTGTACAGCGTTATGATGTTTGAATCTTTGAAATCCTGTGGGACTTGTCCTTCTCGCCAGCATAGCTCTATTAGCTGGTGGATCTGTAGAGCGAGTGTGTCTTGCCCACTCCTGATCACCTCTATTGGAATCCCATCCTTACCTGGAGCCTTGCCAGATGCAAGCTCATTTATAGCACACTTCAGTAGACGGTACTACCTGCTTCTGTTAGTGCCGAATGTTGGGCGGCGCTTACCAAACCCAACACCCCACATGGTGCCAACGGCTTCGGGCGGAAGAGTGCAACTGCGAGGGTACAAGCCTTATCCTGGTGCGAGGAAATGCAACCTAAAGACTAAATGTCATGGCAGGGCAGACCAGGCACGAAGCCTTGGTCGATAACTGGTCTATAATGGAAGCTCCGACAGACGGACAGTTAGAGTATTGCTTTGCTGTTCCGGCAGCTTCTACAGCTTGTCTTGTTCCAGACGTATTGGTGTCACCTGTCCTCTGGAGTAAACTAGACAGGCCGAGAGAAGGATCATGCTGCATGGACAACACACGGTCTCTAAATTCAGCCCAGACTTTGTGTTATGGGGCGGTATAACACCATTTTACAAACTATCGCCTGTCAAGACGGCAAGGTGTCAGTCAGTCATATGGCCCACTAGTGAGCCAAATCTTCGAACTGCCCCGCCACTATACCAACAGCTTGAGCCTCCCTGGGCTAACCAAAATTCAACACACAAATCTATAACTTTCATAACATTATCCCTGATGCGTATCGACACGGACATTTTTTTTTTTTTACAGACGAGTTATTTTTAAGCATTAAAGAACGACCAATCAGAAGCATTGGCCTTGACCCGCCTGTAGTGTTCTGGGTGATGAAAAGTGCAAAATTTTTACAGACGAGTTATTTTTAAGCATTAAAAAATCGACCAATCAGAAGCATTGGTCTTGACCCGCCTGTAGTGTTCTGGGTGATGAAAAGTGCAAAAGTTACGGAAGTTGCAATCAGTTTCATTTCCCCCGGAAGACGCTGGAACCAGCAAAGTTTCCCTTCTAATCTCATGCTAGTAAGTGCTTGGGATCAGAGAAGTTTTTCTTATAATTTCATGCTTGTAAGTTTTGGGACCAGCGAAGTTTAAATGTTGGGATCAGAGAAGTTTTCCTTATAATTTAAATGTTGGGGTCAACGAAATTTTCCTTTTACTTTAATGGTTGGGATCAGCGTAGTTTTCCTTATAATTTAATGCTTATAAGGGCTGGGATCAGCGAAGTTTTCCTCATAATTTCGTGCTTGTAGGTGTTGGGATCAGCGAAATTTTCCTCATAATTTAAGTGTTGGGATCAGAGAAGTTTTCCTTATAATTTAAGTGTTGGGATCAGCGAAGTTTTCCTCATAATTTCGTGCTTGTAGGTGTTGGGATCAGCGAAGTTTTCCTTACAATTTAAGTGTTGGCATCAGCGAAGTTTTCCTTATAATTTAAGTGTTGGCATCAGCGAAGTTTTCCTTATAATTTAAGTGTTGGCATCAGCGAAGTTGTCCTTACAATTTAAGTGTTGGCATCAGCGAAGTTTTCCTTACAATTTAAGTGTTGGCATCAGCGAAGTTGTCCTTACAATTTAAGTGTTGGCATCAGCGAAGTTTTCCTTATAATTTAAGTGTTGGCATCAGCGAAGTTTTCCTTATAATTTAAGTGTTGGCATCAGCTAAGTTGTCCTTACAATTTAAGTGTTGGTATCAGCGAAGTTTTCCTTATAATTTAAGTGTTCGATCAGCGAAGTTTTCCTTACAATTTAAGTGTTGGCATCAGCGAAGTTTTCCTTACAATTTAAGTGTTGGCATCAGCGAAGTTTTCCTTATAATTTAAGTGTTGGGATCAGCGAAGTTTTCCTCATAATTTTGTGCTTGTAGGTGTTGGGATCAGCGAAGTTTTCCTTACAATTTAAGTGTTGGCATCAGCGAAGTTTTCCTTACAATTTAAGTGTTGGCATCAGCGAAGTTTTCCTTACAATTTAAGTGTTGGCATCAGCGAAGTTTTCCTTATAATTTAAGTGTTGTGATCAGCGAAGTTTTCCTTACAATTTAAGTGTTGGCATCAGCGAAGTTTTCCTTACAATTTAAGTGTTGGCATCAGCGAAGTTTTCCTTATAATTTAAGTGTTGGGATAAGCGAAGTTATCCTTATAATGTCATGCTTGTACGTACTGGGATAAGCGAAGTTATGCTTATAATTTCATGTTTGTTAAGTGCTTGGATAAGCGAAGCTGCCCTTATAATTTCATGCTTGTAGGTGCTTGAATAAGTGAAGTTGTCCTTATAATTTCATGATTATAAGTACTGGGATCAGCGAAGTTGTGCTTATAATTTGGCGCTTGTAGGTGCTTTAGGCGAGACATCAAATTGGTTTGATATCAAGGAAGGAGTCCGTCAGGGATGTGTGCTGTCCCCCTATTTTTTTAACCTGTACGCCGAAAATATAATGAGAAATGTAAGACATGATATAAACAGGGAGCTATATGATGCCCTAAATATCGGTGGTCATTACATACCAGTGATTCGGTATGCTGATGATACAGTATTGCTATCCACAACACAGACTGGTATAGAAAACCTAATAGCATCAACCCAATGGAATAGTGAAAATCACAACTTATATCTAAATATAGCAAAAACAAAGATAATGCATACAGATAAAACTACTATGGAGAAATAAATATATGTTAATGAGGAAAACTTGGAGGTGGTGGACAATTTTGAAGATCTTGGGTCATTGATTACCAACAGCGGTGACTTAATAAAAGAAATTAAACGACGACTATCAATTGCTCTTCAAAGACTAAAACAACTGAATAAATTATGGAGTGGGACATACAGAACTACAAAAATTAGATTTTTAAGAGCATGCATCTGTCCCATTGCAACTTACGTCTGTGAGACCTGGACACTTACAAGACAAGTTTAACAGCGCATAAATGCCCTTGAATATAAATGTTATAGACGAGTTCTAAGAATATCTTGGTGAAAAAGAACAAATGCATCCATACTTCAAGAGCTAAATATTGAAGAGGGTTGGCTATTAAAGACGATAAAACAAAGAAAATTGAAACGTCACGAAAGTTTGGAGACAACAATAATGAAGGGGTATATGCCTGGGAAGAGAGGAAGAGGAAGGCCAAAGAGAAGAAGGGTGCAGGATGTGGTGGTTGATCTCCAGATGGGTGTATCGGACGCGGGACATCTTGCTCATGATCGGGAGGTTTTCCGGAAGGTTGTTATGGGAGCGAGGTTCTGCAAAGGATATGCTACTGAATTAATGAATGAATGAGGTGCTTGAATAAGCGAAGTTTACCTTATAATTTCACGTTTGTAAGTGCTGGGATCAGCGAAGTTGTCCTTATAATTTCATGCTTGTAAGTGTTGGGATAAGCGAATTTTATCTTTTAATTGCTCTCATGTAAGTACTAGGATAAGCAAATTTTACCCTGTAATTTGACGTATGTAAGTAATGGGATAAGCAAAGTTGTTCCTGTAATTTGATGCATGTAAGTGTTAGGATAAGTTTAGCTTTTCTTGTAACTTCACGCATGTAAGAAATGGGATGGAACAAGGAACAAGATACCACACAGAACCGCTTCTAAGTGGCGCTCAAGTTGGCTTTATAAAAGGAAGAGGATGTATTGATGCCCTTTTTGCATCGGGACAGATAAGTGAAAAATGTATAGAATACAACAAAGAACTAAGTGTGCCTTTCATAGATCAAGAAAAAGCCTTTGACCGAGTAAATAGGACTAGTATGTGCTAAGTGTACGAAGAAAACGGTGTAATTGGGTAGCTGTTGGACAACATCAGAGCTATGTATCAAAACAGTGAATGTGCAGCGAGAACAAGTGTAGGTTTGACAAACTGGTTCCAAGTTACATAGGGAGTCAGACAAGGATGTGTTTTATCACAAGAGTAGGCTTGACAAACTGGTTCCAAGTTACATAGGGAGTCAGACAAGGATGTGTTTTATCACAAGAGAAGGCTTGACAAACTGGTTCCAAGTTACATAGGGAGTCAGACAAGGATGTGTTTTATCACAAGTGTAGGCTTGACAAACTGGTTCCAAGTTACATAGGGAGTCAGACAAGGATGTGTTTTATCACAAGAGTAGGCTTGACAAACTGGTTCCAAGTTACATAGGGAGTCAGACAAGGATGTGTTTTATCACAAGAGTAGGCTTGACAAACTGGTTCCAAGTTACATAGGGAGTCAGACAAGGATGTGTTATATCACAAGAGTAGGCTTAACAAACTGGTTCCAAGTTACATAGGGAGTCAGACAAGGATGTGTTTTATCACAAGAGTAGGCTTGACAAACTGGTTCCAAGTTACATAGGGAGTCAGACAAGGATGTGTTTTATCACAAGTGTAGGCTTGACAAACTGGTTCCAAGTTACATAGGGAGTCAGACAAGGATGTGTTTTATCACAAGAGTAGGCTTGACAAACTGGTTCCAAGTTACATAGGGAGTCAGACAAGGATGTGTTTTATCACAAGAGTAGGCTTGACAAACTGGTTCCAAGTTACATAGGGAGTCAGACAAGGATGTGTTTTATCACAAGAGTAGGCTTGACAAACTGGTTCCAAGTTACATAGGGAGTCAGACAAGGATGTGTTTTATCACAAGAGTAGGCTTGACAAACTGGTTCCAAGTTACATAGGGAGTCAGACAAGGATGTGTTTTATCACAAGTGTAGGCTTGACAAACTGGTTCCAAGTTACATAGGGAGTCAGACAAGGATGTGTTTTATCACAAGAGTAGGCTTGACAAACTGGTTCCAAGTTACATAGGGAGTCAGACAAGGATGTGTTTTATCACAAGAGTAGGTTTGACAAACTGGTTCCAAGTTACATAGGGAGTCAGACAAGGATGTGTTTTATCACAAGTGTAGGCTTGACAAACTGGTTCCAAGTTACATAGGGAGTCAGACAAGGATGTGTTTTATCACAAGAGTAGGCTTGACAAACTGGTTCCAAGTTACATAGGGAGTCAGACAAGGATGTGTTTTATCACAAGTGTAGGCTTGACAAACTGGTTCCAAGTTACATAGGGAGTCAGACAAGGATGTGTTTTATCGCCACTTTTGTTTATCACCTAAATGGATAAGATTACCAAAGAAGCAAATAAAAACACCAATGAGTTTAAATGTGCTGCTGTTTGCAGACGACCAGAGTTTACTGTATGAGAACTATACGGATCTCCAGCACCATATAAATTGCCTTGAAAATTGCTGTCAGAAATTCTATATGAAGATTAATATCGAACAGACAGACTTTATGACAATTCGACGGCACCATCGCAATACAACGTAATTATACATGGGAAATCAGTAAAACAAGTTAGAGAGTACATGTATCTGGGCAGTGTGATCACAGAGGATAGGAAACAGATAAAGAAATAGAAACAACATAGAAATTACACAGTATTAATTATCAAATGGCACATATTCTAAAACATCTAAATATCAACACGCAATCAAACAAGAAGCTGATAGGCGCTTTATTCGTACCAACTCTGCGTTACCAATGCCAGACACGAATACTCCTAGAAACACAGGCGTAAAATCACATCACGTGAGATGAGACACACATCTGGACAAAAAAATAAAGAAGAAGAAAACAGAAAGACAAGTGAGAAACTCGGAACCAGTGTAGGGATATCATCTATTAATGATCTTACAGAACATCAAAGAAAGTTCCGATATTTGATTGTAATGCAACAAGATCAACCAGCGTATGGGATGTTCTACAGTTGCATGAAAACATTGGGATACAAGGCGACAGGGCAAGAAAACAAGAGTTAGTTAGATGGAGTAAAAGAGACCATGAATAAATCAAATATGATGTTAATACAAGCAACGAGACAAGCGAAACACAGAAAATTACATCAAGAAGAAGAAGAAGAAGAAGAAGAAGAAGAAGAAGAAGAAGAAGAAGAAGAAGAAGAAGAAGAAGAAGAAGAAGAAGAAGAAGAAGAAGAAGAAGAAGAAGAAGATCAGGGAGAAGTAGAGACAGAGAGAGACAAACACCCAGAGAGAGACAGACAAACAGAGAGAGACATAGAAAGAGACACACAGAGAGAGACAGAGAGAAAAACATAGAGAGAGATACAGACAGAGAGAGATAGAAAGAAGGGGAGAGCGACAGCAGAACTAGAAACAATGATGGAGCGCGGGTTCAAACACTTGAACTATTCGGGCATACAGAAGAGACCACATCTTTGCTCTATCAGTGGAACTGTTTCCAACTTCCTTAGACTGGGAGGACCGTGGAACTACGTAGTCAAAGATGGTCTTGTCTATTTATAAATCCGACCTAGTTCAACCATCAGATTCTCATATCCTTCATAACTGTTCTCCCCCCCCCCCCCAATAATAATACATCAGTGGAATAAACAAATCGGGAACAACTGCTGATTTGTCAAAACAGCATAACGCATTCAGTGTGTAACTTTGTATTCTTGTTATTCTGCTCTCCTCTGAAAGAATTCGTAACACAGATATTCAGCCAGTTCATGCGAGTATAGATAGAACAAGGCAACGCACAGGGCATCGTCTGTCTAAGGCTGCAAGTATATTTGTATTCGCTGGAGCAAGACAATCCAAAAATGCCATCTGCACAAGAATCTGATCCCGCAGTCACGCAGAACTGTGATCTCCGTGCTACAGTGAACCAGGCTCTGACCTGGTTATGTAAGCA
>OY992878.1:115886599-115949099 GCA_963921405.1 Cepaea hortensis
ACAAGACAACACCAACACTGAGTCTTTCTACGTAAGACAGATAACACTCTTGTACTTGTGAAGATTAGACACAACAAGACACGACATCTTGACATTTGATTAGATTCACCTACACCAGACATTCCAAGCAAACACATCTCAACATCGGTTCTGTTAACGTACATCAGACATAGCAAGCAAGCATCTCAACACTGATTTGGTCAACATACATCAGACATTGCAAGCAAACAACATCTCAGCACTGATTTGGTTAACATACACCAGACATTGCAAGCAAACAACATCTCAGCACTGATTTGGTTAACATACATCAGACATTGCAAGCACACAACATCTCCACACTGATTTGGTTAACATACATCAGACATTGCAAGCACACAACATCTCAACACTGATTTGGTCAACATACATCAGACATTGCAAGCAAACAACATCTCAGCACTGATTTGGTTAACATACATCAGACATTGCAAGCACACAACATCTCCACACTGATTTGGTTAACATACATCAGACATTGCAAGCACACAACATCTCCACACTGATTTGGTCAACATACATCAGACATTGCAAGCAAACAACATCTCAGCACTGATTTGGTTAACTGTGGCATAACGCTAACCACCATTATTCATTTACCAACACCTGCCGCAAAAAGAGGAAACAACATTAAAAGAAATTGACTTCACAACCGCAAACGGAGACTAGGACTTAAAACTTAACATCGAAACTGGAACTGAATAAGTGACAGATGACGTGGATTCTTAGAAAGATTTCATCAGACGAAGCTCGGAAAACCATTGGACGGGACAGACACGTGACACGGCTTTCGCGCCAACGCCGGTATAGATTATGATAAGCAGCGCACTCCTGCGAAAACATGCCTGGCGAACAGACATCAGAAATTGTGTGACCAAATTTTCAAATAGAGGAGGCAGAATGTCTGAATTTCGGGTGAGCTTGTTAGTTCCGAGATTAGACTAAGAACCCGATGTATCAGGTAATGGTAAACCGTGTTTGTAATGTCAATTGAAATGTATTATTATTAATTAAAACCTCTGAAATATAAAAATGCTCGACTGTAGATTCTAACGACGCAGAGCCGTTCCCGGGCAATATGACTCTCCAATACTCTCTTCGATTGCAATCTCTGATATTCTTAGAGATAATTATTAACTTTAAGAAGTGCATTATACTACTACATTCTATTCTAAACAACTGTGAGGAGTGATGATTCTAAAGCAATCTTGTGCATTTCACCAGAAACACTGATAAAAGATGCTATCACTACCTACAGCTGAAATGACAGTTCGTGTACTAGAATAAGTGCCTTGTTCTAAAACAGACTTATCTATGCCTATTTACAATCTAGAAAGCTGAAAGAGAAATCAATCTTTCCTTTCTCTTTCATCTATTGAATCAATAGGGTTTGACGGAATAAATATTTATATTTATGTCAAATTTTAATTAGTAAAGAGCACTTATGAACTGCATTGCATCAGAATAGTTGTGCTTCGTGGAACTCCATCACACGAAGTGAACTTAACTCATTACTCAACATAACTTAAAACACAACACCACTCAACACCACTCATCACCACACAACACACCACTCACAACAACAACAGATAATGGGAGAGAGTTATTAGACACAAGAAGAAGAAGAAGAAGTTAATTGGGAAAACACAGAGAATTATTTATACATATTATAAACACTATTTAGTGGAAGAAATGTTATAAATGTATGTCATTTATTTACATGCATCTTGACATATTCTCACTCTTGTCACTGTCTTACTGTACACGTTCACTGACCCCAGGTCAAATGAGAACTTACATACAGCAGGAACAAGTTGAGACAAGGCGTACACCGTGTGATAAACTCTGACCACCCCAAATTAACCCAACACTAGCTTAGAGAGAAAAGGAGGGGAGGGGGACTAGTTCCTACTTCAGGAATTTAGATTCTTCCGACCTACTTCTAGAATATTGTATTGGTAGGAATGTATATATTTATGTGAATATTCATCAGTGATCTTGGTGGCTACATACCAACAACCACCCAACACATCAGCAAACTAACCACCTAAATCAGACCTGAGAGAGGGAAGCCGAGAGAAAGAGATGAACCACAAGTGAGATGGAGGATGACTTGGCCATGAGCAGAGTATGGGGAGGCCTTCAGTGGAGCTATACGGGCATACCTGAAGTGGATCCATCAGTCAATGGACCCTGGCTTACCTAATCTTCCAGTCACCAGGTTACTTTCCTCATTGGTACACACCACACCCAATTTCAGGAAAACTGATAGTTAATTGTGGATTCATCACCATCACACTTAATATGTACAACATCAAAATGTTTACTATGTTTCACACTTGTTGACATCTCATATATTGATGCTTGATTGATTTTCTGGGACAATGGTCCAATGTGCAACTTTTCTATTATCTTGTGTAAATCACAATAGAGATGTATGTACTGGCCAGAAGGCTCAGGCCCAGTCAATAAATGATTAACATGAATTGACCTTCTGTTAATTTATCAGTTCAAACCTATCTGTGAGTCAACAACTTCTTTGTACATCATGTTGTCAGAATCTAATGTGATTGACTATGTGTTTGATTGTTTAAAAATAAATTAACTCAAAATGACGTACTAAAAATGGGGGAGAGAAGACTCTAGATCTATCAACTGCTCAACATCCATGTTTTCTTCATCTAAATCAGGCTGAGAAAATTCTCCAGACTTTCCTCAGATTTGATAACCAATAAGGGGGCTCCAGAGCTATCAGAATCATTGGAGAAGGGGCAGATTCCCAGTTAGTAATTACCATTCTCACCAGGGCCATAATCTATATCTCCTAGACATACTTAATAGAACGAGGCCTGCAGATAACTCAAGGATCATATTCTGGGGTTATTGAAGATAGAAGAGGATAGGGCTCTACTTCTTTTGTTAGAGATGGGGCATGCACTACAGTGATCTCCCACTTCCTTCAAAAATATATGACATATTGTCGGCTACGTCCTGGATGATTCCCATATATTAACCTTTAAACAATTACATAAAACATTAACACAATTATCTTTAGATTTTGAACATTGTCATTTTCTTATATTGATTGACAGCCACATGATATGAAGGACATTTACAGATAAATAAGAGTGGGTGACTGATCATTCCTTCTGAAGAAGGGGGCCATGTTCAAATAGGCTTATACTTCAGAAAGAGGTGCTCCAGGTGAAATATATAGTGTGTATCTACTCTACCAACACTACTTCTCTTCCAGAGAAGGTGTTCTTTTCCTGTGGAGTCTGAAATTAACAGCATTTCATCAACCACCGGAAAATCTTATCCGTTGGGAAAACTCTGTCTAATTTCAGATTCTTTTCTTTACTAGGAATTAAATCTGGTTACTTCAGTGCCTGCTGCCTTTGGCTTTTCCAGCATTGACAGACAGACATAACATAGGGTGTTTTTAATATTGCATATGCTCTGTTGCATATTTGCAGATCAGGGACTGACAAGCTTACGCGGATCAGACTAACTGCAATTATATTTTTTGGCAGAACAAAGCAATAAATTATAGACATGGCGGAAACTGCAAAGTTTAGAGCCCAAATAACAGACACAGGTAGGGAATGCGGGTTAGATGGCCTTGAGCTAGCTAACTATGTTTCAGATGCATTCGACAAAAGAGAAAGACTGCAAGCGGAATTGGCTCTCAAAGAAAAACAGCTTCAGGCTGAATTGGCTGAGAGGGAAAAACGACTTCAGGCAGAATTGGAGGAGAAAGAGAAACGACTACAGGCTGAAATGGAAGATAAGGAGAGAGAGCGTCAACACCAACTGGAGTTGAGGAGAATGGAGATTGAAGTGGAGATCCGGAGAATAGAGAAAGGGAGTGGTCCTACACCCTCAACCTCATCAGGATCGCCAGTGACAGAACCACCTCTTCACGTCTCTCACCTTAATTCAGGAGCTATGTCATTTCCTCTGGAACCCTTTAATGAACAGACTGACCACATCGAAGGATTTTTATCACGCTTCGAGGTAATGGCTGTCAGCTGTGGGCTTGAAGAAAGTAGATGGGCGACGAAGTTAGCGCAGGCCTTAAGATCCACGGCGTATGATGTGTTCTCAAGACTCACTAGAGAGGAACAACAGAACTACACAACACTTAAGACGGCACTCTTGATCCGATTCGAAGTGGACGCCGAATCTTATAAACTCAGGTTCAAAGCCGCAAGGAAGGAACCGGGTGAGAGTTACGCGCAACTAGTCGAAAGACTGAAGTCATACATACAAAGATGGACTCGCTTGGGAGGATTTCAGGAAAGTTTTGAAGGACTCCGTGAAATGATCATCATTGATCAGATCAAGGGGAAAATGCAGAACGAAATGAAGGCATTCTTAACCCAAAACGGGGCTGACCGCCTGGAAACTATAATCATCTTGGCAGAGAGATTTGAGAAATCTCAGAAGGAGATGGGAGGAAAGGGACGTTCGAACAACACCCCCTCTCAAAACAAAACTCCACAGCCAAAAGAGGGTGAAAACACTGTAGCCACCGGGAAAAAGGGGAAATCCCAGAAAAACACTCAAAACTCAGTCCAAACAGCGCCGAAGGAGGACAAACCATTCTGTACCCATTGCAAAATTAGAGGTCACACATTTCAGAATTGCAGGAAGAAGCCACCTCCACACACAGCGGCATGTTTGGCCAACCGAAAAGAGAGAAAAGTGAGCACTGGTGAAACGTCCAAACAGACACCTCATCAAGACACATCATCTCGTATTCTGGTTGTGGAACCATCTTGCTAAATGGATTCAAAACGACCTGTTTATATGATACTGGATTATCATATGACTGTGTTGTCTCATCATCCTTAGTTCACCGTGAACAGGTGACAGAGGAAATAGTGGAATTACAGGGACCACTGAAGAGTTCAACAAATATGTCTCTTCCAGTGGCAAAAGTGAACATAGCCTCGCGGTATGTCACTGGGACAATCAAGGCAGCAGTCTTGGACGATCCGATATATCCTGTAATCCTCGGCCGTAGATTTATCGTTCTAGGAGAACCTGTTCAACCTCTGGCGATGGCGACCATGACCACTCGATCCCAGGCAACAAAAACTCCAGAAACAACTACGCCAATCCCTCGACCGGAGGAACTGAAGAGGGCACAAGAGGCCGACAGCACTTTGGAACCCTGCTTCAGAAAACTGCCAAAATCACATTTACCTCTACGTAAAGGTGATCTGTTCATGAAGTCAGCACTTCTTTACAGAAAAGCAGGACGAGCTGGACAAGAGTTTAATCAACTTGTTGTACCAACTCAATACAGGACTCAGATCTTAGAGATGGGTCATAGTCTACCATTCAGTGGGCACATGGGTATCAACGCTACTACACAGCGGATTACCACTCACTACTTTTGGCCAGGGATGAATTCAGACATACAACGGTTTGTAAAATCATGCCCACAGTGTCAGAAAGTATCACCAAAACACCGGACACCACCGGCAATGTTGGGTGAATCGCCAATCACTGGAATTCCATTTGAGAAAGTGGCTGTAGACATAATCGGACCTCTCTCAGCAACGAAGAGGCGAAACCGATTCATATTAACGCTTGTGGACACAACAACCATGTGGGCCGAAGCAGTTCCTATGCCCAGCTGTGACTCCAAACACGTCGCTGATGCATTATTAGGAATATTCACACGTCTAGGATTCCCACAAAGGATCTTGACGGACAACGGTTCACAGTTTCGTGGTAAGCTCATGGAAGAGACCTTCAGACTTTTTCATGCACGCCATATCTTCAGCACGCCATATCTTCAGTTCACCATATCACCCTCAGTCAAATGGACTTGTGGAAAGGTGGAACGGGACATTGATTAGTATCTTGCGCAAAATTGCCCAGGAGAAGACAGAGGATTGGGACTTGTATTTACCCGCAGCTTTATTCGCTTACAGGGAAGTACCCCATCACTCAACAGGTTTTGCTCCAGCCACACTGTTGTTTGGACGACCGATCAAAGGACCCCTTGAGGCGTTACTGCGAACATGGACTGATAATACTACAGATGATACAGTCGTGACTGCATCTACATATGTTGCCGAGTTGAAAAATCTTTTACAACACAGTTGGAAACAAGCGAATGTCAATCTACGTCAAGCCAGACGAAGAATTGCTCGTAACTTCAACCGCAAGGCAAAGGATAGAGAGTTAGAGGTAGGAGAGAAGGTGATGTTGCTGCTTCCAACCAGTCAGAATAAGCTGCAAATAGGATGGAGAGGACCTTATGTAGTGACGGAGAAGATCTCACGTACCAACTACAGAATTTCAGTCAAAGGCAAGATGAAAGTATTTCACATAAACCTCTTGAAGAAATATCATGAAAGACCCTCAACCACCGAACCTGCACATCTGATGGCCATGAGTGTGGCTACTGAAGTCGAAGAAGGATCAACAATGGGAGTCGAGTGCCAACTGCAAGCCAAAGAGACCTTTAAGGATGTGGAAATCAATCCCAACTTAACAAAGGATCAGCAAAAGCAGATTAGGGAATTTATGGCAAAATATGCAGCAGTACTTACTGATAAGCCAGGAAGAACTGATTTGGAGGAATTTGACATGAAGTTAAATGACACAGTGCCTGTGCGAGTCAAGACTTACCCAGTTCCTTATGCAAAGCAAAAGACTTTAGAGGAAGAAATACAACAGCTGCTCACCGCAGGAATAATCTCACCATCTAAATCACCTTACAGTGCTAGCGTCGTCTTATTGAGAAAGCCAAGTGGAGAACATAGATTGTGCATCGATTATCGACAGCTCAATGCTATAACTGAATTCCAAGCAAAACCTCTGCCTGATCAGAATAAACTCTTCACAGCACTCAACCGAGCTAAGTACTTTACTAGGATTGATCTCAGTAAGGGATATTACCAGATTCCTGTAAAACCGGAAGTTAGACCATGGTTAGCTTTCAGCACGCCTGGAGGACACTATGAGTTCAACGTTCTTCCATTCGGATTAAGTAATGCTCCCAGCGTTTTTACACGTATGATGAGAAAATTACTTGACCCACTACAGCATCCAGACATCAGTCACTTCATGGATGACATCCTGATCGCCACTGAAACATTTGAAGAGCATGTAGAAACACTGCATCTTTTGTTCAGGCGCCTCAGAGAAACTGGATTGACGGCTAGACCAAAGAAGTGTCAGATAGGATTCCAAGAATTGGACTTTCTAGGTCATAAGATATCTCATGGACTGATAACTCCACAAGAGGGAAATGTGGGTAAACTCCAGAGAGCACCTCGTCCAAAAACAAAGAAGGATGTAAGATCATTTGTATCCTTATGTGGATTCTATCAAAAATACATCAAGGACTTCAATACTCTGTCAGCACCTTTAACGGATCTTACCAAAAAGGGGAAACCAGAGAAAGTCACTTGGTCAGCTGACTGTGAGAGAGCTTTCACAGCACTAAAGCAGGCATTAACTGTTCATCCAGTCTTACATCTACCAGACCTCGACCAACCATTTGTGCTGCGCACCGATGCCAGTAACATAGGAATTGGGGCAACGCTGTTGCAGAGAAAGGGAGATGTACCATCAGAGCTATTCCCTGTAGCCTATGCTAGCAGGAAATTGAATGCAGCAGAGAGAAATTACAGTACTATCGAGAGAGAATGTCTTGCGCTCGTATGGAGTGTACAGAAATTTCAAGCATACCTATATGGCAAACATTTCACAGTGCAATGTGACCATCAACCACTCATGTTTCTCGCAGCATCTAAGACTCTGAATGCCCGACATATGAGGTGGTCGCTGCTTCTTCAACCTTACTCGTTCCAGGTTGAGTATGTTCCTGGGAAAATGAATGTGGGAGCGGTCTTCCTGAGTCGACACTCAGTGCCTGATGAACCAGGTCAATCAGATGCAGAAGAGAATACAGGGGAGGAAAAATTGACAGCTTGATAACTGAAAATGTTGGAAACATAGTTCCATACCATAGAACAATCTGGAGTGGGGCCATGTGGCATAACGCTAACCACCATTATTCATTTACCAACACCTGCCGCAAAAAGAGGAAACAACATTAAAAGAAATTGACTTCACAACCGCAAACGGAGACTAGGACTTAAACTTAACATCGAAATTGGAACTGAATAAGTGACAGATGACGTGGATTCTTAGAAAGATTTCATCAGACGAAGCTCGGAAAACCATTGGACGGGACAGACACGTGACACGGCTTTCGCGCCAACGCCGGTATAGATTATGATAAGCAGCGCACTCCTGCGAAAACATGCCTGGCGAACAGACATCAGAAATTGTGTGACCAAATTTTCAAATAGAGGAGGCAGAATGTCTGAATTTCGGGTGAGCTTGTTAGTTCCGAGATTAGACTAAGAACCCGATGTATCAGGTATCAGGTAATGGTAAACCGTGTTTATAATGTCAATTGAAATGTATTATTATTAATTAAAACCTCTGAAATATAAAAATGCTCGACTGTAGATTCTAACGACGCAGAGCCGTTCCCGGGCAAAATGACTCTCCAATACTCTCTTCGATTGCAATCTCTGATATTCTTAGAGATAATTATTAACTTTAAGAAGTGCATTATACTACTACATTCTATTCTAAACAACTGTGAGAAGTGATGATTCTAAAGCAATCTTGTGCATTTCACCAGAAACACTGATAAAAGATGCTATCACTACCTACAGCTGAAATGACAGTTCGTGTACTAGAATAAGTGCCTTGTTCTAAAACAGACTTATCTATGCCTATTTACAATCTAGAAAGCTGAAAGAGAAATCAATCTTTCCTTTCTCCTTCATCTATTGAATCAATAGGGTTTGACGGAATAAATATTTATATTTATGTCAAATTTTAATTAGTAAAGAGCACTTATGAACTGCATTGCATCAGAATAGTTGTGCTTCGTGGAACTCCATCACACGAAGTGAACTTAACTCATTACTCAACATAACTTAAAACACAACACCACTCAACACCACTCATCACCACACAACACACCACTCACAACAACAACAGATAATGGGAGAGAGTTATTAGACACAAGAAGAAGAAGAAGAAGTTAATTGGGAAAACACAGAGAATTATTTATACATATTATAAACACCATTTAGTGGAAGAAATGTTATAAATGTATGTCATTTATTTACATGCATCTTGACATATTCTCACTCTTGTCACTGTCTTACTGTACACGTTCACTGACCCCAGGTCAAATGAGAACTTACATACAGCAGGAACAAGTTGAGACAAGGCGTACACCGTGTGATAAACTCTGACCACCCCAAATTAACCCAACACTAGCTTAGAGAGAAAAGGAGGGGAGGGGGACTAGTTCCTACTTCAGGAATTTAGATTCTTCCGTCCTACTTCTAGAATATTGTATTGGTAGGAATGTATATATTTATGTGAATATTCATCAGTGATCTTGGTGGCTACATACCAACAACCACCCAACACATCAGCAAACTAACCACCTAAATCAGACCTGAGAGAGGGAAGCCGAGAGAAAGAGATGAACCACAAGTGAGATGGAGGATGACTTGGCCATGAGCAGAGTATGGGGAGGCCTTCAGTGGAGCTATACGGGCATACCTGAAGTGGATCCATCAGTCAATGGACCCTGGCTTACCTAATCTTCCAGTCACCAGGTTACTTTTCTCATTGGTACACACCACACCCAATTTCAGGAAAACTGATAGTTAATTGTGGATTCATCACCATCACACTTAATATGTACAACATCAAAATGTTTACTATGTTTTACACTTGTTGACATCTCATATATTGATGCTTGATTGATTGTCTGGGACAATGGTCCAATGTGCAACTTTTCTATTATCTTGTGTAAATCACAATAGAGATGTATGTACTGGCCAGAAGGCTCAGGCCCAGTCAATAAATGATTAACATGAATTGACCTTCTGTTAATTTATCAGTTCAAACCTATCTGTGAGTCAACAACTTCTTTGTACATCATGTTGTCAGAATCTAATGTGATTGATTATGTGTTTGATTGTTTAAAAATAAATTAACTCATAATGACGTACTAAAAATGGGGGAGAGAAGACTCTAGATCTATCAACTGCTCAACATCCATGTTTTCTTCATCTAAATCAGGCTGAGAAAATTCTCCAGACTTTCCTCAGATTTGATAACCAATAAGGGGGCTCCAGAGCTATCAGAATCATTGGAGAAGGGGCAGATTCCCAGTTAGTAATTACCATTCTCACCAGGGCCATAATCTATATCTCCTAGACATACTTAATAGAACGAGGCCTGCAGATAACTCAAGGTTCATATTCTGGGGTTATTGAAGATAGAAGAGGATGGGGCTCTACTTCTTTTGTTAGAGATGGGGCATGCACTACAGTGATCTCCCACTCCCTTCAAAAATATATGACATTAACATACATCAGACATTGCAAGCACACAACATCTCCACACTGATTTGGTTAACATACATCAGACATTGCAAGCACACAACATCTCCACACTGATTTGGTCAACATACATCAGACATTGCAAGCAAACAACATCTCCACACTGATTTGGTCAACATACATCAGACATTGCAAGCAAACAACATCTCAGCACTGATTTGGTCAACATACATCAGACATTGCAAGCAAACAACATCTCAGCACTGATTTGATTAACACACATCAGAATGACATCTGTTGTCTAGTCACAAAGAATAGTTCACAGTTTATTACATTAGATTAGAACACCCCAATTACCAACAGAAAGCAATAGTTGATTTTATGCATGACAGAAATTGGGAAAAAGTGGTGCATTGAGTATCATGATGGTGAGTTATGGTTAATTCTTGACATATGGAGCATTATAGTGCAACTGAGATGACATGATGATAGACTGGTGTATTTCAATTCTGGTTTTATTGGGGAAACATCAAGGGACATAGTATTTGGAGTTTTTGAAACCGGTGTTAATAAGAAAACAAAGTGCACCAGGGAAAGTAAAACCCATCAAGTATGACATACGTAAGAAGAACAATTACTGTTATGTTCTTCTAGATAAAGGAAGCTATTGTTAATTATTATCCATGACCGTATACTCTTGTGAGTAACGTGACGTTACGCGAGAATCGGTAGTGGTTCTTTCCGCGTCGGTAACTTACGGAGTATGTGAGCCGGTCGTTCAGAAAGCAATAGCAAACTACTGAGCGTAATCTTGCCAAGAAATCAACAGTCAGCTGAGAGATGCTGATGTTGACAGCGATATCCTGAAAGGATATGCGAAGAAATAAACATATAACGTTCAAAATTGGTGCTGACCACAAACTGTGAAAAACCACCAGAAGAAATAATTAGAAACTCTATCAACCTCTTATAGGATGGGAAGACTGCTGGTCCAGATGATATCCCAGCAGAAGCTATTAAAGACAATATAAACACGTCAACTGAATTACTTCACAACTTATTTAGCTTAGCACTTACTAGGAGATGGAAGAAATTCCAACACAATAGAGAGAATGATATCTGGTTATCTGCAAGAGAAAAAGGGGCTTAACGTTACTTAAATTAAAAGCCGCGGTGATGTTTTGGTGGAACCTAGAAATATCATCGCTAGACACAGGTTATAAGTCTTAAAAAGTCGCTTTAAAGTCGACAGGGTCGACTTCATTGCACCGGGTTTTATCCCATTTGGCTCGGTCTCTTTCCGCAGCACGGAAAGCGTCGCACAAAGCACGAACTCCGTAGCTTTTAGCGACGACCCACAAGAGTCTCCGAAAAATTTAACTCGTAAACTGAAGGGTGCGGACCGGAATCGAACCCACAAGCTTCGGAGCACGAGCCAAACGGCTTGACCACTTCGCCACAGAGACTCCCAGACACAGGTTATGGTCGTCACTAGGAAGAACGAAATACCACAATGTAATATACAAGTAAATGGGACTATACTTCAACACATGAATCGGTACAATTATCTCGGAACAATCATAACATCTGACGGGAGATGCCTTGAAGAGATTAGAACAAGAATCGCCATGGCGAAAGTAGCCTTTAGCAAGATGAAAAACATTCTGACCAATAAAAAGATGTCAATTGAAACGAGAAAAAGAGTGGTGAGGGGATACATAGAGCCTGTTCTTTTGTATGGATGTGAAACTTGGACAATGAGCAGTCAAGCTGAAAAAACCTCTGATGGCAGCAGAAATGTGGTTTCTGAGGAAAATGCAATGAATACTATGGACAGACAGAAAAACCAATTACGAAGTACTAAAATGTTTTGCATATCCTTTACAGGACATCGCTGTCAACATCAGCATCTTTCAGCTGAATGTTGATTTCTTGGCAAGATTAAGATTACGCTCAGTAGTTTGCCATTGCTTTCTGAGCGACCGGCTCATTATCCCGCAAGTCACGAGAGCGGGTCGAACCGCTTCCAGTTCTCGCCTCGCTGCGAGACCCTGCGTGGATAAACGGGATTACGGAGAAAGTGGTGTAACCCCTCAGCCAGAGAGACCGGCGACCAAGTACTACAGGAGACAAATGACAATCGTAAATTGATTAGAGAAATTAGACGTAGACAGTCACAAATTTGTGGACATGTTATGAGAAGAAATAGATTGGAGAACTTGGTGACAACTGGCAAGATCGAAGGGAACAGACCAAGAGGAAGACCGAGAGAACAATACCTGGATGGCTTGGCCACGTGGCATGGACGAGATAGGAACACTGAGCTGATCCACTATTCTGGTGATCGAGTAAAATGGCGAGTAATGACCGCCCACGCTTTCCGACATGGCACATGATTGATTGATTGATGTTTTGGTGGAACCTAGAAATATCTGTGATTTGTGATTAACTTTATTTTCATTAAAGTGTTCAACAAGCTATTTGGCATTGCCAACACACAATGCGGTAGGGCAGTGACTATCACACTTGCCTGCTGGTCCCGTTATCATGTGTTCACATTCTCAAACAAATTGTTTGTTGTTAAATTGACCTGGGTTCCCAAATTGACCCAGCCTAAATTAGGTTTCAAAAGTGATTAGAGAAATTAAATGTTTGCAGTCTCAATTTGTGGGACACGTTATGAGAATAAATGCACTACCTGGTGTTCATAACGTCTCACTACACATTGTATACAGCACACATTTGAAAAATGAAGTACATGATCATTGTGATATATAATCACAATTCATAATTCAGGTCATAATTCAATTCAATTTGTGTGCTGGCAATTCCCACCAATGGGTTTATGTGTGATTCGATCCCTGGATATTAGGGATTATGATGTTCTCTGGAGCAAATTTACAGTGGATATTAGAGATATTTGAGTGCACATATCTTCGGTCCCTGGATAATAGAGATATAATCAGCCACGCATGAGAGAGGATTACCAACCAGCATAACATAAAAGAAAGAAAGAGAATAGGACTGATTAATTAGTCTAGTTATGTGTTCTGAATTTGTATTATTATTTGGATTCTTAAATGTCATTGGTTTACAAATCTGTGGATTTGTCAATGGTGTTAGAACCAAATAGTGGTTGTTGCTTTGGTTTTGAGTGCATTAATTTTTGGGACAATGGGGTTATCACATGTGACTGTGTACATATGTCATATTTAATCCCATGCATATTCCAAAAACTCAATTTGGTTCAATACATGTGAATGTATACTTCAGATCTTGATTTAATTCCTGGTGAACTGTTTGTCCAAGGTTGATGTTTACGTTAATTGCTTGTTAATGTTTGTTCAACAGTGGTTGTTCTATATGTTGTAAACAATCAATGTCCTCTGACACTATATCAAATTAAAAAGTGATCGAGTGGGAGGGGATTCCTACACATAGATACCATTGTCAAAAGGAGTGAATTGTTTCTCCCCTTGTATCTGTGGTAAGTGATCCCTGTTCATCTTCCCTTATAGAAGCGAGTGAGAATATAAATTCATCCCATCCGGCATCCCCTAGACAAACTTAGCAATTATTCTCATATATTAAATCCTACATCCCACAATGCCGTAAAGAACATGTGCTCCACAGTCTATCGTATGAAGCAATATGCAGCGAATGTCTGTCGTCTGCTGGAGCAATTCTTTGCACTCCAAACAGAATGGTGTTATCAAAGAAATAATGTTTTTCACATTTGTTCTACATACAAAGTGTAGTAAACTTGACAAACACCTTGTAGAAAACTTGGTGACTGACAACTGGCAAGATTGTGGTGGCCGGAGTTATACTGATTACATCACACATCCAGTACTGATTACATCACACATCCAGTACTGATTACATCACACATCCAATACCCCCCCCCCCTGAAGACTATACCTTTACAATACATCTGCTGATATATTATATACGTGTAGATATCTAAGTGCTTTAATTACTTTTCTGTCAAGGTCTGTGGGCTGTAGTGAACAACGCTGGAATCATTGGGCAGGTTGTCGCGGCTGAAATCTGCAACAAGAAGGAATATCAAGTCTGCTCGGACGTGAACTTATTTGGGCCAATAGAAGTAGCAAGAGCCTTCCTGCCACTGCTGAGGAAGTCTAAAGGCCGGCTGATCAACCTCACGAGCTGCATGGGTCGCTGTGCCTCCGAAGGCGGCCCTTACTGTGTTTCAAAATTTGGATTGGAAGCTTTCAGCGACGTCCTTCGGCGTGAAGTAGCCCAGTTCGGCATCAAAGTCTGCCTAGTTGAGCCTGGATACGCTCAGACCAACCTATTTCACGTGGATGAGCTTCATAAAGGAATCCGTGAAGCCTTTCAACGGTCGGATCCCGAGGTCCAGGAAGCATACGGGAAGAACTACCCTGATGTCGCGATCGCCGTGCTGACTGCCAAGCTGGAGAGATGCTCTCCGCGGATTGACAGAGTCGTGGACGCCTTGACAGCGGCAATTGTTTGCAAATTTCCAAGACCAAGAAATGTTGTTGGGAATGACGCTAAGTTTTTCTTCATTCCTCTGACATTTCTGCCAGAATGGATTGGGGACACCCTACTGCTGGCATACGAGAAGAGGCTAGCAAAGGAAAAAGGCATCAATGTCCAGTAGCAGCCAGTGTTTACTCACCCTTCCAGCCTAAAATGTGAGGCCATGAAGAGAGGGTTGTGAACTTTAATGAGAAATAATGGGCATTCTATAATTGTACTAAGGTTTTACTTATTGTAGTTACGCATGCATGTACATATTTTTCTTTTTAAAATAAAAACATGATTGCTACTCTCAGTCTCATAGGTTTTAATAAACACCGCAGTGAATAACCGCTGTGAAAAATTGCGAGTATTGTACTTTCAAAGAAGATAAATATCAAGCCAGATTTCTTTAGCATTCTCTACCCAAAATGTTAAAATTAACAGAACACATAACGTGATGGTTGGGATTCAAGGGAAAGAAACAATGAAATATCACGCTGTCCTAGGGATTGGATGATTTAAACCATCTCATATAAGATAACGCAAACAATATATCCTGTACAAAAAAAAAACATCCTGACCAGAAGCCAGCAAGAAGACACGGACACCACCATAACCACATAATGGTTGGACTTGGGTTGGTCAAGTCTCGAGAGAGGACCCGGTACATTTCCATATGCACTGACATATATTGATATCCAAAAGGAAGATCTAAAAGAAATCAGCAAAACCATTTTTGGTGAAGAACCGCAGGCGGTGAAATAACAAGCATACACCACAAGCTACTATACTGGGAATGGCCGCCCTTGTTGTTCCGCTGATAAAGAGTTCGGTGGAAACGCCTCTCTTCTCTCTCTCTCCCTCCCCCCACCCCACGTATCTGCCTGTGTTTGTTGAGCATCTCAGTCACATTCTGTGGTTTTCATCCAGACTCTCGTGAAAGCTCAACAGCAGCAAACTACTTCTTTTGTCAATACCAACCCTGCTTGACCTTATACATATCGGATGTATCCATTGACATCAGCTGATGTACAGAAGCGATATACAATATTGTTAGTTTCTATCCCATTCTGGACACCACACAATGATGATTCCATTCTCCAGACCACACAATGATGACCCCATCCGCCAGAACATCCAATAAGGATCTCATCCACCAGACCATACAATGACCACCCCATGCTCCAGACTACATAATGATGACCCCATCCTCCAGACCACCCAGTGAGAATCCCATCTTCCAGACCACCCAATGAGAATCCCATCTTCCAGACCACCCAATGAAAATCCCATCTCCAAGACAACCCAATGAGAATCCCATCTCCCAGACCATTTAATGAGAATCCCATCTTCCAAATCACCCAATAAAAACAGCCCAACCTCGATTATAATGAGATAAAACTCCGCTGAACAAAACGTCTAGTACAGTGGTTCTCAACCTTTTTTGGCCCGTGCCCCCTTCACCATATTTTTAGGGCGTCACCCCCCCCCTCACCATATGTTTAGAACGTCATTCCCCCCTTTCGTATTTCCTCCCTAAAAATTTCCCTCTGCCCCTACACAGTATACATAATAATTGAAGCTAAATTTAATAGCACATACTAAAACAAGTCTTGACATCCACATAAAACGTGATTTGTGGGTCTACTTACTTTATAAAATGAATTTTAGAAGGGTGAGACGTACAGAACCGTAAAGTATGAAGGGAAAAAAAAGATCAAGTAATTGGTTCTTGTATTAACACAATCTTGAAATAATCTTCATCTCCCCCCCCCCCCCCTGGAAACCCCAAAATTCCCCATTGGGGGGAATTCCCCACCGGTTGAGAACCACTGGTCTAGTTGATATTGTCATTGTACACGATGAACAACTAGGGCTAGAATTAAATTGCAAGAAGAAAAGATTATGATCATCACGAAGAAAAAAGAAATACCCAATTTAATATACTGATAACTGTAAATATTCTTAAACAAGTAAAGCGGTACAACTATCTAATGTAATATACTGGTAAATGTAAATATTCTTAAACACGTGAATTGGTACAAATATCTCGTAACAGTCATAACGTCTGATGGGAGGTGCCTGCAAGAGATTAGAACAAGAGTCGCTATAGCAAGATAGCTTTTCGCAGCATGGAAAACATACTGACTAATTAAAAGTTGTCATTTGCAACGACAAAATGAGTGTTGAAATGCTACATAGAAACTGTACTTTCGTATTGATGTCAAACGTGGACAATGAGCTGACAAGATGGGGAAAAAACAGCTAATGGATGCGGAAATGTGGTTTCTGAGGAAAATGCAAAGAACACCATGGACAGGCAGAAAAGCCAATGATCAAGTCCTACAAGAAGCAAATGAAAACCGTAAAATGATTAGAGAAATTAGACGCAGACAGTCACATTTTCTTGGGCGCGTTATGAGAAGAAATAAAACTCGAGAACTTGATGAAAATATGGCATAAGAACAAAGGAACGGCAGAGAAGTGAATATCTGGATGACTTGGCCATATTCTTGGTCAAGACAAGAACACAGAGCTGATCCACGACTCTGGTGATATCGTGAGATGTGGCGAAACATGACCGCCCACGCTTATCGGCATGACATATAATGATGATCGCAATATGTGTAATAAATATACAGCTATGTAACACAAGTATTTAACCAGTAAATTATACTCTATGTAAAGTTTGCTTGTAAACTTATAACCAACCAGATCATCGCATGTTATTCCTGGCTATCATATGCAAATATAATCTCTATGCATTTTAATTATTCACTTCAGATGATATATCTCTGCAGTATGAGATTTCGTGAAACACGTCAGACAATAAATCGTGCAACATATTGTTTGCGGCTTCTGTCTTTAAATTCACTAAAGAAATGTACCGTTTTGAAATGTAATCTAATTTTTTTCAATCTTTTTCCGCCAACCATTTCTTTACACTTTGTCCTTGACTACAGTGACAAACTAAATTTTCTAGTGTAATTATACAGGGTGTTTGTACAGTCTCACTACACTTTGTATGTAGAACAATTTTGAAAAATTAAGTACAAGACGTCTTCGAAAATGTGCTAGAAATTTCATTTAATTAGTTAGAATAGTCACTACTATGGTCTAACGCTGTTTTGGGGAAGCTGGACAGTACCAATGAAGTATTCATTATGACGTATTCAACAAATTTATAACCGTAATACGATGATGAGGTTGTTTATCAGGAAATCTTGCTATAAATCTTTGAACAACCATCCGTGTGTATCGACGACCATTTCGAAACATTTGTTCAACCAAAACAAATTTTTCTTCCGTTGATAACACCATCGTGTGGAGTGCAAAAATTACTCCCGCAGACGACATCCATTCGCTGCATATTGCTTTACCATGGACTGTTGAGCACATTTTTTGACATCGTGTACTTAATTTTTCAAATTTGTTCAACATACAAAGTGTTATGCAATCACTTGGGCACACAACCGGCTACTTGAATGTATTACATGAAACATGAGGACAACACGCCACTCACCTGTCATTGAGTGAGGTCACAGAGAGGTTGCTGCCCCCGGACCTGACCATGCAGACCATGGCAATGCTGAGGTTGACACGCTGCAGGTAGAGCACGGCGAACCCCCAGAAGGTCACGATGGCCGTGAGGAACCGTTGCGAGGTCCAGAATGGAACTGCAATTGTCAAAACCGCAGGTGTAAGCAAGTCAGTAGCAGAGAAATTATTGAAGACAATTAGCAAATAGCTTGTATACACAAGTTGGTTGCAGGGATTGCAAATAACACTATTTGGGTAACATCTGGTATAAATAAGTTGATAGTAGAGATAGTGCCGTCCTCCGTGGCTAATGGTTTACGGACGCAATTCGTGAGCCCGCTTACCTGCGTTCGATACACAGCTGCGATCGATTTAGCAGCAGACCGCGTTGCGCTGGGTTTTAACGAATTGGTATGGGAGCCGGTTGTTCAGAAATGGCAAACTATTGAACGTAAACTTGCAAAGACATCAACTGTCATTTACTGTCATTTACTGCCAATATAATGCATTGCGGTGTATGGTAGAGTGGTCTTTGAGACTGAGGAATAAAGGCCGCCTGGCTAGTGCAGTCGCCGCGAACTGTGCAGGTTAGGATTTTCTTTTTGCCCCCGACAGAAAAAAATCCCACACCATACCGAGGGATCGAACCCGGGTCTCCCGAAGGAGAGTACGGCGTTCTAGCCACTCAGCCAGCCGCTCCTCAAGACATCAACAACAGCAGTAAAATTATGGTGTTGACAGCGATGTCCTGTAAAAATAAAATGCAATAACGACGTTGGGATAGTATAGGAGACATTTGAGAAATAGCTTGTATAAATAAGATGCTAGCAGAGAGAGTATTGAAGGCAACCGGGAAACAGTTTGTATAAGCAAGTTAGTAGCAGGGAGATCACAAGATATGAGGGGCGCAAACATTGGTACCATTTATAGAAACAAAGTTGACAGAAGCGACTCCAACGCGACAACCACCGTGGCATTTCCCTCCTCAGAATTACAGGCACGATTTTCGCTCGAATAATCCTAAAAGGAGTACACATTCTTGCTGAAAGAATCTACCCCGAATCACAGTGTGGATTTAGATCCAAAAGGTCCATAATCGATATGATTTTCTCACTCCGGTAGCTCCAAGAGAAGTACAGAGAACAGAGGAAGCCATTATATATTGCCTTCATCGATCTCACAAAGGCATTTGACCTCGTGAGCAGAGACGGCCTTTTCAAGATCATTGAGAATACAGGATGTCCACCCACCCTGATAGGTCTCGTGAAATCATTTAATGAAAACATGCAAGGGAACAATTTATTCGATGGCTCAATATCCCAGCCATTCAGCATCAGAAGTGGAGTAAAGCAGGGCAGTGTGCTTGCTTCTACACTTTTTGATATCTTCTTCTTCCTTCTCTTAAGGCAGGCATTTGGGACTGCCATTGAAGGCATATACCTCTGAAACAGAGGCAAAAACAGGAGCAAGGACCACTTATTTCTGCTACGGTGATGTGAGGAGAAGAGCGCAACCCTGACTGCGTAGGGCCAAAGGAGAGAATGAATAAAGAGAAAGAACCTCTCACCGTCCTCGGTTAACAAGAATAGAAAAGAATCAAGATTAAGAAAATCCAGGGTGGGCCGACAGGGGATTGGAACAATGTTCTCCAATCCCAGACAAAGAATTACTCCGAGGGCTGTTCTAACACCAGTGACTATCCTTCTAAAAGTCTATCAACTAAACAACAAAGTAAGAGTAACACAAGCATCAATTGTTTATTAAACCTCTAAACTTCACAAGAATATACAGACATGTAGCATCAACAAAGAAATTAGGATACAGCAAAAATCAAACAGCAAAGACACTAATCTAACAAACAAAATTCCCAAGTGTAGCAAAAACTTCTAATCCAGTAAAAACTCCAAACCTACCAAACACTAATCCACCAAACACTAATCCACCAACAACTAATCCACTAGAACTAATTTACCAAAAACTTATAGTGCACTAAAAACCCAGGAAAATCTAAAATCTAAAACTAGAATTCTGACTTTCCCACTGCAAAACTTCAGGGTCTAACTAAACACACATTTGTAATAGGCATTGGCGCCTCGTCACTCAGTGTGGTGGACTACGGAAAGGCCAGTTCTACCTGCGCAGAGGCCTTTTATACTGGGGTCGTTCCGACTCCCAGAGTTCCAGACCAATCAGACGCCCTCTTGCAGAATTCCACCATCATCGCGAGCCGAGTACACCTCCATACAAGATCTGATGGCAACATTTTTATTCCATCAAGACTCAAGGCAAGGACCAGCATAAAATCAAGATGCATAGGAGAACTACTTTTTGCAGACAATGCTGCACTGACTAGTCATGCAGCAGAAGATCTGCAACGGCTCAAAGACCATTTTGCAGCCGCCTATAGAGACTTTGGGCTCACCATCAGCCTAAATAAACCACAGGTGATGGAACAAGATGCTGGTGTGCCTCCATCAATCAGAATTTCTAATTACGAACTGAAGGTTGTCCACGAGTTTGCGTATTTGGGGTCGATAATATCATATAATCTTTCCTTAGAGACAGAAATAGACAGACGCATTGGAAAGGCAGTCACAACACTTTCCAGGCTAACTAAGATAGTTTGGGAGAACAATAGACTAACAAAGCGTACAAAAGTTTAAATATATAAAGCTTGTGTTGTTAGCTCACTACTCTATGGGTCTCAATCTGGACCTTGTACTCACGACAGGAAAGAAAGTTGAATTCCTTCCGTATGAGATGTCTGAGACGTACCCTATGCACTTGGAAAGACCATATAAAAATTAAACACGTGCTTAAAAGAGCGGATATTACCACAGTGCACTGGGACGCAGAGGTGTTTCCAAGGCACCAGGGCCGGGTTATATACTGGCCAAGACCTATTGACGCGTCCTCGTCGAGCGTCCTGGGCAACAGGTCCCTTCAGGGTCCTGGCTAAAGTCAGTAGGATCGCCGATTCCTCCGAAGTCGGAGAGTGTCTGCCTGTACGGCGAGGAACCACCAGTCTGCACACCAATAAGCCAGACATGGGACAACGGATACTCACGCAAAACTCAGGTCCTGTATGACATCACACTGATGTTGGACAACAGGATGCCTTCATCTGACATACAGGACTTCGCGTTGGAGCTCAAGCCAACAAACACAAGCAAGCACCACAGTGCACTCAATCCTCAAGCAGAGACGCCTCCGGTGGCTGGGCCACGTATCTCGAATGGAGGATGAACATATTCCCAAAGATCTCCTATACGGAGAACCAGCCACAGGGGAAAGGCTAACTGGAAGACCCCAAATGCGATATAAGGACGTATGTAAACAAGATATGAAAACCCTCGGCATAGATCCAGACACGTGGGAGAGAGTTGCAACAGACAGATGTTCCTGGAGAAGAGATGTACGAAACGGACTGGTGCTCTTTGAGCGCAATCTGATCCAACAAACTGAGGATAGGCGGCACAGCGTAAAACGCAGTCGCTTACTTAACAGATGCGGAAACTGTGACAGAGATTGTCACTCTCGCATTGGACTATACAGTCACCAACGGCGCTGCAGGTACCTCCCCAACAGCACAACTCTATAGTCCTACAGGACTGAAAGATATAGCACTCTGCTATGAGGGTTTATTAGTGTGAAACATTAGCTGTTTAAAACGAGGATTGTCTTAATAGAATCCGAGATTAAGTCAGGCGGCATGACTGGTCAAGAATACAGAAGACAGGCGGCTGTGCTATCACTTGCTGGGCTCGATGTGGCACATAATGATGACTTAGGCACGTTGCCACGGTTCACCAGATCTCAATCTAACAAGATGGTAACACGGTCTAGCAGACTGGGCCCTTGTGGTGAGACGTAAGTGTGGGTGAGAGAGAGAGAGAGAGAGAGAGAGAGAGAGAGAGAGAGAGAGAGAGAGAGAGAGAGAGAGTTAACATTCTTAAGTAATAATTAATTAGGAGAAAACGAAGAAGAATTTCTTTCTCTCAGTGAGAGAGAGAGTGAGTGAGTGAGAGAGAGAGAGAGAGAGAGAGAGAGAGAGAGAGAGAGAGAATGAAAGAGAGATAGAGACAGACAGAGAGAAGTATAGAGAGAGGGGTAAAGAACGGGGGGGGGGAGAGAAAATGCAAAAGAGAAAGAGAGAAATAGAAAGAGAGACAGAGAGAAAGAGAGAGAGAGAGAGAGAAAGAGAGAGAGAGAGAGAGAGAGAGAGAGAGAGAGAGAGAGAGAGAGAGAGAGAGAGAGATAACATTGTAAGGTAATAACTGTCTACAAAACAAACGAGTTACAATTCCCTTTTGTGTGTATGCGTGTGAGCGTGCTTGCGTGCTGAAAGAGGGAGATACGTGCTTGTGTATGTTTGTGTGTGTGTGTGTATGTATGTGTGTGTACGTGCGTGTGCGTGTGTGTGCGTGCATGTGTGTATGTAACACATAGGCAGAATTCACATTCCAGGTAAGCATGAAAATGAACACATCAACACCTTCAGACAGATATCAAGTTGGAGGAGTCTGCTAGTACACACACACAAACACATTTCACTGACCTTCTGACCAATCTCTCTCCTCCAGGCTGTCCCTACCATTTCTGGAGGTAAACTTCTCCTCGCTTTGCATCTTTTGAGTGTGCTTTCTGATCGTGGACTGAAATAATCGGAAATAGGCAACAGGGCTAAGTTAGCAAATTCTGTGCTAAACAAGACGTAGGTTTGCACCAAGGAATAATGGATGGCAGAAAGTGCGTAGTAGGGGTATGTCAAAGTTATGACTTAAAAGTTGTTAATATGGCAGCAGACATGAATTATAACACAATGACAACATTTCGACGAAATATAAGCCAATAGCAGATATGGGAAATCGCACAAGAAGATTAATCATCCCATGGAATTTATTCAGTTAAACAAGTAACGGTCAGTCAAACACGTAAATTTTATTTTAAAAAGTAGTTGACTTGAGTTGAGTTAAGAACCGACATCACTGCACTCAGGACATTCCCATACGTGCTCCGTCCCCTCATTCAACAGTCAGCGAAGAGTCATACTACTAATCGTTCCCACCGCTATCTGATTAAAAGTTGTCCTTGTCTTCCCTCTCGATTTTGAGATTCTTCCAGAACCCCTGCCGATCCCCCGCTTTCTCATTCTGTCCACATATGGGTTCTCAATCTGTTCCTCCGCTTTCTCCACCTGGTCCCACAAGCGCACGACCACCTCCCCCTTGTCCATAGGCAATCTGCCGTTAATAGGTGCATTCCCTGGTAGTCTATCAGCCTGTTTATTCCCCCCACCCCCGCATGGCCAAGGCAAAATTTAAAAAAAAAAATAAAGTAAATGTAAGTTAAGCACGTAAATTCAGTTAAACAAGTAAATGTCAGTTAAACACGTAGCTATCAGTTAAACAAGTAATTATCAGTTAAACAAGTAAAGTCAGTTAAACAAATAACGGTCAATTAAACACTTACAGCTAGGTTAAACCCCTACAGGTCTGATAAACAAGTAAAGTAAAAAAAAGCAAGTCAAGATCAGGTAACCAAATAAAGGTCAGTTAAACACGTACAGGTCAGTTAAACGAGTAAAAGTAAGATAAACACGTGCCTATCAGGTACACAAGTACAGTCAGTTAAACAAGTACATATCAGTTAAACAGGTACAGATCAGTTAAACAAGTACAGGTCAGTTAAACAAGTACAGGTCAGTTAAACAAGTACAGGTCAGTTAAACAAGTACAGATCAGTTAAACAAGTACAGGTCAGTTAAACAAGTACAGATCAGTTAAACAAGTACAGGTCAGTTAAACAAGTACAGGTCAGTTAAACAAGTACATATCAGTTAAACACGTACAGATCAGTTAAACAAGTACAGGTCAGTTAAGCAAGCAAAATCAGTTAAACAAGTAAAGGTCAGTTAAACAAGTACAGATCAGTTAAACAAGTACAGGTCAGTTAAACAAGTACAGATCAGTTAAACAAGTACAGATCAGTTAAACAAGTACAGATCAGTTAAACAAGTAAAGTCAGTTAAACAAGTACAGATCAGTTAAACAAGTACAGATCAGTTAAACAAGTACAGATCAGTTAAACAAGTACAGATCAGTTAAACAAGTACAGGTCAGTTAAACAAGTACAGATCAGTTAAACAAGTACAGGTCAGTTAAACAAGCAAAATCAGTTAAACAAGTACAGGTCAGTTAAACAAGTACAGATCAGTTAAACAAGTACATGTCAGTTAAACAAGTACAGGTCAGTTAAACAAGTACAGGTCAGTTAAACAAGTACAGATCAGTTAAACAAGTACAGGTCAGTTAAACAAGTACAGATCAGTTAAACAAGTACAGGTCAGTTAAACAAGTACAGGTCAGTTAAACAAGTACATATCAGTTAAACACGTACAGATCAGTTAAACAAGTACAGATCAGCTAAACAAGTAAAGTCAGTTAAACAAGTACAGATCAGTTAAACAAGTACAGGTCAGTTAAACAAGTACAGATCAGTTAAACAAGTACAGATCAGTTAAACAAGTACAGATCAGTTAAACAAGTAAAGTCAGTTAAACAAGTACAGATCAGTTAAACAAGTAGAGATCAGTTAAACAAGTACAGATCAGTTAAACAAGTACAGATCAGTTAAACAAGTACAGGTCAGTTAAACAAGTACAGATCAGTTAAACAAGTACAGGTCAGTTAAACAAGCAAAATCAGTTAAACAAGTACAGGTCAGTTAAACAAGTACAGATCAGTTAAACAAGTAAAGTCAGTTAACCAAGTAAAGGTCAGTTAAACAAGTAAAGGTCAGTTAAACAAGTAAAATCAGTTAAACAAGTAAAGGTCAGTTAAAAAAGTAAAATCAGTTAACCAAGTAAAGGTCAGTTAAACAAGTAAAATCAGTTAACCAAGTAAAGGTCAGTTAAACAAGTACAGATCAGTTAAACAAGTAAAGGTCAGTTAAACAAGTAAAATCAGTTAAACAAGTACAGATCAGTTAAACAAGTAAATGTCAGTTAAACAAGTAAAATCAGTTAAACAAGTAAAGATCAGTTAAACAAGTAAAATCAGTTAAACAAGTAAAGGTCAGTTAAACAAGTAAAATCAGTTAACCAAGTAAAGGTCAGTTAAACAAGTAAAATCAGTTAAATAAGTACAGATCAGTTAAACAAGTACAGATCAGTTAAACAAGTACAGATCAGTTAAACAAGTAAAGGTCAGTTAACCAAGTAAAGGTCAGTTAACCAAGTAAAGATCAGTTAAACAAGTAAAATCAGTTAAACAAGTAAAGGTCAGTTAAACAAGTAAAATCAGTTAACCAAGTAAAGGTCAGTTAATAGTTTAATAGTTTTTTTTGCGTATCCTTTTTACAGGACTTAGCTGTCAACAGCAGCATCTTTCAGCTGTCTGTTGATCTCTTGGCAAGATTACGCTCAGTAGTTTGCCATTGCTTTCTGAGCGGCCGGCTCAGTATCCCGCAAGTCACGAGCGGGGGTCGAACCGCCTCAGCTCTCGCTCCGCTGCGAGACTCTGCGTGATAAACGGGATTACAGAGAGAAAGTGTTGTAACCCCACAGCCAGAGAGACCGGCAAAGGTCAGTTAAACAAGTAAAATCAGTTAAACAAGTACAGGTCAGTTAAACAAGTACAGATCAGTTAAACAAGTAAAGGTCAGTTAAACAAGTAAAATCAGTTAAACAAGTACAGATCAGTTAAACAAGTACAGGTCAGTTAAACAAGTAAAATCAGTTAAACAAGTAAAGGTCAGTTAAACAAGTAAAGGTCAGTTAAACAAGTAAAATCAGTTAAACAAGTAAAATCAGTTAAACAAGTAAAATCAGTTAAACAAGTACAGATCAGTCAAACAAGTACAGGTCAGTTAAACAAGTACAGGTCAGTTAAACAAGCACAGGTCAGTTAGACAAGTACAGATCAGTTAGACAAGTACAGATCAGTTAGACAAGTACAGGTCAATTAAACAATTACAGGCCAGTTAAACAAGTACAGGTCAGTTAGACAAGTACAGGTCAGTTAAACAAGTACAGATCAGTTAGACAAGTACAGGTCAATTAAACAAGTACAGGTCAGTTAAACAAGTACAGGTCAGTTACACAAATAAAGGTCAGTTAAAGAAGTAAAGTCAGTTAAACAAGTAAAGGTCAGTTAAACAAGTAAAGGTCAGTTAACCAAGAAAAGATCAGGTAAACAAGTCATTCATTGGCACCTTGCCGTCTTGACAGACGATAGCTTTAAGGGATGGAGTTATTGCCTCTCCATAGCACAAAGCCTGGGCTAAAATATAGAGATCATGTGTTGCCCATGCAGCATGATCCCTCTCTCGGCCTGCCTAGTTCACTCCAGAGGAAAGGTAACACCTATACATCTGGAACAAGACAAGCTGCAGAAGCTGCCGGATCAGCAAAGCAATGCTCTAATTGTCCGCCTGTTGGAGCTTCGATCCTAGACCAGCCGCCAACCAAGGCTTAGGGCCTGGTCTGCCTTGCCATGACACTTGGTAAGGCTTATACCCTCCCAATTGCGCTCTTCCACCCGAAGCCGTTGGCAAGATGTGGGGTGTCGGGTTTGGTAAGCGCCGCCCAACGTTCAGCGCTAACAGAAAGCAGGTATTACCGTCTACTGTTATACGGTAGCTCAGTCATATCTGAGCTGAGTCATATCAGGGTAAACAAGTACAGATCAGGCTAGCCCCACATGTGTATAAACCAATGGGCAGTCAGCGGGTGATATGGCCAGTATATGATCAGTATATGGTCAGTATATGGTTAGTATATGGTAATTATATGGTCAATATATGGTCAGTATAAGGTCAGTATATGGTCAGTATATGGTCAGTATATGGTCAGTATATGGGCAGTATATGGCCAGTAAATGGCCAGTATATGGCCAGTATATGGTCAGTATATGGTCAGTAAATGGCCAGTATATGGACAGTATATGGCCAGTATATGGTCAGTATATGGTCAGTAAATGGCCAGTATATGGACAGTATATGGACAGTATATTGCCAGTATATGGTCAGTATATGGTCAGTATCACACCAGCTGTCTTTACTTCTCAAGACCTTTCTTGGTGCTTATTTGAGGGTGCGTAGACCAGGCCAATTTTAAATATTCCAATCTACATCGCTGAGGATCGAACTCAAGAGCACCATGCCGACAGGCAAGATTTTAGCCACTACGCCACTGTGGCTCCCACCAGGTATCGGAGAGATAATTTTTTAGCAGTGCAAGAGACAGGGGTTGTGAAGCGACATGATCACCAACGACAGTGGACAAGGTGTTTTTTTTTCGCATATCCTTTACGGGACATCGCAGTCAACATCAGCATCTTTCAGCTGATTGTTGATTTCTTGGCAAGATTGCGCTCAGTAGTTTGCCATTACTTTCTGAGTGACCGGCTCACATACCCCATAAGTTACAGACTCGGAGAGAACCGCTACCAATTCTAGCGCACGTCACGTTACTTACGAGAGTATACGGGATTACGGAGACAGTCGTGTAACCCCTAGGTGTGGATAGCCGTAAATACGCAGACAGGAGTGAAAATGGATGACACAATATGAATAGCGGCATTATCTGAACGACACGGGTGTGTGTTCTACAGAATTTGAAATAGCTCAACTGTAACTAGCAGGCGCATTAGCGAAGTGGATAAAGGACTGCGCTGGTAATGTCATGAGCACGGTAGGACGAGAGTTCGACATGAGCTTGTCGCTTGCTAAAGTGAGCTGAAGGTTGGCCACTTAATGCGTGCATTTAGGCCCACAAAATACCATGATCCTATCAGATCACATGTCCATAGGAAGAAACTGCCTAGGGACAAATGATTAATTAACGAAAAGTATAATTACATAAACATTCATTATGTGAAATACCGCAAAGAATATTGCTGGTTTCAAGCTAGTAGAATTCAATGAGGTGTGTTGTGTGGAGTACAGAAGAAAGAAAGAAGGAAAGAAAGAAAGAAAGAAAGAAAGAAAGACAGACAGACAGACAGACAGACAGACAGACAGACAGACAGACAGACAGACAGACAGAAAGACAGACAGACAGACAGGAGGAAGAAGAAGAAGAAGAAGAAGAAGAAGAAGAAGAAGAAGAAGAAGAAGAAGAAGAAGAAGAAGAAGAAGAAGAAGAAGAAGAAGAAGAAGAAGAAGAAGAAGAAGAAGAAGAAGAGAAGAAATGTGTGTATAATAGTTTAACATGTTAATGTACAGTAAAACCTCGGATTTCGTCGATAATCCGTCCGAAAACAACCGACGAAATCCGAAACATCGAAAACCGGAGCACTTATGAATGAATTTTACAGAGATTAAAATTAGAGTTTAATACTATTTTTTGGCTCCAGACTTGTCCGAACTCGCACCTTCACCGTGTATAGCAACAATGTGTATGCCAGTGCACATCTTGCATTGTTCAAATCATCCTATGCTGGCCTCAAAATCACTAAGTATACTAACACTCGTCTCAGGCATTTTCTTAATGAGAACGGCATACTACAGTTTGGCTTTTTCACATATGATTGCCTCCGAAACAGAATCGCCATCTATCTGTGTTTGATTTAGCCAAATTAATAATAACTGTTCGACATCTTCAATTGTTTTCGTTCTCTGTTTCGCTATCTAAAGCATGTCTTTCGCTACCATTAGCCTACTCTATTGCTTCCTTTTTCACCACAATGGAACCTATCGTGGCTGGTGACTTCCCGTTCATGCGGCCGATTTCAGCAATCTAAATGCCGCTTTCATATTTTATCATTGTGTTGTGTGTATGTTGTTTGTCCTTCAAGAATGATGATGACCATTCATTTCATTCAATGGGGTTGAAAGTATGGAGCCTTGAGTTCTAAGATGGCTGATAAGGCCTATTTTGGCTCGAAATGTTCTTTGACAATGTATGCAAAGAATGCTTGAAGTTCCAGGAGGAGGATCTCCTGCAGTGGTTTTTCTGTCCAGCCTTATCTTCACAGCTCTTGCAGTCCTGGTTGCTTCATAATTTTATATTACATCTATGGTGCTAACTCATTGGTTTGATACGAATTCTGTCCGTATTCCATAGTTGTAGGTTCATGTGTATGATAGACATTACTAATTAAGACACTTTCTTTGGAGTGTCTAGTTGGTCATGCGTCGAAGTACGCTTGTTCAAGCAGCGAGGAGCTGTCGCCATTGGGAGGTAACAGGTTAGAATCCCGGTCGGTAACTATAGCTTTCAAATTGTATGTTGTCTAGTGCGTCCTCTAGTCTCTAATTCCTTCTTCTCCTTCTGTGAGCGCCAAATAGTACTATGCGTATTTATTTATGCAACTGTCTAAATGGCCTCTAAATGTGTGTGAGTGTGTGTGTGTGAGTGAGGAAGAGTTAGAGACAGAGAGAGAGAGAGAGAGAGAGAGAGAGAGAGAGAGAGAGAGAGAGAGAGTGCGAGAGAATAAGAGAGCGATAGACAGAGAGAGGGGGAAATAGTATGAAAAGAATAGAAAGAGAAACAGAGAGAAAGAGAGAGAGAGAACTAGACATAGAAGGAGGGAAAGATAGAGGGGAAGAGAGATAAAGAAGAGAGAGAGAAAAAAAACGATAGAGAGAGAGCGCGCGTATATGTGTTTTTGAGTCAGATATGAAACGCACCCAGAGAATTACATTTGAACGCTCTATCGAGCTCACCTAACCAGGAAAGTCAGACCCACCTGCAACTGACCTATTCAAACTCTCGAATTTCTTAATACATTCATAACGATTACACCAATTTTGACCTCTTCACCCCGTAACTTCCCCCCCCCCCCCCAACTTTAAACATAACCCTGGAACGAAAGATTTGCCCGATTTCACTTGTTGCTAATTACGTCAGAAATATTTCCGGAAACATAATCCAGACCACCTATTTCAAAACAACCTTCTCTGCCCTACCTGTAAATGCGGGTTTTTGCGAGCACTAACCCTGTTCTTGTATCTTTAAATTGCTTTTATGACATTTTCTGACATTATCCATGGACAAATGTGTGCCCAATGACCGGAGTGGGTCGTATATCCGGTTTCAAGGTCTGATACTGAGAGGACCCCCAAATTACCAGACCCGGCCGTATTTCGGTTTAATTCGGTAAATATCAGCTTCTGAATATTGACACCCGTATAAAGTCATTGAATTTGGTTTCAAGGGTACGTGGCTGATATTTCTTAAACATTTACAGGTCGGTGTGAATAGTTGTGATCTCCAGGTGATGGATTGTTGTTGTTGTTGCTGCTGTTGTTGTTGTTGTTGTTGTTGTTCTTCTTCTTCTTCTTCTTCTTCTTCTTCTTCTTCTTCTTCTTCTTCTTCTTCTTCTTCTTCTTCTTCTTCTTTGTTGCTGTAGTCTTAATATTTTCCTTTCTTTTTCTTCATCTTCTTCTCCTTCCGTATCACCACAATCTTCCTTAACTTCTTCTTTTTCTCCCTTTTTATCTTCTTCATTTTCTTATTATTATCGCCCTGCTTCTTCTTCCTCTTCTTCCTCGTTTCTTCTTCCTCCTCCCCTTTCTCTTCTTTATAATCTTACGTATCTTCTTCTTCTTTTTCTTTCTTATCTACTTCTTCTTCTTCTTTATTTACTTCATCTTTCTTCTTCTTCCTTATCTACTTCTTCTTCTTCTTTATTTACATCATCTTTCTTCTTCTTCCTTATCTACTTCTTCTTCTTTCTTATCTACTTCTTCTTCTTCTTCCTTATCTACTTCTTCTTCTTCCTTATCTACTTCTTCTTCCTCCTTATCTACTTCTTCTTTTTTCTTCTTCCTTATGTACGTATTCTTTCTCTTCTTCTTCTTCTTCTTCTTCTTCTTCTTCTTCTTCTTCTTCTTCTTCTTCTTCTTCTTCTTCTTCTTCTTCTTCTTCTTCTTCTTGATCTACTTCTACTTCCGCAGCCGTCTCCTCTTCCCCCTCTTCTACTTCTTCTTCGTCAGTCGTCTCTTCTTCATCTTCTCAGTCGTCGTCGTCAGCGTCTCCTTAGCTTTATCCGAGCTGCTGGCTGCTTGCGAATCCACTGAAGACGCGACTGCTTTGCCTCCGGGCTCCGTCTCATCTCATAATATAAGTAGAGCACAGGATCCTAGCCACGCCACGGGCCGTGTGGGATACATGGCTCTAATTCCCCCATCTTATACCAACCGCCAGTACGCGATGTGTGATGTGATAAACAGCACACCGGCAGCCTTTACTTCCCCGCACTTTTCCTAGTACACATTTGAGGCGAGGTCAACCTGGGGGGCTTAGATCAATAAACATAATCCTCGTCTCCAGGGGGATTTGAGTCCACGAACACAGGGATGGTAGGTTGGCATACTGACCACTGCATTTCCCTGACTCCCACACTCATAGTATGGGAATTCTTTTGCTTCTTCTTTCGTTCGTCATAATATGGGCATGTAGCAGAAGTTGGGTATTAGGTGGGAAAAGGCTACAGCACGATTGAGCATCGGGATGGAATGGGAGGAGAGATGCTCAAGTCGTGACGTAGTTTGTTGTTAGGAGTTTAGTTTACATCTAGAGCCAGAGCAGAGAAGACACCATGTTGTGTCCAGATTGTCATCAATAAGAAATAAACTCCGTTTATAATAAACCAGAGAACTCGTTTGGTCTACTCTTTTATATAGCCATAAATGGTGCCCACGACTCAGGATCGGAACTTGGAGGGTTGCGGAATCACAATACGCTGTCCAACATCGAAGTAAATTACAACGTTTTGAAGATCTTGTTCCGCTCACGTTAATTACCCAGAGACAGAAATACGGCACGGTTTTAAACATGTATTGAACGCAACAACGAAATTGAAAGATGGCCTCTACGTTGTTTGTGAGAAGTACAGCAACCAAAAGCCCGTGGTATTTTCAGAATCTTCACTGTACGGACTTGCTAGATGTACGGGCAGTCGTTGTCAGTTGAAATATGAAAGCCAGCTGAGCAAAAGAGTGAGAAAGAGCACATCTTGTTCTGGATCATTTGAAATAAGAGGAAAAAGAAACCTTCAAGATAAATCGAATCAAGTAGAAACAATTTACTAACAGAGCAGTTGTCTACTTCTCGTCAAGATTTCCTCGAGCGAACTAAAGGCCGCAGAATCATGACCTTGGAGTTTTGAATAAACAATCGCTCAACAATAAACTCAATCACTAAATTGAAAAATAAGAAGAAATGAAAACCTCATCAAAAGTAGCGATATCGCCAGGGAACTCTCGGAAGTGGGAGGGGCAGACTGGGCTGCCGACCTACTGAAGAGGGGACCCAAATTATCGCTTACCTGAAGTACATTGGTTCTCAAGACGTCGATTTGATGTACCCCATCCGGGGCGAATAGAAGCCAGAAGTCTGGTAGGGACCCAACCAGGGGTTGAAGTTACTGAGGCATCCGAAGAAGAAACTACCTGAAGGGCGGGATCACTTGAAAGAAGAAACTACCTGAAGTGCGCGATCGGTTTCAACTAACACAGACTCCTAGTGTTTGAGTTCTACCTGACAGCGAACATAGAGGAATACAGGAATACGTCTTTCTTGGATCGGAAACAGAGAGTAGGGTAATCAGTAAACCTATTAACTGGTTGAACTTGGTGTATAAGGTAAATAAGGTAATATTTCTTAAATTAGTTGATTACAAATGTGAAATTGAAATTGATTATTTAGTCTGTACAATAATATTTCAGCATGACAGAGCAAGATTCATTGGCACAAGTGTTGACGGGAGTGGGAACAGTGATAGATAGACTTAATACGGTCATGAAACAACAAGGAATGGCAACTGAAATTGTTAAGTTTAGCGGACAGGCAAGAGAGTTTAAAAAGTGGGTAACTTCCATAGAGAAATATGCATATTTGGTGTCTGCATCAGATGAAGAGAAAATGAGACTTGCTTATCAGGCAGCAACAGAACCGGTTTCGGATTATATCCGAAGGAAATTAGAGGCTAAAGTAGATGAGACATGGGAGCAGTTCAAAGACGACCTGACCCATAAGTACGCGGAAATAACGGATCCACAACATGCGTTTTCGGTGTTGAGACAGTCTAAACAAAACACTGGAGAGACGGTACAATTGTTCAGCGATAGGTTGATTAACTTGGCTGAAGAGGCATTCTTGGGACAGAATGTACGAGGAGAGGAGGTGGAGAGGATGTTAGTCGGGATTTTTGTAGATGGCATAAAATCCGATGGACTGAAGTTTAAGCTGATGAGAGAAAACCCCGAGAGGTTGTCACAAGCTGTAGATATTGCAGTACAAGAAGAAAATTTGAGACGTAGATTTAGATTGAGAACAGGACGAGAAATAGGAACTAGTCGAGAAGATAGAATTGAGGAGCCTATGGAGATAGGACAAACAAGGTTCGGATGGAATAGGAGAGGAGGCGTACAGACGTTACAAGGTAGTAATAGAAATGCTTATGATGAAAGGAGACAAATGAGGTATCCTACCGGTGAGACAGTGGGTAAAACAAATAACACAAATGTAGTCTGTTGGGTTTGTGGTCAGCGCGGACACGTTTCTCGTTTTTGTGGTAACAGGCATGCCCAGTCGAATACACCAAGTAGAAATGGCAATAGCAGGTTAAATAGGAATGTTGAAGATAGACACAGAAATTTTACAGGTACAAGAACGCAGGGAAACGGGCGCCCTACCTATTAAATAGGACCTGTGGTAGGAGGGAAAATAATAAGGTCCCAAGGTTTAAAGAATATGTTAATAACAAGCATAGTAGAACGGGTAGAGAATACTTTCAACTAGATGAAGTCAAACAGTTTACAGAAAATAAAACAGATCATAACTCATGTATAATAGAAATAGGAAAATATAGAGTTCGTACATTAATTGATTCAGGAGCTCAGGTTAGTGTAATTAAAGAAAGTTTTTTATATAAAATAGTGAGAAATTGTAGAATATTTAAGAGTCATAATAATCTTCACTCTGTTACAGGACAGAATTTACAAGTAATTGGACAAACAATGATCAATTTTAAGTTAGGAGGGGTCAACGTAAGACATCTTTTTCAAGTAGTGAAAGATTTAAATAGAAACATGCTGATAGGAAGAGATTTTTTAATAAAAAACGGAGTAAGACTTTTCTTTGATTTACACAAATTAAAATTCAAGGACGTCTATGTAGATATGGAAGAAGACATGCATATTTCAGCACTAGTTAGAGTTAAAATGTCCACGACGTTAAAACCACAGTCGGTTAATTTGATACAAGCAAAGGTGAAGAGAAACCCATATTATGTGGCAGGACACACAGTCAGAATCACTGAATTGCAACAGGAAGTAATTGATGAGCCTGGTTTGGAAGTTCCGGATGGAATAATAGCGTTAGATAAGCACTTAACTTTTCCAGTGATGGTTATTAACAACACAGGTAGAGAAATTAAATTATACAGAGGATGTGTAGTAGCTAAACTAGAACATAACATTAGTGATATATTGGCAACAGATAGAGTAGAAAGACCGGGAGCAAACTATTCACAAACTTCTAGTGAAAGAATTAATAACAGACGCGGACGCGGAAGTAGAGGGAATGCACAAATGGATGAATTGATCCATCCATTCAGAAGAAATACAGCCCAAATACATTCACTAGACAAAATGACAAGGGAACAAGAATTGTTGGCACAGTTAAAAGCTCCACCAGAAAATAAGAAAGTATTAGAACAACTTATAAAGGAAAATCAGGATGTATTTGCAATTAATGATTTAGAATTGGGAAGGACAAAAACAGTTACAATGGAAATAGATACGGGAGACCATCCACCAATTAGTTTAAAACCATATAGAACTCCTTTAAGAAATAGAGAAATTGTCGAAAAAGCAATAGAAGACATGTTGAAAGCGGGAATAATAACAAGGTCAAAGTCAGAATGGTCATCTCCGATTGTAATCGTGGCCAAACCTGATGGTTCAAGTCGGTTCTGCTGTGACTATCGGGCGTTGAACAAAATCATTAAGAATGTAGCGTACCCACTGCCGGTGATTGATGATATTTTAGGATTGCTTAATGGCTCTACATTTTTCACGACACTAGACGCAAGATCAGGATTCTGGTGTATTCCGATGTCGAAGGACGCTCAAAAGAAAAGTGCTTTCTGTACTCATGTGGGTTCTTACGAATTCTTACGAATGCCATTCGGGGTTCGTACGGCTCCATCTCACTACATGCTCTTAATAAATGAGGTATTAGAGGGTATGCAAAAGTTTGCATTAGCATACATAGACGACATTCTAATCTATACAACAGGGGATGTGGACGATCACTTAAAACATGTCAGACTAGTATTCGACAGATTAAGAATACATGATGTTAAATTGAAGCTTAGTAAGTGCCAGTTTTTAAAAACAGAAACAAAATATTTGGGGTATATTATAAATAGAGACGGAATTAAACCAGACCAAGACAAGATAAAGGTTATTAAAGAGTTACCCCCTCCAACTAACGTGAAAGAAGTGCGTGCTTTTATTGGAACTTGTGGGTACTATAGGCGCTTTATCAAAGGGTTTTCAAAGATAGCAGAACCAATTACTAATTTAACGGGCAAATACGCTAGATTTAAGTGGGATGACGAGTGTCAAAAAGCGTTCGAGTTTTTAAAAAACAGCTTAACAGTGGTACCACTATTGACGCATCCAGATTTGAATAAACAGTTAATAATATATACAGATGCTTCGGATAATGCTATAGGGGCGTGTTTGGTTCAACCATATGAAGGAAAAGAGTCTGGAATACCAGGGGTTAAAAATGAAAGGCCAATTTATTTCTTATCTCATAAGCTTAGCAGGTCGCAACGGAAATGGTCGACTATTGAGAAAGAGGCGTATGCTATACACTACGCTCTACAGAAACTAAATTACTACTTACATAACGCAAATTTTGTTATTAGAACTGACCATATGCCTTTAAAATCTCTATTAGAAGCTCCAGTGCAGAACAGGAAAATACAGACGTGGGCATTGAATCTACAGGGATACAATACAAAAATTGAATACATACCAGGTAGAATTAACACGTGTGCTGATTTGTTGTCTAGGATCCCGTACCCACAGTCATCAGGAGACACAGAAGATGAAGGTGGACCAGAGATCGACGACCGAAACTGGCAAGTAAATATATTAGATTCTGCCATAATAAATAGAGAAGAGTTTGAGAGTTTACCATCGGATCAAGAGGCTGAACCTAGAGCAGAAGACCCACATTTAGCACAATTTAATATGAAAGAAGAACAAGAATTAGATCCAAAAGTATTACAAATAAAACAGAAATTAAAAGAAACGGAGGAGAATAAATATAAGAAGAATTATTTAGTTTTACAAGAAGATGAACAGTTATATTATATGAGTGAAAAGAATGAACAGTTAAGGAAATATATTCCCACACATTTGGAAAATGAAGTTTTAAAAGCATATCATGATGAGAATGGTCATCTCGGTCGGGATAAATTAGTGAAAGCACTTACGAGTAAATATTATTGGCCGAACTTATTTAGATCTGCTTGCAAATATGTGGATACGTGTGAAAGATGCAGGTTAAGGAATATGAAAACAATTAAGTGTCCCTTACAAGATACAGATATTCCTCAGTTTCCAATGCAAAAAATTAGTTTAGACATATCGGGTCCTCACCCTAGAACATAGTCAGGAAACGTGTATTTAATTCATATAGTAGACGTCTACAGTCTTTGGCCGGAAGTTTATGCAATCCCAGATAAGAGCGCAGATACTGTCATTAATATTTTTTACAGGAGTTCGTACCAAGATTTAGTTGTCCACAGATTATACTCACGGATAATGGTAGAGAATTTGTGAATAAGAAATTCGAAAAGTTATTAAAAGATTTGAATATAAAACATGTAAAGACCTCATACTACAGACCTTCTTCAAATGCTAAGAACGAACGACAACATAGAACATTATACGATATTATAGCAAAAATTGTGGATGAACATGAAAAAGATTGGGATCTATTCTTAGGACCAGCGCTTAGTGCTATACGCACAAATCAAAATGAAAGCACGGGGTTTTCACCATTCTATTTAATACACGGGAGAGAACCAGTACTACCTATAGATATTTTGTTAAAACCAAGACGGAAATATATGGGGGAAGACTTTCAAGAGTTCATCATACAAGAAATGCATAGAGCACACGTAAGATTAAAGAATAATATAATTAAAGCGAGAGAAAGGCAGAAAAAGTACAAAAACGTGAATACAAAATTACAGGAGTTTAAAGTGGGTGATAGAGTTTATTACAAGAAGCATAGAAGGAACTCTAAGTTTGATGCTCGTTGGGTCCCAGGTTATTACGTTTTAGAAAAGCTAGGAAATGTATCGTATAGTATCAAGAACCAGGTAACGGGACATGTGGCAAGGGCACACGTGGAACACTTAAGAAGAGATGATGATGAGAAGGAAAATAATAATTATAATAATAATTATTATTCAGACACCGGATACTTAGATGAACGAGTCGTCAGGGGAACTATAATAACCCCAGGTTTTAGAAAAGATCCAGCACACAATCAGTTAAAAACAACTCCAGTCTACGATGATACTCAAGAACAGACAATACCGAAAACGATAGAAGAAGGAAATGTGAATGAGAGTCATTATGATAGTATAGAGTCTATGGAAGAGGAAGTAGGTGCTCCATTTAAGAATACTAGACAAGCAACAAAAAGAAGAATGGATAAACAAAGAGAAAGAGAAGTGAAAAGACAGAGGAGAATTAGAGAGTATTCAACAAGCGGTGAAGATATGCCTCTACTAGAAAGGTCCTTAAGAAATAATGATAGACAAATTAGATGGGATATTGAACGGAAGAGATTAGCGGCTGCTAGCGAGAGACATACAGATGAAGAAGAAGAAATGGATGACAAGTCAGAGTCAAATAGTAGTATGGAGGAAGCTGATAGGTTATACGGAGAGGAGGATATTGATGTGGAGATAGCACTTATTCAAAGAAACTTGGAGTTATTGAAGAGGTGGAAACGTAAGAGGTGAATGGATAGAAAATATTGCAGATAGCAAGATATAAGTTTCATGGTTTAGAAAGGAAAGAGATATTTGATGAAGTATATGAGACGGTGGAAATGGAAAAGACTTCTGTTGATACTTTTCATAAATGATCTTGAGGAGTAGTTAAGCATTAAGATAACTAATATGGATGTAGGTTCGAGTGAGGCATATATTTTTTTCTCTCTGTGATGGTACAGCAGGTAGATGTACTCTATAGTAAATAGACAAGTTTTTATTGGTGCTAGAAATACCGTGGTTAATGGTAATGATTAAGTAGTTATAGGAATATGTGGAACAAATCCAGGGGAAACAATTGGTGTGTCGAACCACAGGTTCTGTTGGTAGATAATACGCTCATTGTTAGTTAAAAACTTTTGTGAAAGGAACAGATATTGTTTTAAGTTAGAAATTGGTCTGTAGATAACAGATAATATATATATATATATATATATATATATATATATATATATATATATATATATATATATATATATATATATATATAATTGGCAGTGAGTTGTGGTGTTTTCTCGCTTATAAAAATAATGGAATGACTTGGGTGAATAGATATGAGTTACATTGGTTCGTATAGGAGGACAATGTTGCTTGGTCACTTTAAGTAGTTAATTCTATGTGAATTATATATATATTTTTTTTTTTTGAAAACCTTCTCTTTAGCGAGAAGACAGTTGTTTTATTGAATCTGAGTTTTAAATGCCTCATATATATTATGTTTTTTTTTGCTTGATTTGCTCCTGTGATATGATTGTTATTATTTGATTTTAGAATAGGGTTATTGTGTTCCTAGACTTTTGCGTACAAACTATTGGTCCGTAAAAGAGACCGGTAGTGTTAGGTAATACTAGAAAATTTTATTTTGATTTGATAAGATGCATGTTATATTATTTTAAAATCTGTTTTCTTTGAATGAGTTGGAGGGTATAATGTCTTGTTTTGATTTTATTTCGCTTAACTCATAATTTAATTAAGTTGTTTTGTGTATTAGGTTACCTGGTTATAAATTTAATTAAGTAAGTTAATTTTTAAATAGTTATGGTGTTGGCTGGAATAAAGAAAAAATATGAGTAGTTAATAAAACTACTGAGGGCTAATAGAGAGACACATACTGAGGGTTAATAGAGTGACATATAGTTAATCGGCATGAAGAGGTTCTTATGGATATGAAGTATTAGAAAATAAAATGGGAACTGCATTAAAGTCAGCATTATATGAAGAAAAAGGAGGGGGAGACTGTGAATGTCAGCATATAAGCGGGAGTATTTATATAGGTAGACAAAGAAGCAGATTATGGGATGTGAGGGGGATAAAGATATAGGAGCTGTGAAATACCAGCGGTTATTAAATTAAAAATGTTCATGGAATATGAACATTGGCTCGTGGTAAAAGATGAGGTAACGGAAATATAGACAAGATTGTGGATGGCAATATAAATGTTGAATATATAAATGTTGAGAAAACGTATGTCAACTTGATTTATAGAGAACAAAGATCTATTTCATAAGATGTATTTTAAAAAATTATTTTACCAAATTTTTTTATTGGCAAGGGAGGTAAATGTGATTGTGTTGACTAAGCATTACTTTATGTAAATGTGATCATGTTGACTATTCATTCTTTATGCTTTTCACTGGGTGCGCACCCCTTCTTTACTTTTTCTAACTACGTTGTTTCTGTTTGTCCTGTGTTGTGAAAGAGTGAGGAATTTCATAATGTCAAGTGTACGATAACGATTATACGAGCTATTCTTATGATATGTATATTTTGTACAGGAACTTTGAGGAGCCAAGAACGAACCAGAAATATATAGTGGATTACTATATGGCAGGGGAAAGAGTTACGAATAGATTGGTTTACTTAAAATAAAGTTGGTTTGAGGAAGATTAGAGGAGTTGTGGGAAGTAAGGAAAGGGAAGGAGGAGTGTTTAGTTTAAAAAGGTAACCATATGTGGTATGATGTATTGTATAAAGTTGAGATTTAATGGTTATTGATATGTGTTATGTTATGAAGAGGCAGAAACGAAGAAGAAGTTATAGTAGGTTACTATATGATAATATGACAGGGAGAAGAGTTAAAGAATAGAATATTTACTTAAGTTGGAGTTGGTTTGGGGAAGATTAGAGGAGCTGTGGGAGGTAAGGAAAGAGAGAGAATAGAGTAGGGGGATTGGGAGTAAAGAATTTTTAAAGGAAAAATTCTTTAGAAAAACATAGGAAGGTGTAGCAGAAGTTGGGTATTAGGTGGGAAAAGGCTACAGCACGATTGAGCATCGGGATGGAATGGGAGGAGAGATGCTCAAGTCGTGACGTAGTTTGTTGTTAGGAGTTTAGTTTACATCTAGAGCCAGAGCAGAGAAGACGCCATGTTGTGTCCAGATTGTCATCAATAAGAAATAAACTCCGTTTATAATAAACCAGAGAACTCGTTTGGCCTACTCTGTTATAGGCATTCTCTTTCTTTAGTTTGCCAGACTATAGGAATTCTTCTGCTTTCTCTTCTGTTCGCAATACTATGGTAATCCTCTTTCTTTAGTTTACCATAATATGGGAATTCTTCTTCTTTCGTTCTCAATACAATGGGAATTATCCTGCTTCTTCTTTTGTTCGCCATAATATGGGAATTACCATGGACAGACAGAAAAACCAAGGACCAAGTCCTACAAGAAACAAATTAAAATCGTAAACTGATTAGACAAATTAGATCTAGACAGTCAACATTGTTTTGTCACGTTATGAGAAGAAATAAATTGGAGAACATGGTGACAACTAGCAAGATCGAGGGGAAGAGACCAAGAGAAAGGCACAGAAGTAAATACCTGAATAGCTTAGCTATGTGGTATGGTCGAGACAAAAACACTGAACTGATCCACGACTCTAGTGATCGAATGAGATGGCGAATCATAACCGCCACGCTTATCGGCGTGGCACATGATGAATGAATATTGAAATTCTTCTGCTTCTTCCTTCGTTAGCCATAATATGGGAATTCTGCTGTTTCTTCTTCCATTCGCCATAATATGTGAATTCTTCTGCTTCTTCTTTCATTCGCCATAATATGGGAATTCTTCTTCTTCTTTTGTTAGCATAGTATTGGAATGAGAAACAGGCCATCAGCCGCTTCTCCCTTCAAAGCCATTTCTTGGCATACATTTTAGACTGAGCTCACCTGAACGCTTAATTTTTAAAATGCACCTAAAACATAGAGAAATCCCGCAGCAGCAGCTTGCTGTGGCAATGTGAAGTGTTAGAACAGTCACACAATTGTAGCCCTGAGTGCAAAGGGAAATAGGCAGCAGGACTTTTATCTCCTGTAGCGAACGATGAAAGCTGCCATCATATCCTGTCCTATCGTGTTCATGCCAATGTCAGCACAAAAGTCCTAACCGTTACAACATCGCGAGTGATCGAAGAGGTGTACACTCAGGAGGTCAGCATGGCGTTCGCTTTTAAAACTTTTAAAGTTGCATATCCTTTACAGGACGTTGCAGTCAGAAACAGCATTTTACTGCCATTGTTGTCTTGGCATGTTTTTACGTTCAGTAGTTTGCCATTGCTTTCTGAACGACCGGCTCTCGTACCAACACGTTAAAACCAGCGCGACACGCACTGCTGCCAAATCGGTCGCGATTATGTTTCGAAACGCGGGTAAGCAGCATTCGAATCGCGTCCGCAACGCCATCGCCACGGAGTGTGGCTGTATAAACTACCGGTGTACTGATGCCGTGGCAGTGAGTTCAGCCCTTACACCAGTCAGCTGGACTAAAATGATGATTTTTGTTCTTTGACATGGGGACGTAAATTACAAGTACCTCATAAGTCGGAGATGGTTCGATAGATGGCGAGGGACAATGGAAATAGGGAAAGCTAATCCACACGCACTAATTAGTCCTGATAACGACTAGTTATCATTGTTGAACTTAACCACGTCTTAGTTACATATGGCTGAGCTACCGTAAGACAGCAGACGGTACGTACTGTCTGATTTCTGTTAGCTCCGAATGTTGGGCGGCGCTCACCAAACCCGACACGCCACATGTGCCAGCGGCTTCGGACGTAGGAGCGCAATTGGGAAGGTACAAACCTTATCTCGATGCAAAGAAATGACACCCAAAGATTAATTGTCATGACAGGGCAGACCAGGCAACTGGTCTAGAATCTAAACTCCGACAGGCGGACAGTTAAAGCATTGCTTTGCTGATCAGGCAGCTTCTGCAGCTTGTCTTGTCCCAGACGTATTTGTATTATTTTTCCTCTGGAGTAAACTAGGCAGGCCGAGAGAGGGATCATGCTGCATGGGTAACTCATGGTATCTATAATTCAGCCCAGGTTTTGTGCTGTAGAAAGGTTTTTATGCTTTTTTTGGGGGGGGGGGGGGGGGGATGGAGAGAATGTGACAAGCTATTGTCTGTCAAGACACCAAGGTGCCAGTAGCAGTATCATTGCTGAACCCCCCCTCCCCCTCCCTCCCCCCCCCCCAAACAAAATAGTTGTATATCCCCTAAAGGACGTAGCAGTCAATTCCAGCATTTATTTGGCTGTTCGTGATTCCTGGGCAAGTATATGTTCAGTAGTTTGCCAATGCTTTCTAAACGACCGGAACTCATACCATTGTATGGAAACCAACGCCAGGCAGTCTGCTTCTAAATCGCCCATAGCTGTGTTTGAGATTACAAATTGATTGCTTAAAAAGTCGCTTAGAAGTCGACAGAGTCGACTTCATTGCACCAGGTTTTGTCCCATATGGTTCAGTCTCTTTCCGTAGCGCGGAAAGTGTCGCACAAAGCACGAACTCCGGGTCTCCAGCGATGATCCTCAGGAGTTTCCTAAAATATGCACTCGTGAACCGAAGGACGCGGCCCGAAATCAAACCCACAGCCTTCAGAGCCCAATTGCTTGAGTAACAGCTTAGCCACATAGCCGGCGAACCTAACAGCGAACCAATATTCATGAACTTTGTGACGAAATAGAAATCTCTTAAACTAAATTACAAAAAGTTACATTAATATTTGGCGATTTCAAAGCATGAGTATAATAGGAAAGAATGGAAGATGTGTACGGTGGCAATGGTTTATGAATAAGAGCCGAAAGAGGAGAAAAACTGATAGAATTAGCAAAACTAATGTTGATTCGTAACACCTGGGTCAAACAACATAACTCGTCCTTGACTTGGAGACGTAAATTACAAGTACCTCCGAAATCGGAGTGGGTTTGCCCAGATGGCGAGAGACGCTGGTTATAGTTAACGCTAATCCACACGTAAAAAAATAAGTCAAATGCACTGGAGGTAGTAGCACGTGTATGGACTACCCTTGAGTTTAAAGCGAGCGAACAAAAGAAAAATAAAACACAAGAGTGCACATGGAAATCTCTGATAAGAAAACATCGAACAAAATTAAATAATTAACGGAATTTTGATAACTAAGAGATTTAGAAATACACTGATACATGTGACAACACTATCTGGCGATGATTTAACAGCTATCACGCCCCTCTGTCTGGACTAAAAAGGATAGAATAAAATGAAATAAGGGGTTAACAGTGATTTTCTAACATTGGTTAAAAAATGCAATAACGATACAGAGTGGTTTATTCTGTCGCAATGATAAGTTAATAGCAGATTTGTTCTGGAAGAATCTCAAAACTGAGAGGAAAGACCAGGAGAAGTTTTTATCAGATAGCGGTGGGAACGATTAGTAGTATGACTCTTCGCTGGCTGTTGAATGAGGTAAAGGAGCGCGTGTAGGAATGTTCTAATTGCAGTGATGCCGGTTTTTAGTTCAGCTTAATTCAACTTAACTGAGAACATTAATATAACGTTCGATAGAAACATAAGAGATGAGGTGGCCACGGAAAACTCTGTGACGAGTTATGTTGTTTGAACCAAGTGTTTCCAATTAACATTATTTTTGCCAATTCTATTAGTTTTTCTTCTCTTTCGGTTCTTATTTATAAACCATTGCCACCACCCACATCTTCCATTTTATTCCTTTTATACTTCTGCTTTCAACTCTCCAAGCAGTCAACTTTGATGTATTTGGAATATGATTAACATAGAACAACTAGCATAAATAGCCACATTACGATCAAGATCTCCAATAAAGCCTTACAGAGGCGATAGGAGTTAACACTAGTCTAGTAGGGAGACACCAGACAGGAGAGACACCGAGCACTATAAATAGCCTCACAAGGAGACACATTTGTGTCAGACCAGGGGCCAATGCGTACAACTGAGCGAGGGCTTTCCCCAAGTCATTGGGAAGCTTGCCCTTGCGAGTAACCGTGAAATACCCGGTTACTCTAACTCACAAGCCAGCGTGCTTGCGAGACCATGCACGCAATAATAGCTACTGCACGGAGGGGACAGTATCCGTGCTTGTCCACGCAATGTGTAGCGTGTGGACAGACCTGACTTGAGACGGTAGAGAGCAGACGTATCCTTAACAAATGCTATAGTTTCTAGGCAATAGGCAAACATAGGGCTGTTCATTTAGATTGTGAATACTAGCATCATTTCTCATCACTTCATTGCATTCATATTGTATAATGATGATGAAGTATAACGCTCGTAGAGCCATTCAAATGTCGGCTCTGAATAAATTGCATTCCTTTCGCAAATGTCACGAGTTGTTATTTCGTGCGGTGCGAAAGTAGGGGAGTCCTGAGAATCTGCAGCGCACAAGTCGCTGACAGGCAGGACCCCAATTGGTGTCAGATACAGTGAACCAACGCTTCTGAGCAGTCATAGCAGGCATCTGTTGTAATATTCAACCAACAATTAACGCCAGCAGGCAAGTGGTATTATAAACCACTGAATGAATGCTAGCTATCCATTGGTATTACAATGTTCTGAACCAGCATCAGTTCATTGCACGATTCAACATCATTATTGTGTGATATATTTCAGAGTAATGCAAATTTGTTTCTATACATGTCATAAATCATTTTCTTTGGTAAATTATGCGATCACCAATTTGTGGAGTGTGAACCACAATTGAGCCAAATTAAATCGGTAAAGTGTGAAATTCTACCAATATTAATTAGAAAGTGTGCTATTATACTAAAAGCAATTGAAATGTATACAATCATCAATGAACATTACTATCGTAACCACCGTGTACATTTCATTGCGTGTGATACAGCCATCATTGTCACCATTCTACGAAGTCAGTAAATAGATTAGCGACGAACTGCAGCCTAGAACTAAGTTACACCATAGTCAGAAAGTGAAGACAAGATGACATCGACTGTCATACGACGAATCATATCACTTATCATCTAACAATCATTCAGACGATCATATCATTCATCCATTAATACAATTTATCACTATCTATCACATTTTTCATTCATAATTCGCATGAAATATGAGCTTGTATTGACAACTTAAGCGTGTGTCTAATTTGTGCTGCTCTACTAACCAGAAGCAGCCCTTGTGTTATCAAGTCAAATCATTTTGTAAGGGTGAAAGACAGCGGTGGAACATCCCAAGTACCGTACTTTCCAAAGAATTAGATGAGTATATTTTCCGAATATTTTGGTATGCTCTAACTTAATCATGCATCTTCTTTTTCAGTAAAAGATGTACACTTACTAACACATTATTCCAAACTATTGTGTGAATATTATTGTATTATCATTTTGAACTAACATTACGCCACAAAATGGCGTCACTAAATGAATGTATCCAGGCGGGCATCGCAATGGGCCATACTGGTGAAAAATTAGAGAAATGGGCGGATCAAAAGTATAAAGAAGAAATAGCTCGACATAAAGAAGAAACAGAAAGGAAAATTGCTCTACAGAGAGAAGAAACAGAGAGAAAAGCTGCTCTTGACAGGGATGAAAGAGCATTAGAAAGGCAACATCAAAAAGAAATGAAAGAGATCGAGGAGGCTACCAAACAGAAACAGTTAGACTTAGAGCATGCTAACAAACAAGCAGAGGAAGCCACCAAACAAAAGCAGATACAAGTAGATTCAGAGACTAGACTAAAAATGAAGGAAATGGAGGTAGATTCTAACATACAAATAGCCTCTAGCAAACAAAAGAGCCAAGAAGAACAGAACAAATTTAGTAAGTACAAGGGCCTTATCAAACCATACAGTGTAGATGATTCTATTAGCGCATGGACTGAAAACATAGAATTCCAACTAAAAACACAGAAAATACCTTTAGATGATTGGGCAATGATTTACATGAGGAACCTGAGTGGGGAGCCTTTAAAAGTAATAGAATCCATACCTACAGAGCTTAGAAACAATTATCAGTACATACACGATAGGATAATGCAACATTTTCTTTTAGACGCTACTGGGTACCAAATTCAATTATCACAGATTAAGCCAAAAGCAACTGAAACCATCTTAGACTACATCTCTAACGTGCAGAGCACATTTAAAAAGTGGACTAGAGCTGCTAAAGTAGGTAACAGCTATGAAAAACTAGAAGAGCTGATGGTAATGGACAAGGTGATTTCTACCGTTCCTACCCCTTTTGCAAAGTTTTTACAACAGACAGATATTGAGTCCATTCAGCAATTAGAGAAACGGGGGTCAGCTTATTTTTCATCTAATCGGGACATATTTAAAACTACATCACATGACACAGAAATTACAGCTTTTGCAAATAAAGTTCCTGATAGATCGTACAACCAAAAAGATTACCGTAAGAATGACAAAACACATCAGAAACCACCTCGATGTAACTATTGCAATCTTTTTCATCCGGCTTACTCGATGTGTGATAAGAACCCCACATATCCATCACACCCAGAAGCAGTGTTAAAGAAGCAAGAAAGCAGAAGATCATCCTTTAAACGGGCTGTCAAATGTTATTTTTGTTCAAGTTATGGCCATTATAGCAATAAATGTATTGGGAGACAGAGAATGAAGGCAAACAATGCAGCACTCATCGATACATCATCAGACGATGAGAGTGACATCGATCCAGAACTTGTGAATGTGTTACCAACGAGTGAATGTCAGAGCGTATCATTAGTAACATATATTTTAGACTTTAAGAAATGTAAAGTATGCCATCAGTTTCATGCGGATGGGAGATTGAAATGTGGACACGTAATATCATGTTCAAATGAAGACGCTAATGCAGCGTGTGCCTCCAGAGGTAAACTTAAGTTCTACGATGCACTGGTCAATGGTCAACCATGCCAATGTTTAGTTGATAGCGGAAGCACTCTACTGGGTTTAAGGAGAGAACTTGCTAGACCAGAAGATTATACGGGTGAATTTGTCAAATGCCGTACTTTCTCTGGGACCATTGAGAAATATCCACTGGCAAAAGCGCATATAAATACCCCGTTCCTTACCTTCACATTTACGTGCGCTATCCTGCAACATCCATGCACGGATCTTATTTTAGGTTGCCTAGATGCATTGAAAGAATGTACAGACGACAACATAAGAGCCTGGAAAGATACACACATGGCCAACGCTGTAACTAAGTCAGATACAGAAACAAACTCTACTGACTTACAAAATGGAATGCTACAGCTATTAACACCAAGTGGTGCAGATACCAACACTACTCGACAAAAGTTGATCGAGGCACAAAGCACCGACCATACAATCACACCTTATTTTAACTTGTTGTGTGAGCGAAAGAAAGTGTCTAAAAATGCTTCCTGGTACTTTAGAAAAGTTAACGGAATTCTCATGCGTTATTACACATATAATAACCATGAAATTCAGCAGACGGTGTTACCTGTAACATACCGACAAAATGTGCTAAAAAGCGCACATGAATCACCGTTTGCTGGACATTTGGCCTATCATAAAACGCGAGCCAGAATTCTATCACAATTTTACTGGCCGAAATTCTGTTCGGACATAAAAATGTTCTGTCGTTCTTGTACTGTTTGTCAACATCGTGTACGATAGAGAAAGCATGTGAAGGCCGAAGTTCAATGGTCAGTATTAGCATCTAGACCACATGAGAGTATAGCGGTCGATATTGCTGGACCCCTAATGCAGGTGTCGAGTAATGGAAACCACAACTATCCAAATAAGGGTGCTAAAACGATTCACCTTGAACCAAACCAGAAAGTTGTGATTCTACTACCTGATAAACATAATATGTTACTAACATCTTGGCAAGGGCCTCTCAACGTTGAACGTAAAATATCAGATGGAGATTATGAAATATCGATAAAAGGACACTTAGAGATATTTCATATCAACAGGCTGAAACCATACTTTTCTCGACAAGAACAACAGACAGACGAACAAATTGCACCAACACCAAGCAATGAGACGACAGACGTACACAACACAACTTCACTAGATAGGGCGACACACGTCAGCGACAACGCAAACACACTTAGCCAGGTAACAGCACACACAGCTAGCACCACAACAGTATTGGACGAGATGGAATTACCAGTTCCTATGGTAGACGCGACGGCGACCAGTATTTCTACTTATATAGATGACATATACATTCATACGGAAGACTGGACAACACACTTACTGAAACTTCGACAAGTCTTCGACAGGTTGCGATTATTTGGGCTCACAGCGAAGCCGTCCAAAGTAGAGTTGGGCATAGAACAAATTGACTTCCTGGGTCATACCATCTGCAGGGGCCAATTAAAAACTGATGACAGAATCGTCACTAAGATTCTGAATTTGACAATGCCAACGACCAAGAAACAGGTCCGAAGTTTACTGGGTCTGGTAAATTACTATAGTAAATTCATTCCAAATCTGGCGGAAATCACCAGTGTTTTTTCTAACATCTTAAAAGCTTCGGCTAAGTTATCTGTAAAAGATGCAAGATTACTTAGTGCGTTATCAAAATTGAAACATCTTTTCCGCGTTCCACCTATCCTTCGTATGCCTAATCCAAAACTCACTTATTTCTTACGCACAGATGCGAGTGCCATATCCATATCTGGGATACTAGGACAGGTCTACGACGGGACGTTCCACCCCGTAATGTACGTAAGTCGCAAGATTACCCCTGCTGAATCAAAATACTCAGCATCAGAATTGGAGGGCCTCAGTTTGATCTATTGCGTGAGGAAATTCCATAGATTTTTGGCAGGAGCACAGTTTGTGATCAAATCTGATAACTCTCCGTTGTCTGTGATGCAGTCTGGACTTCCTAACAATAACAGAATTTACAGGTGGGCTTTGATTCTCCAAAATTACACGTTTACCATCCAGCACTTAAAAGGAAGATTAAATACTGTTGCGGACATTTTGAGTCGTCCATCATCCATTGAAATACCTGATATGCAGGAAGGGATCGACCACACACACCAGAAACAGTGACACTGTAATGTTAGATAACTCAGTGCCGTATGTGGTGATTAAGACACATCGTAAGTCAGTTATCATCGCCAAATATGTAACCTGTGTGAAAATAACAGTGCTATGAGAAGTGTAACGAACAGACGCAGAAGTAACATACGCTGACACACACACAAGCTAGAAGAACATTCAAGTGTTAGCTATCAACCTACAGAACTTAGTAGGAAACTATATTTATACATTATCCTTCAAGGAGAGCATAAAAGACTTTGCCGAAATGAACTATGTTATAATAGTCTACAAAGAGTATTGCTCCATCGTCACAACGCAAAGGAGGACATCGATTTAGTGTAATTAGAAATAGAAATGTAACTGTGATATATGTATATTATTATTTTATTAACAGTATCTATAACTTCATTTTTCTATCAATTAGTGAATTGCAAATTGTTTAAATGCATATATAACTTTATTTTTTTATTTACCAGTTAGAAATCACCATCATTTAATTAATAACCCATTTATAAGAACACCAATTATAGAAATACAATTGTTAGACATTATATTAGTTTATTACCATATAATCATAATCGTTTATACATTCATTTATCTAAAATATCATTTCCAAACTAACCCAACCATTTAGAAATTAATATCATCTTTTTCACAAATAATACTTTAAGGTAATTAACCCAATTCACTTAAATGAAAGTATTTATTAGATTATTTCCCTTGAGGGTAATTTAAGTCAGCTCACCAAATCATTGAAGTTACTATGACAGGATCGGTAACAAACCATCCTCATAAATATGTATATTATGTATAGACATGACGCGTGCAACCAAAACGCACAGTCATTTGGCGTGATTACTATTATAATTCAGCCAATCGTTTAGTGTATATAGATAATGTTCATGTATTTGATCCGATGAAACATATTTTAATGACGAGAGAATATATGAGTGAAAGAATAGTATGAAAGTGAATGAAAGATGTATGCAAGAAGAATAAATGCGAGGAGAGAATGCGAAAAGTAGTAAACTTTGAAAGAAAGAGAGCGAGAGAGAAAAACAGCGGAAAATTTTTCCACCGCTGGAAACGTCTTATTTGACTTGTCTGTGTCATCTGTGTACCCAATGTGTTGTCAAGTTTTTATGTGTGTTACTGCCATACTTTAATAGAGTACATAGGGAACGTACTTTGAGCTTCAGAAAGCGGAGTTGTTGTCACAAATAAGAATAACGAACGTTTGTAACCACAATAAACCGATTTGCGGCGCTCGAAGGAACACACACATTTAGTACACTAACGCATACACATGTTAGAGAGTTAAGTACATTGTAGTTTATTAGAAAACACACAAACAAACAGGAAAACAAACACATAAAAGTTGCACACACCATTCATTTCAAAGAACGACAACTTTAAATTCAGGGGACACAATAACTTCTTAGAAACCTTAAGGTAACAGTGAATATAGCTTTTCACAAGCGGAAGCGAGAAGGTGAAAAGTCGAACTGTGTGTATAGAGTTGGAGGGGATATTAATGGGAACATGAACACTTTGTGCTCATGTGTTGTACTCATAATAGAGTCAACTTGTATGTGTGTTGTCATTTCGGGCAATTTGAGGACAGGTCAAGACAGAAGTCAATAGGTGAAAGTCAAAAGACATAGGGTCAAACGACGGAAGCCAGGACATAAGTCAGCAGACAACGGTTCCGGTCCAAAACAATTCCCAAAGATATCTACAGAGCCAACTATACTGATACATAGGCTACTTAATTAGCCAGGTGAAAAGATAGAGCACTGTGAATGAAGGAAGAAGACAGTTGTTCTATCCCCCAACTAGAAAGTTATAACTTATTGGATATCTGACAAAATTTGAGCAACCAATTTTTCTTTGTGACCAGAAGTGTTACAAACATGAGTTAAAGGGAAGTAACACTTCACAGAGAAGAGGGGACCCTGTCAAGATCTTCAATAAAGCCTTAGAGAGGCGATAGGAGTTAACACTAATCTAGTAGGGAGACACCAGACAGGAGAGACACCGAGCACTATACATAGCCTCACAAGGAGACACATTTGTGTCAGACCAGGGGCCAATGCGTACAACTGAGCGAGGGCTTTCCCCAAGTCATTGGGAAGCTTGCCCTTGCGAGTAACCGTGAAATACCCGGTTACTCTAACTCACAAGCCAGCGTGCTTGCGAGACCATGCACGCAATAATAGCTACTGCACGGAGGGGACAGTGTCCGCGCTTGCCCACGCAATGTGTAGCGTGTGGACAGACCTGACTTGAGACGGTAGAGAGCAGACGTATCCTTAACAAATGCTATAGTTTCTAGGCAATAGGCAAACATAGGGCTGTTCATTTAGATTGTGAATACTAGCGTCATTTCTCATCACTTTATTGCATTCATATTGTATAATGATGATGAAGTATAACGCTCGTAGAGCCATTCAAATGTCGGCTCTGAATAAATTGCATTCCTTTCGCAAATGTCACGAGTTGTTATTTCGTGCGGTGCGAAAGTAGGGGAGTCCTGAGAATCTGCAGCGCACAAGTCGCTGACAACGAGGATTTTTCTAAGAATCATCCTGCAAAGAGTTAGGAAGAAAATACAACCCGAAATAGGGAAAGAATAATTGTGTATTTGATGAGAACTTTAATGGAGCGTTCTATAGAAGTAAACAAAGACCTACATCTGTTCATTGACAACGCAACGGATTTTTATAAAGTACTAGCTGACCCGGCCCGGCTTCGCCCAGTCCTTGGTGGGGAGCATCGCATTTAATTCATATAAGTAGTCATATAAGTTCCCGTTCCCGTTACCGACTGTCTGTCTGTCTGTCTGTCTGTCTGTCTGTCTGTCTGTCTGACCCGGCCCGGCATCGCCCAGTCCTTGGTGGGGAGCATCTAATTTAATTCATATAAGTAGTCATATAAGTTCCCGTTCCCGTTACCGACTATCTGTCTGTCTGTCTGTCTGTCTGTCTGGCTGTCTGTCTGTCTGTCTGTCTGTCTGACCCGGCCCGGCTTCGCCCAGTCCTTGGTGGGGAGCATCTCATTTAATTCATATAAGTAGTCATATAAGTTCCCGTTCCCGTTACAGACTATCTGTCTGTCTGTCTGTCTGTCTGTCTGTCTGTCTGTCTGTCTGTCTGACCCGGCCCGGCATCGCCCAGCTCCTGGTGTGGAGCATCTCATTTAATTCATATAAGTAGTCATATAAGCTCACGTTCCCGTTCCCGACTATCTATCTGTCTGTCTGTCTGTCTATCTGTCTGTCTATCTGTCTGATCCGGCCCGGCTTCGCCCAGCCCCTGATGGGGAGCATCTCATTTAATTCATATGAGTAGTCATATAAGTTCCCGTTCCCGACTGTCTGTCTGTCTGTCTGTCTGTCTGTCTGTCTAATCATTTATTGGTTGCAGTTAGAACAACCTTAGATAAACGAAGACCAACTTACAAAAAGCATTAGAAAGAGCACTTGAAAGGTCTTTACATCTTCCCCAACAATTAACTTGGGTAAATGGAGCAGCGGCAGCAGCAGCAGAAGAAGATGAAAAAGGAGGAGTAGGAACTGGAAGGAGGAAGAGGGAGGAGGAGGGAGGAGGAGGAGAAAGAGAGAAGAGGAGGATGGAGGAGGGAGAGGGAGGAGGGGGAGAAGAAGAGGAAGAGGGTAGGAGGTGGAGGAGGGGAGAGGAGGAGGAATATAACGCATATGCCTGTAGATTTAATAATGGCTGAAGTTGTTCCATGTCTTCTTAGAGTTGGCGACAGTGTAAAGAAATATAAAATCTTCAAACTTGATAGAGATAAGGTAACTATTATTTATTCATTCTTTAAGCAAAAAAGATACGTTACAATGTTATGCATTATGCATTATTTTTATGAAAACTTTGAAAATGCATTACAGATTGTATCATTATTTATTATAACTCATATGCCGGTACATAACTATGGACAAAGAGTTTATAAATCTTTGAAAACGATGCCACAATATGACTATAAGAGAAGAAAAACTAATAGAATTGGCAAAAATAATGTTAATTGGAAACACTTGGTTCAAACAACATAACTCGTCACAGAGTTTTCCGTGGCCACCTCATCTCTTATGTTTCTATCGAACGTTATATTAATGTTCTCAGTTAAGTTGAATTAAGCTGAACTAAAAACCGGCATCACTGCAATTAGAACATTCCTACACGCGCTCCTTTACCTCATTCAACAGCCAGCGAAGAGTCATACTACTAATCGTTCCCACCGCTATCTGATAAAAACTTCTCCTGGTCTTTCCTCTCAGTTTTGAGATTCTTCCAGAACAAATCTGCTATTAACTTATCATTGCGACAGAATAAACCACTCTGTATCGTTATTGCATTTTTTAACCAATGTTAGAAAATCACTGTTAACCCCTTATTTCATTTTATTCTATCCTTTTTAGAAAAGTTATGCCCCTTAAAATAACTTTTACAGAGTTAAGTCCCCTGAGATATATGAAATTATAATGAAAAATGAAAAATGAAATAATATTGGGTAAGCAGCCGATTTCACACTAAAAAAATATGACAGTGGGCTGCGCCGGAATGAAAGGAAGACGTGTAGAAAATTTCATCTCAATCGGATGGGCCGTTCGCGAGCGCATAAAGGACATAGGGACATACAAGACAGACAGACAGACGGACGGAGATCGCCTTTTATATATAAGAAGACATGTCAACATGATGAAGATGCTTGCAGATCTACAAATTGATGGGAAAGACCTTAGACTTGTAAAAAACATATATTGGGAACAGCAAGCTAACATAATAATTGATAATGAAGTAAGCAAAATTCAGCCAAATAAGAGAGGTATGCAACAGGGATGTGTAATATCCCCAGATTTGTTTTTCCTATACATTGAAAATACTATGAGAATTTTATAGAAAATGAGAGAAATCGAGATCGGAAGACATGACATCAATAATACAGGGTGGGGCAAAATGATCTGACACATTTGTAACTTTAATAAAACTAAATTAGAATAAATGAACAAAAATGTATTTTTATTTATCAAATGTACACATGATGCCATTTTGTTTTATGTTGTTTGAATAATGATTTGTGTGGGGAAATTTAACAACCCTGTATAAGATATGCAAATACTACAATATTCATTGCAGACAACAAACAGGATCTGCTGTATTTAGTAGATGCTGTTGATGTTCAAGAATTGCCATTGCAAAGGTAGCATTTAGCAAGATGAAAAACATACTGACCAATAAAAAGATATCAATTCAAACGAGAAAACGAGTGTTGAAATGCTACATATAACCTGTACTTTTGTATGGATGTGAAGTGTGGACAATGACTTGTCAAGCTGAAAAAACATCTGATAGCTGTGGAAATGTAGTTTCTGAGGAAAATTGCACAGAATACCATGGACAGACAGAAAAACTAATGAACAAGTCCTTCAAGAAACAAATGAAGATCGTAAACTGATTAGAGTCATTAGGCGTAGACAGTTCCCACCGCTATCTGATTAACAGTTCTCCTGGTCTTCGCTCTCATTTTTGAGATTCTTCCAGAACCCCTGCCGACCCCCCGAAATATCATTTTTTTCCACACTCGGGTTCTCATGGAATACATAGCATTTGCTGTACCCTTGTCTTCTATATTAACACATCTTTCAATTTTAGCCACACGTGCTGAAACCAACCTATCGCCGGATTGTGTTCACGAGCCATAATATTCGTCATATGACAGTGGGCAGTATAACTGTCATCACCTACCGCCATCAAATGTGATGATTGCACTTTACGACCGCATATATATTATAACTCCACACACACACATATACCACACACCACACACACACACACACACACACACACACACACACACACACACACACACTATACATGTACAGGTACATGTTAAGATCATTTCTGAGGGGAGGGCTCATGATGCATAATGTTCCTTCTATTGTCACAAACGCTTTATGTTGTTAGGTGATTTCATCTCGGGCTAACGTGTTGCTTTGCTCCACTTTCGACAAACATACAGACATATATGCACATGCAGAACTGCCATACATATATACATACATGCACACATACACATATACGCACAAAAATATATACAGACAGACAGACAGACAGACAGACAGACAGACAGACAGACAGCAATGAGAGGATACATCTGTACAGTGGTGGTCAGTCCAGGTGAATTTATAAGACTTACTTAGAGATAGTCCACTCAGATAAATGCCACACCTGATCAAGGAAGCCCTATCAGATCAGAAACATACATAAGTAGGCCACGGACTTAATGCGACCGTACGTTAACCAAACTGATGTGATGCCCAGCCTACCTGTAGTTATATATCGTATAATTTCACTTCATTTTTAATTTTTTAATGCCAATGAAGGTTGTTTTACTGTAAGTCAATTCTACCCTTTGTGGTAATTTGTCTGCCAAGCTGACACTGTGTGTTTCCATTTATTTGATTTCCTTAAACAATACAATGTTAGGTTTTTCGGTGACGCACATGTATTGTCCATATTTTCCCGTTTTTGTTATTCGCATGTTTCTGTGTAGTGGGTACTTTACTAAACACTGCAGCATGTTATATAGAACTAGTTGTAACATATCACGGACAATTAATTTTTGAAAGTTAATAAATAAACAAGCGGAAATAACCCATGAAGGCTGAGGATGTGTGGTTGTATAGAAGAATGATGTAAATTCAATCGGCAGCCAAAATTAGCAGTGTGGACAATTTGATTGATTGATTGATTGATTGATTGATTGATTGATTTAGGAACAGACATCACAGCATTCGGGGCATTCCCATAAGCGCTCCGTCCCCATCCTCAGAAGCCAGCGAAGAGTTCCAACCTCAATAGTACCAGTAGCAATCTGATTATATGTGCGTCTCGCCTTTCATCTAAGCGTCGAGCATCGGCCAGATCCCCTCGTCACTCCACGCTGTCGCATTCTTGCCAGACCAAGGTGATCCATTTGCTCCTCCGAGGTGTACACATGCTCACACAATGTGGACAATTTGAAGGAGGCTAAGTCGTAACAATTTATCACAAACATTAGAAAAAGACAGTCTTCATTTTTTGACCACATAATGAGAAGACACAATCTTGGAACATGTTGTGACAACCTGAAAGATTTATAGAAGGAGAGGCAGAGGAAGACAGCGAGAGAAAATTCTAAACAGTCTTGTGTCATGGCACGGAAAAGAGTCAGCATATACGAATTGATCCATGTTGTTGGAGATAATAAGACGTGGAGAAGCATGATCGCCCAGGCCTGACGGCATGACACTTGATGATGATGATATGTGACCTCTGATCTCTTCCACTTTCCCGCACTTACAAGAGTGCGGATCAATCCATGCGACTTTATTTCACCGCACTGAAGACGCGTGTTGAAAACAGCAACACACCGATGACCTGTTTCTGTGGGGGTTGTGTTATTGCAGAAGCTGGGCACCAACACAATGTGTTATTTATGGCAATCTGTTGACGCGATGTCAAGGCCGCCCGTTGTGTGTTTTCTATATATAAGAACAGAACATATCTACGTGTATGACTGGGTGTAAAAGAAATCAGGTAGTTTTTAGGCCAGTATGTATATACAGTGCAGTATGTATATAGATCTGTTTTCCCTGTACAGTGAAAATATTTTCAGAAATATTGAAAATATGGAAGGAATCAACATTGGGAGACGATGCATCAATAACATTAGATATGCAGATGATACAGTCTTGATTGCAGACAATGAACAGGACCTGCAAAATTTAGTAGATGCGGTTGTTACACACAGTGAACAACTAGGGTTAGAATTAAATTGTAAAAAGACACAGATTATGGTCGTCACTAGGAAGAACGAAATACCACAGTGTAATATACAAGTAAATGGGAATATTCTTCAACAAGTGAATAGGTACAATTATCTCGGAACAGTAATAACATCTGATGGGAGATGCCTTGAAGAGATTAGAACAAGAATCGCCATGGCAAAAGTAGCCTTTAGCAAGATGAAAAACATACTGACCAATAAAAAGATGTCAATTGAAACGAGAAAAAGAGTGTTGAGATGCTACATAGAACCTGTACTTTTATATGGATGTGAAGCTTGGACAATGAGCAGCCAGGCTGAAAAACATCTGATGGCTGTAGAAATGTGGTTTCTGAGGAAAATGCAAAGAATACCATGGACAGCCAGAAATACCAATGAAGAAGTCCTTCAAGAAACAAATGAAGATCGTAAACTGATCAGAAACATTAGACGTAGACAGTCACAATTTTTTGGGCATGTTATGAGAAGAAATGATTTGGAGAACTTGGTGACAACTGGTAAGATCGAGGGGAACAGACCAAGGGGAAGACCTAGAAACAAGTATCTGGATGGCTTGGCCTTGTGGCATGGTCGAGACAGAAACACGGAACTGATCCACGACTCTGTTGATCGAGTGAGATGGCAGAACATGACCGCCCACGCTTACCGGCATGGCACATGATGGATGGATGTCTATAGAGAGGTATGTGTGACAGAGGTTTAACTCACTTAAACTGTCTCTTCTAACGGCGGGTAAGGGGTTAATTCAGCACGCTGGTCAGTTAGATTTCTCTTTCAGACTACTCACCGTAAAAATTGCATAGTAAATCACAGTCGCCGGTCTCCCTGGTCTAGAGGTTACATGACTTTCTCCGTAATCTTGTATACTCCCGTAAGTAACGTAACGTTGCGCGAGAATCGGTAGCGGTTATCTCCGCGTTGGTAACTTACGGGGTATGTGAGCCGGCCAATAAGAAAGCAATGGCAAACTGCTGAGCGTAATCTTGCCAAGAAATCAACAATCAGGTGAAAGATGCTGATGTTGACAGCGATGTCCTGTAAAGGATATGCGAACACACACACACACACACACACACACACACACACACACACACACACACACACACACACAAATCACAGTCAATAAGGCCAAGGGATTATTTCAATGTTCCGCAAAGGACATCATCATCATGTGCTATGCCGTTAAGCGTGGGCGGTCATGTTTCGCCATCTCACTCGATCACCAGAGTCGTGGATCAGCTCCTGTTTTTGCCTCAGCTTTGTCATGTGACCAAGCCATCTAGATAAGTACCTCTCGGTCTTCCTGTGATAGCTAGAAAAGAAGAGGAGGAAGAGAGAGGAGGGAGGGAGGAGAGAGAGAAGAGAAAGAAAAGAATGATGAGGGAAACGATATAAATAGTGTGAAGCCTAAAAGTTCGTTCCTCAGTCGAACTCTGCCTACTACACACTACCTTTGATAGTAAAGAAATATGAAGAGAGAGAAGGAGAAAAAAGAGGATGAGAGTAAGGGATACGACAGATGTAGGTTCGTGTCTCCGCGTGAGAACAATAGTTAATTACTATTGCACCATCAATGTCTCGTGGTGTATGTTATCAGGTTATAGAAGAGATGTACAGCCCACTTCACAATGTCTCTAAACTACTCTAATCTACACAATCTCAGACTGACAAGTCGAAATAAAAGGCAACTCAAACATATTTATTTTCTTCTGAACAGTAACAGAGTGACAATCTACAGCATAATCGCATAAAGTAACCAGTACATGCATTGAAGACACATCTATGTATAATCGACTCCAAAAAACAACACAATATTGCATGACGCCACAAGGGGAGGTAGATAATATAATAAACTATACAACCAGATGTTAGAGAAATACTACCTACAATCACCTCCTAACCGCATGAAGAAAAGGACTAAAGCTAGGAATTACACCGGCCTTTGTTTCATAACTATCTCTCCATAGGCTTATTAGTGGTACATGTGTTCAGCCCAGATACCCATTGATCCACAGATTGATCTATCAACCCATATACCCAGGGATTATTTTGTTCAGATGAATATCTGTTTAGTCAAGTACGCCCGGTATGCTTGGGCAACTCCATTTTTACCCAGGCAATGCCTGAAACAGTATAAAACAATACCCGTGAATTTTATGTGAGAAATAAAACTTAGTCTTTCACTACCTACAAAGTCCTTAACATCTATCGCTTCTTTATCTATACTAGTATTAGTGTATCTTAGCCATAACATAAATTAAGAACCTTATTGTGAACACATATGTTTAACTAATATCATTATCGCCTATTTCCCGACGCGCCGCCTACAGCCAACATTAAGTATTTAACCATTTACCCGAAGATTTGAACTCGCTGTCTGTACCACGCCAGGCCAGCCTTTCGCCACCTTAGCTACACAGCTGCAGAAGCGCGACCTCCTTTCACCCCTGTCTAGTCGGACAAAAGACACGCATTCTTTTCCACACCGCTCCGTCCCTGGCGGGTATTGTCCTCCGGTATCATTGTTTGGGTTGACCGAGTGATCGCGAGTGCCTTGCTATCTTCTTCTGCCGTCTGCTGTGTTTGGTCGCTGTGTTTATATTCTTGCAATACCGCCATCTCTTCGTATTTACATGCAGTTGCACTCGCCTAGTTCTCATCAATCTTGTAGGCTAATTGCTCAGTTTACATGCACATATACAGTTTATCCACACTCTGCTTATCTAACCGATTAATATGACTCCCAACACTATAGACCAGCCATTTAAATATAGGTCATTTACAGGACGTCGCATCCAATCCTGCTCCTTGTCGGGTCGCGGTAAGTTCACCTACGGTAGTTTGCTATAGCTCTCTAAACTAAGGTACCTGATTTATAATATACAATTAAACTAATTAGGTCTAAGTCTTATGTCAACTTACATTCAACTTCTGCCATCCAGTGGGTCATCTGGGTCCCATATTTGAAATTCGATTTCTCTCTTCCACCTCTCGTTTGTCGTGGATCCCACTTGACCTTTCCGTCCCATCTGACTTTTAGTCTCCTTCGTGGTCCCAACCGCAGTGTCCCTGGATATTGTCGTCCTATTTGACGTTTAGCCATCTACTGCAATCAACGAGCGGTCTCCTTGGCTGGCGGTCCTCTTAACTCAAGTGGCTTTCTTGCACTTTAACGACCCTCGGACTCTGCGTGTCTTTCCCTTCTTTGGCTTATCTGCCTTGGGTAGGTTCCGTTCACAGATCCTTAGTGGCTCTCACTCCTATCAGTGATTCAGACGAGTTCTAGCATGGGCGCTTGTCCGTCTTCCTTCACTTCCTCCTCCTACAGATACTATACAGACTTGGGCACGGATTAGCCACAATTTCTGAAGTCCTGTTACTATGTTCCTTGGGCTGCCCCAAGAGGGCTCAGGCCCCCGCCGCTCCCGGAGTCCACTATTAACTGTCCTCTCTCCTGCTCGGCTCTTCCAAACTGACTGGATCCTAAAGTATATATTACTTCTCGAATTGGCGCCTTTCTTGAATCACGTGACAATGCTTCTCCTTGTCCTGAAGGGCTACCCAATCAGCATACAGCACGCAGCTAGGCTGATCTGCATGTTTAATTTGCATCTAATTATTAATCCAACTCCCTTCACCCCAATACGACCTTGTTTTTGAGTTCATAGTCCTTGTTTGAGTTCATGCACCTTGAAGTAGATTTCTCAGCTCAAGCACGTTCCCACTGCCATAAATCTGCCAGCCTACTTTACCTCTTTTGGTCTCTAGACAGCCATCGTTTATTTCAGATCTCGTATGCACCTATAAACTATGTGGCCTGCGTTGTTTTCTGACAGCTCGAACCTAAAGTATACATTACATCTGGCATTCTCCAACCCTGAGAAAGCTACAGAACAACGAAAGTTGAGGTAGAGTTTTAGGAAACCGAAACAATTCGGGTGCAGAGCTTGACCTTTCAAGCTGTTAAAAAATATCTTGGCCGATGAACTTAGATACTTCCAAATTCCACGACTGGTTTTGGCGACATCACTATCTAGTGCCTTATTATCCCATATTGTGACGCATCAGGCGTTCACATTCCCCTTGTTCTTTTCCCCTCAGTTTTGCCAGTTGTTACCAAGTTCTCTAGTTTATTTCTTCCCATAACGTGCCCAAGAAATCTAGACAGTCTACGTCTAATTGCTCTCTGTTTACGGTCTTCATTTGTTTCTTGTAGGACTTTCTCATTGGTATTAGTATAATCACCATTGGGAGACGATACATCAATAACCTCAGATATGCAGATGATACAGTCTTGATTGCAGACAATGAACAGGATCTGCAACATTTAGTAGATGCGGTTGTTGCACACAGTGAACAACTAGGGTTAGAACTGAATATTAAGAAGACACAGATTATGGTCGTCACTGGGAAGAAGGATCTACCACAATGTGATATACGAGTAGATGGACATATTCTTAAACAAGTGAATCGATTCTGTTATCTCGGCACAGTCATAACATCTGATGGGAGATGCCTTGAAGAGATTAGAACAAGAATTACCATTGCGAAGGTAGCCTTTTGCAAGATGAAAAACATACTGACCAATAAAAAGAGATCAATTGAAACGAGAAAAAGTGTGTTGAGATGCTACATAGAACCTATACTTTTGTATGGAAGTGAAGCGTGGACAATAAGCAGTCAAGCTGAAAAACAGCTAATGGCTGTAGAAATGTGGTTTCTGAGGAAAATGCAAAGAATACCATGTTATGAGAAAAAATGAATTGGAGAAGTTGGTGACAACTGGCAAGATCGAAGGGAACAGACCAGGGAGAAGACCGAGAAGTAA
>OY992878.1:115954099-116074099 GCA_963921405.1 Cepaea hortensis
TGTCATGGATTTGATTTCGAATCGAGATGGGTTTTTAAAATTGATCTAGGTTCACAGATTAACCCAGCCGAAAATGGGTGGCAGGACATGTCTTGGGAAGTAAAGACAAGCGGCGCGATATTTAGAACAAATCACACCCGGAGCGCCGGCCGGCCTATAAGAATATGGGTCTAGCACCTTATGCCCTTAAGACGTGTAATAAGGACCCTCTATTTCACTTACTCACCTCCATAAATAACAAACACAACGGAGGGTCATCATAAACCTAATATGGTAAATAAAAAGATAAACACAACGGAGGGTCATGATAAACCTAATATGGTAAATAAAATGACAAACACAACGGAGGGTCATGATAAACCTAATATGGTAAATAAAAAGATAAACACAACGGAGGGTCATGATAAACCTAATATGGTAAATAAAAAGATAAACACAGCAGAGGGTCATGATAAACCTAATATGGCAAATAAAAAGATAAACACAACGGAGGGTCATGATAAACCTAATATGGTAAATAAAAAGATAAACACAACGGAGGGTCATGATAAACCTAATATGGTAAATAAAAAGATAAACACAGCAGAGGGTCATGATAAACCTAATATGGCAAATAAAAAGATAAACACAACGGAGGGTCATGATAAACCTAATATGGCAAATAAAAAGATAAACACAACGGAGGGTCATGATAAACCTAATATGGCAAATAAAAAGATAAACACAGCAGAGGGTCATGATAAACCTAATATGGTAAATAAAAAGATAAACACAGCAGAGGGTCATGATAAACCTAATATGGTAAATAAAAAGATAAACACAACGGAGGGTCATGATAAACCTAATATGGTAAATAAAAAGATAAACACAGCAGAGGGTCATGATAAACCTAATATGGCAAATAAAAAGATAAACACAACGGAGGGTCATGATAAACCTAATATGGCAAATAAAAAGATAAACACAACGGAGGGTCATGATAAACCTAATATGGCAAATAAAAAGATAAACACAACGGAGGGTCATGATAAACCTAATATGGTAAATAAAAAGATAAACACAACGGAGGGTCATGATAAACCTAATATGGCAAATAAAATGATAAACACAGCAGAGGGTCATGATAAACCTAATATGGCAAATAAAAAGATAAACACAACGGAGGGTCATGATAAACCTAATATGGTAAATAAAAAGATAAACACAACGGAGGGTCATGATAAACCTAATATGGTAAATAAAAAGATAAACACAGCAGAGGGTCATGATAAACCTAATATGGCAAATAAAAAGATAAACACAACGGAGGGTCATGATAAACCTAATATGGCAAATAAAAAGATAAACACAGCAGAGGGTCATGATAAACCTAATATGGTAAATAAAAAGATAAACACAGCAGAGGGTCATGATAAACCTAATATGGTAAATAAAAAGATAAACACAACGGAGGGTCATGATAAACCTAATATGGTAAATAAAAAGATAAACACAGCAGAGGGTCATGATAAACCTAATATGGCAAATAAAAAGATAAACACAGCAGAGGGTCATGATAAACCTAATATGGCAAATAAAAAGATAAACACAACGGAGGGTCATGATAAACCTAATATGGCAAATAAAAAGATAAACACAACGGAGGGTCATGATAAACCTAATATGGCAAATAAAAAGATAAACACAACGGAGGGTCATGATAAACCTAATATGGTAAATAAAAAGATAAACACAACGGAGGGTCATGATAAACCTAATATGGCAAATAAAATGATAAACACAGCAGAGGGTCATGATAAACCTAATATGGCAAATAAAAAGATAAACACAACGGAGGGTCATGATAAACCTAATATGGCAAATAAAAAGATAAACACAACGGAGGGTCATGATAAACCTAATATGGTAAATAAAAAGATAAACACAGCAGAGGGTCATGATAAACCTAATATGGCAAATACATTAAAAAGTATTGACTGACACTCATAGCGGTTAAGAACAGAAGACGAGATTAGACAAAACACTGGGGAGTTCGTGTGGCTGAATGGATAAATACGCTCGATCGTAAACTGCCGGTGCGTTGATAGTGAGGTAGGGGTTCTCTCCCTACACCGGTCAGTTTGGCCTTAAACGTTGTCGTCTTGTCCTTGACATGAGGACGTGAATTACAGGTGCCTCAGAAGTCGGAAAGGGTTCACCTGATGACGGAGGACAGTGATAATACGGAAAGCCTTCCCAAATTAAAAAATCAGTCTGGTGTGGATTACGCTCGAATTCAAAGCGAGCGAACGAAAGAAATAAAACACTAGCCAACTGAAAGTTAAAGTCAACAACAGAATCCAACCTGCCACCTCCAAATAACGACAGTGCCTCTATGAAGATACAAGTGTAACTTCGACTCGTGGCCAAATAGACATAAAAACACAGGTGTCATCAATTGCAAGGTTTATTATCCACCTGATCCTACAAATACGGAGTGAGTACGGGCATAATTCGTACGCAGCCATTTGTTACGGGTTTACGAACATTTGAGATGAAACGCGGCTGGTTGGCTGGTTCTACTGTGTTAGTGCGTGACATGGAAAGAAATGAATGTCCGTTTCTTCTTCTTTCGCGCTTTATCCTCCATTTTGGCATATGTCATCAACGAACCCACTCCAGGCCGCTTTACTGTGTTTCCTCGAAAATAAGACCAGGTCTTAAATTAATTTTAACTTTAACAAACTGCACTAGGGCTTATTTTCGAGAGATGTCTAATATATTTATTTATTTTTTCAGAAACAAAAATCTACATTTATTCATATACAAAATTCTACATTTATTCATGTACAAAATTCTACATTTATTCAAATACAGTCATGTCATCTTCTTATTTAACACGAGTAGCGTACTGATTTAGTACTGAATTATGAACCACATCCGTTCATGATCAATTGTGCACCAGTGGCGTCTGTACTCCAACTGGCCATTCAGCAACAAATCTCTCATTATATAAACCAGGGCTTATTCTAGGGGAAGGTCTCATATTAAAAGCATCCTGAAAAAAAATCGTGCAAAGGGTTATTATAGGGGTAGGTCTTATTTTCGAGGAGACGAGGTATCTTTAGCTATACTATGCAGCTCGGTCTACGTCCTCCCAATAATATTCATTTCTGTTTCTACTTCAATTCGTGTATTTTTAGGTTTTCCTTTATTTCTTTTGTCCTGTGTTTTCCAGACAAATTAGTTTTTTAAGAGCATGCATCTTTCCCATTGCAACATATGCCTGTGAGACCTTGACACTTACTAAACAAGCTGAGCACCGCATGCATGCCTTTGAATATACATGTTATAGGCGGGTTCTAAGAATATATTGGTGACAGAAAAGAATAAAAAGCATCCATACGACAAGAGCTCAATACTGAAGAAGGTTCGCTACTAGAGACGATAAAACAAAGAAAAGTGAAATATTTTGGTCACTTGAAACGTCATGAAAGTTTGGAGAGAATAATTATGGAGTGGTATATGCCCGGAAGAGAGGAGGAGGAAGGCCAAAGAGAAGATGGGTGCAGGATGTGACAGATGATCTCCATATGGGTGTATCGGACGCGGGGCATTTTGCTTATGACCGAGAAGTTTTCCAGAAGATTGTTTTGAGAGCGAGGTTCTGCAAAGGACATGCTACTGAATGAATGAATGTCTATAGCAAACTGAAAATCTCTCAAATAAACCAAAAAGCGCTATAGACAAACAAAGATCTTTAGTGAAACATAAGCCTGGAGAATAACGTAAAAAATGAGTAAACAAAACTAAAACTAAAAGCAAAACTAAGAACTGCAGTTTAATAAAACAAACAAACACGCCGCTGCCACTAATTTCGAACGCGGTATGCGGGATTTCGAATCGCCGTCACAACCCCTTCCCCGCATACGCTAGCAATCTCATAATAATATCTCATAATAATTTACCGAATTCGGTTTTCAAAAGTATGCACAACACACAAAACCACGCTAGAACATGATTTCATCACCCCTTACCGTAAGAGCTGCTTACCAGCGACAGTGAATCCCTTGTGAGAAAAATCTGGTGTGCCACGCAACCTGACCTAAATAAATGCTGCTTTAGGGAGGGTTGTGTGAAGGTAATAACTGCACAGTAGAGAATGATTGTTACGTCACATGTCCAAAAAACGAAGGTTTTCCCGCCTCTGTTTAACCAACCGCCAAATCCCGTGTATATAGTATATGGTTTAAAACTACATGATAAATACAAGCGGATACCGCCCCAGTTAATGTTGTGCTTGACTTAGATGGATGATGCGAGAGGGAACAGATGAATGTGTGCATGTATTGATTAGATTTTTGTAACTATGTAATTTGAACTCGGAGTATCGGCAGCTGCTGGTACAGTGAAGATATCCCGACTTGCCTGCATGTCCCACAGTGAAGATATCCCGACTTGCCTGCATGTCCCACGGTGAAGATATCCCGACTTGCCTGCATGTCCCACAGTGAAGATATCCCGACTTGCCTGCATGTCCCACGGTGAAGATATCCCGACTTGCCTGCATGTCCCACAGTGAAGATATCCCGACCTGCCTCCATATCCCACAGTGAAGATATTCCGACCTGCCTCCATGTTCCACAGTGAAGATATCCCGACCTGCCTCCATGTTCCAAAGTGAAGATATCCCGACCTGCCTTCATGTCCCACAGTGAAGATATCCCGACTTGCCTGCATGTCCCACAGTGAAGATATCCGGACTTGCCTCCATGTCCCACAGTGAAGATATCCCGACAATCCTGCATGTTCCACAGTGAAAATATCTCGACCTGCCTGCATGTCCCACAGTGAAGATATCCCGACCTGCCTCCATGTCCCACAGTGAAGATATCCCGACCTTCCTCCAGGTCCCATAGTGAAGATATCCCAACCTGGCTCCATAGCCCACAGTGAAGATATCACGACAATCCTGCATGTCCGCAGTGAAGATATCCCAACAATCTTGCATTTTCCACAGTAAAAATAGCCCGACAATCCTGCATGTCCCAGAATGAAGATATCCCGACGTGCCTGCATGTCCCACGGTGAAGATATCCCGCCAATCATGCATGCCACACAGTAAAGATATCCCGACCTGCCTCCATGTCCCAGAACGAAGATATCCCGACGTGCCTGCATGTCCACAGTAAAGATATCCCGATAATCCTGCATGTCCACAGTGAAGATATCCCGACAAATCCAGCATGTCCCACAGTAAAGATATCCCGACATGTCTGTATGCCCTATATATCTCAACTACTCACGTCTTGTCAAACTCCGCCGCTCTATTTGTGTGGTTTGCAAACATGCAGATGTGGTGTTTACAAACTCGTGGATATGTAGTAAGGATGTTCGACTGTTGATGGCAACACATTAATGTTTTCGACATGGCACTGATAACTTAAGATGGTTGTTGTAAGATTTAAACAATAGCAACAACAAACGTTCCTTCCTTTACCCATTATCCCTAACCCTAATCCGTTCAACCTCAGAAGAAAAGTTATATAATTAGGTCCATCCCAGCCTTAAATTAATACTCCTGCGACCGAATCATTTGTTTAAAACACTTTTAGTCCATAGAAACCAGTGTATGTTTACAAGGTGCATTGCGGGTTTTCCTTTACATTTGCGAATACAACAAATACCTGCATATACACATATGATGATATAGCATTCATGGCATGTAGCAAGTATCTACACATTACTTGATGATGATGATAAAGGAGTGATCATCTGCTCTCATGCATACTAATATCTTCTAATATCACATCTTTCATACTCCAAGTGTTCTCATTCACACCTGGAGCATATCTAGATTGAATTATCAACTTGAAATAACAATACGGGATCATTTTAATTAAGTTGCATGTCCTTCACAGGACGTAGCAGTCAACCCCAGCATTTTCGCTGTTCGTGATTCCTGGGCAAATTTTACGTTCAGTAGTTTGCCATTGCTTTCTGAACGACCGGCTCCTATACCTTTTTCGAAAAAAAACAGCATCTCTGTGATTCGAACACGGGTATACGGGCTCACAAACCGCGTTCGCAAGCCCTTTACGGGATCATATAGTCATGGAAACATTTTTCTTAACATTTAACATAATAAAATCTAGAAATTTCGAATTTAAACACGTTTAGCGGTATCAATGAATAGATCATAATTAAACATTTCAACAAGTGTTCCATTTTACAAATCGAATTGAAAGTGTGCTTCTCTCTGTTGCTTCAGATGTTCCAATCTACTCCTGATGTGGTTCTCTCTGTTTATCCAACTGTTCCAATCTACTCATGTGCTTCACTCTATTTATCCAACTGTTCCAATCTACTCCTGCTGTGCTTCTCTCTGTTTGTCCAACTGCTCCAATCTATTCCTGTGCTTTTCTCTGTTTATCCAACTGTTCCAATCTACTCCGTTGCTCCACTCTATTTATCCAACTGTCCCAATCTACTCATGTGCTTCACTATCATCTTCAAACTGTTCTAATCTAATCCTGTACCTCACACTGGTTTTTCAAACTGTTTCAATCGCATCCTCTGCTTCTGGTCAATCTCATTCTCACGCTTCTGAATGCCCACTTCCCGCTTGGACAAATAATTGTATCTCATGATACCATAAATGACCCAGATGACCAGTGACGCCCGCCTACCCAGGACCAGCCAGTGGTGAGATAATCTGCATCGGGTGAGCTAGTGTACCCGGCCATCTTACATTTCGGAGATTATTCAGAAAGGAATTGTCCTCCGTAAGGACAACAACAACAAACATATTTCTTAAAAAATATCATCCTAATTACATCATTAAAAGGACACATAGTCATGACCTGTTAATCTATGTCTTGTCCACATATTTACAAAGGTCATATATGTTTCTGATTCACTTACCTCTGTGGAGAAGTCGGATCAGCTGTTATCCGATATCTCAGCAACAAATAGCAGGGAATCCTTGAGGTAACAAATGTCATCAAATATGGCGTGTTGATATCAGGGTTCGGTGCGAATTATGTCCCTTTTGGTCGGTTACGGAACATTAATTGAAAATTGAGTTAATCCTGAGTGTGTTAGATTTCACAGCCTGCTGAACTGTTCATCCACTTGTGCGAAATACGTGAATATATATATATCTATTATTCACAAATACACAAAATATTAACTAATTCGTACCTGCGCAGACTAGAAGGAATGCAATAGTATGATAGAATCATCAGTTTGGAGCTCATGAATAGAACTAAACAAATCCCAGTGGACCAAGAAGTGAAGAAAAGACATTGGTGCTGTATAGGACACACACTGAGAAACCTGGGGACAAAATAACTAGACACTCTCTTGTCTAAAACCCACAAGGCAAAGGAAATAGCGGCAGAACTATAGGGTGTATTTTTAATGACTGTGGGGGTATTGAATATATTGCTGCTCCATGGTTTGTATTCACACTCTGTGGAGTTCGCGCAATATAAAAGGTAAATACAAAACTTGGAACGGTAGTGTTTTCAAACACCCAACAGTCATTAAAAATACACCCTGTATAAACACAAAGACAAGAGCATTACAGATATATATGAATAATACTGAGAGGACATGAAGGGAGTGGTATGAGATAACAAAAGATAAGACGGCTTCGCAAGGTCTTGGTGAGGACCTATTACCCAGTGGGGAATAAAGAGCAGAAGAATGTAGAGAAGAGTTTAAAAATCGCGTTTTGAAATAAATGAATATATTTTGTTTTAAATAATTGTTTAAACAGAGATTTAAAAGTCAAACAGATCTACTTCTTGGGTTTTATCTCCGCCACTCGGTAAGAGACCAAATGAGATAAAACCCGGTTCTATGAGGATATCCCGAATGCCTTTTTTTAAAGCACAAATAATCGAGAAGATATTATAATATTTGTATCATTAAGTTGCAACATCAGAAAGGAATAAAAATAGGGGGAGGGGGGGGGGGGTATGAGACTAAATGAGAGAAGGAGAGAGAGAGTATTATGGGGAGAATATGATAGAGAGTGTCACGAGATAAATAAACTTGTTCGTGTCGATCGATGACAACCAAGCCCGACATTGGTCTGCAAACACAATAGACCCTGTGTTGTTGAACAGACTGAGAAAATACGTCGTTGGAACTGTCTGCACCTGGTCTTCTTTTTTGTATGAGATCAAAGTGAGTCACGTCACGATGTCTACACCTGGTTGACAGTTTGTTGACAGGTTGTTGTTCGAGAGATGTGCACTGGCGTCATCTGTTTACACAGCGGGAGTTGGCCGTTGCAAGTGATAGACAGAATGTCTGCCAGAGGTCGGAAGGATTCTGTCATATGGGGGAAAGGTCTCTGGCTCACAGACAGCCCGGATATTTGTCGGATGAGACAAAGAACTCCCCAGATGAAAGGAAACTTGACAGCTAATTGACTCCGGTTAGTCGGGAAACAGGAGGACAAAGCCAGATTCTGGACTGATTGGCATCTGGACTTTTTGGTGACGTCACTCAAGCACCCATATAAAACCCAGTTGCGGTAAACAGGTGGAGGGAGTCGAGAAAAACATTCTGAAGTGTTAGGATTGGGTCATTATTCCGAGTTGTGTTACATGAGAGAAACTAGGGGTGTCAAAATGTTGATAGTTATCGGCGGACTAAGATCCAGTCTGTGATCGCCTAGTTTCGATTAGCACCAGGAATAGACATATGGTAGGCAATTAATTGTATCTAACTTAAGAGTATGATTAGGGATAGAAATAATGTATTATTATTATTAGTGATAGAATGTTCTATAAGTGCGGTGCTAGAAAGTATCATAGAGCGTCGGCACTAGTATCCTATTGTGTGGCTTCAACTAGCTTGTGTGATATATCATTTTACTCAGGGAGTTGAGGACAATGTAGTGGAATAATAATTAGAGAGATTAAGGATAGTTGAGAGGGAGGAGAGGAATGTGAAATGGTAGGATCTTCCAGTAGGGCATCTGCTGGGTTTCTACCCGTTCCTTTATTCTTTCCTGGTGTTGCCATGTATAAGACCATTGTGATGCGCGATTTGGCCGTATGACAGAGATCGGATCTCTGTTATATATCTGAGTGCTGCCATTGGCCTACAATCACTAATTACGGTCAGGATTGAGTTGCCCTCACCATGGTATTCTCTATTCTACAGGTTCCATTTACAGTTCCCCTTGAGTGTTCCCCTTGAGTGTGAGAGGTTTTATACGGGGCTCAGAACCTAGTTGTTCCGCAGAAACCTGACTTCTGCTGAGTAGGACTTAATTCAACATATGTGTTGTGTTTAATGAGTGATAAGCTACATCACCGAAGATTAATAACTCACATACCAAGGACATATATATATATATATATATATATATATATATATATATATATATATATATATATATATATATATATATATATATACATATCTACCTAACAAACATTAATAGGTTGTGTTCTAAAAAAGGGGAAAATGTTATAATCAGAGACTTATGAACATTAGATTTTCCCCAAGTGACATTTCAGTTAATTGGAAGATTATCAGTTCAACAAACATTATGAAACAGAGTAACTTCACCGTGTGGTAGAGTGAAGACCAAGATCAACAGTGTCTATCGGATTACCAGCATCCTGTTTGTTCGAGTGATTGGAGAAAGTTGTCATCTTCTGGGTGAGGTTCACTGTCCGGAATAAATGGTGCTGTTGTGTGCTAATCACTATGATGTTACAGACTTTGCTTCTAAATCACTGGTCTACCAGCAGAATATTCGACACACATTCTACACCTTATACACACATACACACTTCTCCTACATATACTCTTTGCTTTAATAAATTTCTTATTTTTTTTTTATTTGTTGAAGCTAGAGTTGTCAAGTATGTTATGTTGGGGAAGAATGAGAGGGGGCATGATCCAGGAGTGAGCAAGAGTGAGAAGAAGGTGTCCTCAGATTGAGGGAGTGTGTGGACGGAGTCTGCTGGATATCTCCAGGATAGAGATATTGGATTAAAAAATAATGTGGGTGTTGATTCCCTTCACTCCAGGGACGACACTAAAGTGTTAAAGAAGAACAAGTAACTACTACGACATTCATTCTTTTACACACACGACATTTATTGGGGACTCGTTAACGGGATCTTTTGTACAACGGGATCTTTAGACAACGGGGTCCTTTAACAAGGGATCTTTAGTTAGAGGATGGAGATATCCTATTAGTGAGAATCCAGCAAGAGTGAATGTGGATAGGTGTTAGGATTTATCTAACCTGTTCACACTTCACACGTCTGCATAGGTCTGTGGTCCTCATTCTACTCTTGTCACTGAGTGATTGTGTTGTGTTGTGTGGTGTTATATATATATATATATATATATATATATATATATATATATATATATATATATATATATATATAAATTGTATTTGGTCATTATCTATATAGTTGTTTAGAGATAATCTATACTCTATCTGTTGAGTTACCTCTCTGTAAAAATGGCCACTCCTAAACTGACTACGGCGGAACTTAGGGCAAAGGAGGAAGAAATGGGATTGTCGGGTTCTGCACTAACAGATTACATACAGGAGGTGGAGAGAGAGTATCGTCAAGCAGAAAGGGAAGATCGAAAGGCCGAGTTGGAATTGAGAAGGATGGAATTGGAAGCAAAGCAAGCTGCGAAGACATTTGAAGCTGAGCAAGCAGCTAAGAAATTTGAAGCTAAACAGGAAGCTCAGAAAAAGGAGCACGAGTACCGGATGCGGAAACTCGAGCTCAAGAGGCAATCTAGTGGGGAAACTGAAGAAGAAGTGGGAGGTTCCTCTCTCCCTGGCTCAACACCAGTAAGTGGACATAGCTACCATGCTATGAAGTTCCCTCTAGCGATCTACGAGGAGGACAAGGAGAAGATTGACCAGTACCTTCAACGCTTCGAGGCTATGTCAGTTGCTATGGGTCTGGAGCGTGACAAATGGAATCTCAAGCTATCCCAGGGATTACGCGGGACCGGTTACGAGGTTTATTCTCGCCTGCCACCAGGACATGAGAACAATTATAACGAGTTGAAGACGGCTTTGCTGAAACGATTTGAAGTTACTTCACATACCTACCGGAAAAAATTTCGAGGAGCGAAACGAGAACCGGGGGAGTTGTTCGCCGCCTATAGTCTGCGTCTGAAAGCATATCTCCATAAGTGGATGGATTTAGCTGGGTTCGCGCATGACTATGAGAGTCTGGAAGAGCTCACGGTAGTCGACCAGATGCGGAAGCAATTGTCGAAACCTCTCAGGACATTCTTGGGAGAACAAGGGGCGGAACGAATCGACATGGTGACGAAATTGGCAGAACGGTTCGTCGAGGTCCATGGGGAGGCAGCAGAAAACATTTCTACAAACACCAAAAGTCAGGAAAAACATAACATGAAGAAAGCAAAAAGTACAGGAACTAAGAAGGTGGAACCATATGTCAAAACTTCAGAGGAGAGTTCGGAGAAGACGAAGGGGGAAAGCAAGAAAACTTCGAGCTTTACACCAAAACGACCATGGTCGGAGAAGTGGTGTTCGATTTGTAAGTCATCTTCTCACAATACGAAGGATTGCAAATCGAAGGCTAAGAACCCTCACTTCGCGGCATGTCAAGTGACTTCAAAGCAGGTGGACACTGACAATGCCAAGGTCGACAAGGAAGCTCGCCACCAGGAGAGCTCAGTAAAGTCCGGCACTAGAAAATCTAGGACAGGGAAAAGGGTCAAACACTGCAGGTCGAATACACACAATGCTATTGACTGCAGGGGAAAGTCAGGAGACACTCAATTCGTCGTGTGCCCCGGAAAACCTAAGGTGAAGCCCACCGAACAGGTCGAGGCCGAAGGAGAGACTCCAGACCAGGAAAAACCACCTGTAGTGGAATTGGTAGAGGTTAACGGTCGTCAAGTGGAGTGTTTATACGACACAGAACTGGACGGGGAGGTCGTGATTTCTGCGGATCTGGTACATCCAGAACAATTCACAGGTGAAACCATGGAGATACAACCTGCACAGACGAGTACTGTAGCTCTGAAATTGCCCATAGCCAGAGTGGAGATTCGGTCAAGATATGTCATCGGCACCATCACGGCCGCGGTGTTAACCGATCCCATTTTTCCCGTAATCCTCGGTTGCCGGTATGTCTTTCTGGGAATGCCCAGGGAGCCAATCCATATGGGAGCAATACAGACTCGCTCTCAGACGAAAACGGATGAGGCAGAAGCAAATGTGACTAACCCACTGCCAGGGGAATTGCGAACTACCCAGAGTGAGGATGCTACGTTACGTCCTTGCTACAAAAAGCTGCGGAAAAGTGCTGATCCACACAAACGGGGGAAGTACTATATGAAGAATAGGATACTTTACAGGAGAGCCGGAAGGGGAGACAACCTACATGGTCAGTTGGTGGTCCCAAAGGCCCACCGTTCCCACATTCTTCATATGGGGCATACCATCTCATTCAGTGGGCATATGGGTATTGCCGCCACGATGCAGCGAATTTCCTGCCATTACTATTGGCCGGGTATGACAGGTGATGTGCGTCGGTATGTGAAGTCATGCCCTGAGTGCCAGAGGGTGGCACCGAAACACTGGACAGCGCCGGTGGTCTTGGGTGAAATGCCCATCATGAACTCTCCTTTCGAGAGGGTAGCCATCGATATTGTGGGTCCACTTCCTAGGACGAGGAAGAGGAACATGTACATACTCACCATGGTGGATTGCTGTACAATGTGGGGTGAAGCCATACCGTTAACCACAATTGATTCGAAACGAGTGGCGGACGCACTGATGGAGGCCTTTACAAGATTAGGCTTTCCTGATCAAATACTGACGGACAATGGGTTCCAGTTTTGTGGAAAACTTATGGAGGAGGTATTTAGGGTATTCCACTCTAACCATATCCATACCAGCCCTTACCACCCTCAAGCCAATGGCCAAGTAGAGCGTTTCAACGGCATGTTGATGACAATGCTCAGGAAACTAGCACAGGAAAAACCTGATAGGTGGGATGAATATATCCCAGCAGCACTCTTTGTCTATCGGGAGGTTCCTCATGGCTCAACAGGACTACCACCCGCTACGTTGCTGTTTGGTCGTCCAATCAAAGGACCGTTAGAAGCCATGTTGAGGAGTTGGACTGAAGAGGGGACGTCAGAAAAAGTGATTTCTTCTTACAAATATGTGGAGGAACTGAAAGAAAAATTTCACAAGGGATGGACTCTGGCAAATCAAAACTTGAAAAAGGCCAGAAAAAGACATGCGGCTTACTACAACCGTAGGTCTAAAGAGAGATCTCTAGAGGTGGGAGACAAAGTCTTGTTGCTACTCCCAACGGGAAACAACAAACTGGAGATAGGTTGGCAAGGACCATTTCCCGTGGAAAGGGTGATATCCAGAACCAACTATCAGAACCGGATCCGGGGAAGGTCGAAGATTTTCCATATCAATCTCTTGCGGAAATACGAAGAGAGACCCGGAGAAAAAGCAGCTCACCTCCTGGCAATGGCAGTAGCAGTGGAGACAGAAGTGTTAACCAACGAAGGCAGGGAATATCCCCTGGTACACCAGGAAACCTACAAGAATGTACAGGTGAACCCTGATCTGACTTCCAAGGAGAGGGAAAAGATAACCCAGGTTCTCGAGTCTCATAAGGAGATACTGACTGATAAACCAGGACGAACGAGGTTGGTGAAGTTCGAGATGACTTTGACCACTCAAGAGCCTGTTCACCAAAAGGTTTACCCAGTACCATTCTCTAAGGAAAAGGCCCTGGAGGGGGAAATACAGAAACTGTTGGAGGATGACGTGATTGCACCTTCCACATCCCCATACAATGCGGGGGTAGTTTTGTTACGAAAACCAAGTGGAGAACACCGGTTGTGTATAGACTACAGACTTCTGAACAGTCATACACAATTTCAGGTGGAACCTTTGCCGAATCCAACTCAGCTATTCGCGAGGCTCCATAAAGCAAGGTATTTCTCAAAGGTGGATCTGAGTCGCGGGTATTATCAGATTCCGGTCAAACCAGAGGTTCGACCCCTATTGGCCTTCAGTACCCCCAGTGGACATTATGAATTCAAAGTCATGCCCTTTGGACTCAGCAATGCACCTAGTGTGTTTACTCGCATGATGAGGACTTTACTTGATCCTTTAAAGGATCCGTCCATCATCTCATTCATTGATGATATTCTGATTTCCAGTGACAGTTTGGATGACCATTTACAATCCTTGGAAAGAGTTTTCAATAGGCTCAAGGAAGCAGGGCTTACAGCTCGCCCAACCAAGTGCATGATCGATTACCAGACTATGGAATTTCTAGGTCACACCATCACTCCAGGACACATTGTCCCAGAAGAAAAGAACCTGGAATAAATCAGAAATGCACCAAGGTCAAAAACGAAGAAGGATGTGCGATCTTTTCTCTCGTTGTGAGGGTTCTACCACAAATTTATCCCACATTTCACTGAACTGGGAGCTCCTTTAACAGAAACCTTGAAAAAGGGATTCCCAGACCAAATAGTTTGGACACCAGAATGTGAGAGTGCCTACAGTCAGTTGAAGGAGTCCTTGGTCAGCAAACCTGTGTTACAGCTCCCGGACCTTTCCAAACCATTTGTGTTGAGAACGGATGCAAGTGGGATTGGAATTGGGGCAGCTTTGTCACAGGAAGGAAAAGACGATGCTTCAGTTTTGAAACCAGTGGCATACGCAAGCAAGAAACATCTCCCGGCTGAGAGGAATTATTCGACCGTTGAGAGAGAGTGTTTGGCTCTCGTATTGGCCGTACACAAATTCCAGCCTTATTTGTATGGAGTTCAGTTTCGAGTTCAGTCGGATCATCAGCCCTTGATGTTCCTGGCCACGTCTCAGAAGCTCAACGCCCGTTTGATGCGGTGGTCGTTGCTACTTCAGCCATACCACTTTACAGTGGAGTATATACATGGGAGGGAAAATGTTGGAGCTGATTTCCTGTCTAGACATCCAGCTCCTGAAGAAGAGGAATAGATCATCTGGATCGAACCTCCAAGAAGAAAGAGTTGTTGCGGACTACTCTCTTAGGAGGGGGCCTATGTCACGAGATAAATAAACTTGTTCGTGTCGATCGATGACAACCGAGCCCGACATTGGTCTGCAAACACAATAGACCCTGTGTTGTTGAACAGACTGAGAAAATACGTCGTTGGAACTGTCTGCACCTGGTCGGCTTTTTTGTATGAGATCAAAGTGAGTCACGTCACGATGTCTACACCTGGTTGACAGTTTGTTGACAGGTTGTTGTTCGAGGGATGCGCACTGGCGTCATCTGTTTACACAGCGGGAGTTGGCCGTTGCAAGTGATAGACAGAGTGTCTGCCAGAGGTCGGAAGGATTCTGTCATATGAGGGAAAGGTCTCTGGCTCACAGACAGCCCGGATATTTGTTAAATGAGACAAAGAACTCCCCAGATGAAAGGAAACTTGACAGCTAATTGACTCCGGTTAGTCGGGAAACAGGAGGACAAAGCCAGATTCTGGACTGATTGGCGTCTGGACTTTTTGGTGACGTCACTCAAGCACCCATATAAAACCCAGTTGCGGTAAACAGGTGGAGGGAGTCGAGAAAAACATTCTGAAGTGTTAGGATTTGGTCATTATTCCGAGTTGTGTTACATGAGAGAAACTAGGGGTGTCAAATTGTTGATAGTTATCGGCGGACATAGATCCAGTCTGTGATCGCCTAGTTTCGATTAGCAACAGGAATAGACATATGGTAGGCAATTAATTATATCTAACTTAAGAGTATGATTAGGGATAGAAATAATGTATTGTTATTAGTGATAGAATGTTCTATAAGTGCGGTGCTAGAAAGTATCATAGGAGCGTCGGCACTAGTATCCTATTGTGTGGCTTCAACTAGCTTGTGTGATATATCATTTTACTCAGGGAGTTGAGGACAATGTAGTGGAATAATAATTAGAGAGATTAAGGATGGTTGAGAGGGAGGAGAGGAATGTGAAATGGTAGGATCTTCCAGTAGGGCATCTGCTGGGTTTCTACCCGTTCCTTTATTCTTTCCTGGTGTTGCCATGTATAAGAACATTGTGATGCGCGATTTGGCCGTATGACAGAGATCGGATCTCTGTTATAGATCTGAGTGCTGCTATTGGCCTACAATCACCTAATTACGGTCAGGATTGAGTTGCCCTCACCATGGTATTCTCTATTCTACAGGTTCCATTTACAATTCCCTTTGAGTGTTCCCCTTGAGTGTGAGCTGATTTATTACGAAGAAGCAATTCAAAGTTTTATACAATGATGACTCATGGAAAGAAGACAGAGGTTGCTGAGAGGTTTTACACGGGGCTCAGAACCTAGTTGTTCCGCAGAAACCTGACTTCTGCTGAGTAGGACTTAATTCAACATATGTGTTGTGTTTAATGAGTGATAAGCTACATCACCGAAGATTAATAACTCACATACCAAGGACATATATATATATAGATATACACATCTACCTAACAAACATTAATAGGTTGTGTTCTAAAAGAGGGGAAAATGTTATAATCAGAGACTTATGAACATTAGATTTTCCCCAAGTGACATTTCAGTTAATTGGAAGATTATCAGTTCAACAAACATTATGAAACAGAGTAACTTCACCGTGTGGTAGAGTGAAGACCAAGATCAACAGTGTCTATCGGATTACCAGCATCCTGTTTGTTCGAGTGATTGGAGAAAGTTGTCATCTTCTGGGTGAGGTTCACTGTCCGGAATAAATGGTGCTGTTGTGTGCTAATCACTATGATGTTACAGACTTTGCTTCTAAATCACTGGTCTACCAGTAGAATATTCGACACACATTCTACACCTTATACACACATACACCCTTCTCCTACATATACTCTTTGCTTTAATAAATTTCTTGTTTTTTTTTTTTATTTGTTGAAGCTAGAGTTGTCAAGTATGTTATGTTAGGGAAGAATGAGAGGGGGCATGATCCAGGAGTGAGCAAGAGTGAGAAGAAGGTGTCCTCAGATTGAGGGAGTGTGTGGACGGAGTCTGCTGGATATCTCCAGGATAGAGATAATGGATTAAAAAATAATGTGGGTGTTGATTCCCTTCACTCCAGGGACGACACTAAAGTGGTAAAGAAGAACAAGTAACTACTACGACATTCATTCTTTTACACACACGACAGAGAGGAAAGAGAGAGAGAAAGATGAGAGAGAAGGAGAGAGAAAGAAAAGGTGTGAGTGGATGAGGATAGAGAGAGATTAGTGGAGAGAGACTGTTGTGAGAGATAGAATGGAGAGAGAGAGAAGAGTGAGTGAGAAAACAAGAATGAAAGAAATAATGCGTGGGAAGATGTGAGAGGTTGTGAAAAAGAGATTAGGAGAGACGAGTGAGAGACAGAAAGAAATGGAGTAAGAGGAGGGGAAAAGCGTGAGAGAGAGAGAGAGAGAGAGAGAGAGAGAGAGAGACAGACAGACAGACAGACAGACAGACAGACAGACAGACAGACAGACAGACAGACAGACAGAGACACAGAGAGAGAGACAGAGAGAGAGACAGAGAGAGAGAGAGAGAGAGAGAGAGAGAGAGAGAGAGAGAGAGAGAGAGAGAGAGAGAGAGAGAGATTAGAAAGTAGCAATACGATAAACGCCGCTAATATTGCAGCTTGCAAACTACCCGGTCGGGTGGCCTCTCCTTACACAGAATCTTAATCAAGTAACCGGGTTAGTGCGATCTGAGAAAGTGTGAGACTTCGGACCTGATCTCAAACTTTGGACTCAATATTAAATGTAGATCACTGGTAAATAGCCGGGGTCTCACCTTTAAACCCCTTTGTTCGCCTACAAGCTCAACCTGTTGGTTGACCAAACTACCAAGGAAGGAACCAAAGCAAAACAGCAACATGAACGTAATAAAGGACAAATATATATGCTCTTCAAACACTAAAACAACTGAATAAATTGTGAGTGGGACAGATAGAACTTCAAATAATAGATCTTTACGTGCATGCGTCTTGTCTATTGCAACAAACGACTGTGAGACATGGACACTTACTAAACAAACTGAACATAATTGAATATAAATGTTATAGACGGGTTCTAAGAATACCTTGGATACAGAACAAATGCATCCATACGACAAGAACTGAATATTGAAGAAGTTTGCTAGTAAAGACGATAAACCAAAGACAATTTAAATATTTTGAACTTGAAACATCATGAAAGTTTGGAGAGAACAATCATAGAAAGGTAAATGCTCAGGAAGAGAAGACGATGACGGCCAAAAAGACGAAGACGTGGCAGATAATCTCCAGATGGGTGTATTGGAGGCGGGACATCTTGCTTATAACCGAGAAGTTTTCCGGAAGGTTGTTATGGGAGCGAGGTTCTGCAAAGGACATGCTACTGAATAATTCAATCATTTTCACGCCTTGAGACAATGGGTATATGGTAATGTCAAGTAATGGGCCCCTTTTCAACCCAGCAAGGCTTTTTGGGCATATGGTGCTAGCCATATATTTATACAACGAAGCGGCGTTAGGTGAATGATGTTGTCGACATGATACCGGTCGCTTTTACTTCCCCGAAAATTGTCGGGTACCCATTTCGAGCTGGGTAGAGTTGGAAGCCCGGGTCGTTTTCACAATCCCTGCCTCGATGGGGATGGAACACGTGACCACCGGGACCGCACGACACACATACAACTGGGCCCCACATCTGGGCCTTACAACGGGGAAATATGCACAGCCGTGGAGCGAGGAAATCATAACCCCACAGGAGCAACCCCCGTTACATGTACGGTAGTAAGGAAAGGACCGCTTCGACAAGTCTTTAGGGTATTGGGTTTATGGTGCTAAACCCTTATTTATAGAACAATCGATACTGGGTGGGTGATGTTGGCAGTATAACATTCTCAACACATTCTAAAGACATTGTCAAGACATTCTCAACACATTCTCGGGATATTGTAAAGACATTCTCAAAACATTATCAGGATATTATCAAGACATTCTCAGGACATTCTAAAGACATTCTAAAGACATTCTTAAGGCATTCTCAAGATATTCTCAAGATATTATCAAGAAATTCTTAAGACATTATCAAGACATTCTCAAGACATTCTTAAGACATTGTCAGGTATTCTCAAGACATTCTCAAAACATTGTCAAGACATTCTCAAGACACTATCAAGACATTCTCAAGACATTCTCAATACATTCTCAACACATTCTAAAGACATGTTCAAGACATTCTCAACATATTCTCAACACCTTTTTTTTGAAGACATTCTCAACACATTCGCAACACATTCTCAATACATTCTGAAGACATTCTGAAGACATTCTCAGGACACTGTGAAGAGATTGTCAAGACATTCTCAACACATTCTAAAGACATTGTCAAGACATTCTTAATACATTTTCAGGACATTGTCAAGACATTCTTAAATCATTATCAGGATTTTATCAAGACATTCTCAAGACATTCTCAAGACATTTTAAAGACATTCTCAAGACATTCTCAAGACATTTTCAAGACATTCTTAAGAAATTCTCAAGACATTATCAAAACATTTTCAAGATATTATCAAGACATTCACAAGACATTCACAAGACATTCCCAAGACATTCACAAGACATTCACAATACATTCACAAGACATTCACAAGACATTCACAAGACATTCACAAGACATTCACAAGACATTCTCGAGATTTAGGCTGGGTCGACCTGGGAGCACAGGTCAGTTTTACCAATTCCAATTCTGCCATACCTGGGTCTGACCCTTGGCCACCAGCCTGCCAAGCGAGTCTCAAGCCACTGCTCCCCCACGGCTAGTGATATAGATACTATCTGCTGGGAGAGAATAAGTGGTGAGTTCCTATGATGTCATGTCGGTCCATTCATTCATTCATTCGTTCGTTTCTTTCGTTTGTTCTTTCGTTCGTTCGTTCGTTCGTTCGTTAGTTCGTTCGTTCGTTCGTTCTTGTGCCACATATATTGAAAGGCAGAAGACCTAATGGTTCGGTCATATCGTTGGAATGCAACACTATCAATACCAGCACTAGGGCTACACCAAAGTAGAAATGATACGAGAGCAAGAAGACGCCCAAGAGGAAAATGAATTGACCACACCAAAGACATTTAACAATCACATGGAAGGATACTATCAACTATCACAAACCGGACGCTGGAAAGTCAATTATCCCTTCCCATGACGCTTGACGTTAAAAGTGGAAGAAGATGATACGGTGGTACGTAACAATGTCTCACCAGGCCAAAGATTGCACTTCTGCTCTACGCAAGAAAATCTGTCAAGTTATTCATGACGCGATCTGTCCCCATATTCCTTGCCGCGTTGAGTTATTCAGTCAGAAGTTTGTTCCGTCACATCTCCAACGGTTTCTAGGTTAACTTTTTAATCCGGACGGCCTCGTTTTTATCTTCACACCACGGGGGATTTAACCCGTCTAAATATAGACATAATCATGAGCTTGAGTCTTGGTAGCGCAGTGGCTAGTATGAATGCCTACAGGTACAGTGGTCATTTGTTGTTCGAATCCCAATCCGGACGGATGTTTTCAAATTAACCTGGTCATCCACGTGGACTCACCCTAAAGTGGGCACTGTAAAAGTCGCTTAAAAGTCGACAGGGTCGACTTAATTGCACCGGGTTTTGTAAAATCCCGTATGGCTCAGTCTCTTTCCGCAACATGGAAAGCGTCGCATAAAGCACGAACTCCGTAGCTCCAGCGATGACCTTCAAGTCTCCGAAAAAATGCACTCGTGAACCGAAGGACGTGGCCCGGAATCGAGCCCGCAACCTTTGGAGCCTTAGTCAGACGGCTTGATCACTTCGCCACGGAAACCCCCTTTAAAATAACGTACCAGGGGTCATATTGACCCCATGACCCACCCAGTTCTGAGTGGTCTATAACATATAGGACTGACACAGTATAATACGGCAACACTCCTCTAGGTGCGTACACGTATTCTATTCTTACCTTATTTGTTATTCTATTCTTACCTTACTTATTGTTTGAGCGATAGCTCTAAATAACGGGCGCGTTGGTATAACGGTTATGACATCACGAGCAAAATAGCTCACCGGCATATGTCAAACGGCAAGTGAATGTGGCGGCAATGATTGGAACTAGGCACCAACTCCCCAGGAAGGCTGTTACCAAACATTGTTTTTAGTTGCATGTCCTTCACAGGACGTAGCAGTCAACCCCAGCATTTTAGCTGTTCGTGGTTCCTGGGCAAATTTTACGTTCAGTAGTTTGGCAATGGTTTATGAACGACGGGCACCTATACCTTTATACACACACACACACACACACACACACATACACAAAACAAGCACCGATGTGTTTCGAACCCGGCTATACGGGATTACGATCGCGTCCGTAAATTCTTAGCCACGGAGTTCGGTATTACCAAAAATTAAATGGTCAAATGGACTTCTCGTCCTTGACTTGGGGATGTAAATTACAAGTACCTTAGAAATTGGAGTGGGATCGCCTGATGGCGAGGGCCACGAGTAATAGGGAAAGCTAACCCTCACGCAAAATCAGTCCAGTACCCTCACTACTATTACTACTTCTACTACTAGTACTAGTACTACTACTACTACTACTACTACTACTACTACTACTACTACTACTACTACTACTACTACTACTACTACTACTACTACTACTACTACTACTACTAGCAGCAGCAGCAGTAGCAGCAGTATCAGTTCTAGTAGTAGTAGTAACAGCAGCAGCACGTTTTTTTTTTTTGGACTATGCTCGAGTTCACAGCAAACAAACGCAGATAATCCTGGACTTGACTGTTACCGACTGACTAGACAAGAATCACACAGAAGATAACATCCGTCCTCCCCAGAACAGAAGAACAATTACAGCAACTAGCACACGTTGATACAAACAGTCGATGGTATGTCTCCATACATGCCTATATGCGTACAACATACAGTTGTATATGGTTCCGACAGTGGAATATGCCCCATGTGGACCCTGGGTAATCACAAATATCTCGGTCGAGGTTCTTGAGCAGTGGTTCTAAAACTGTTTCCTCTTGGGGTCACTTTGTGAACTGGCTTTTCAGAACAGATCAACATAGGAAGTCGGTACTCGTATCTGCGTGCTTTCATCACATCGATTCTATTGTCCTATATTACGAGTATAATTTTTGTTTTTTATTTTAAATTGTCGTCTGTATAAATCTATAGCAGTCAACGTGGCTGAAAGGTTAAGAGCGCTTCCTCTTAAACTTCCAGTGCGCTGATAGTGAGGTGGTCCATTCGACCGGCATTAAGTTGGACTCAACACGTTGACTTCTCGATCAGAAAGCAATGGCAATCTAAAGCTAGTTGCACAGCGTGTACAGGACGTCGCAGTCAACCAAACCTTTTCTTGACTGTTTATGATTTCTTGGCAAGTTTACGTTCAGTAGTTTGCCATTGCTTTGTGAACGACCGGCACCCATACCATTTTGTATGAGCCCAACGCAAGGCGGTCTGCTGCCAAATCGTCCGCAGTTGTGTTTCGAAATCGGTATGCGGGATTACGAACTGCGGCAATGGCAAACTACTGAACATAAATTTGCCTAGAAAATTAACATGGGGTTGAACGCAACTTCCTGCAAATGACACGTAACATAATCTATGAAATATTTGTTGTCATTTATTACATTTGACCTTTGTGCGTGCCTTGTGGTGTATTTCTGTGCAGATACTTTGGCTTTTGGGTGATGTGATTACGTGTGCACCCTTCTGCATACCTTGTGGTGTATTTTTGTACCGAAAAATCGGCTCTCGAGTGACGTGGTTACGTATGTACCATTGTGCATTCCTTGTGGTGTATTTTTGTACAGAAAAAAATCGGCTCTCGAGTGATGTGATTACGTGTATACCCTTGTGCATTCCTTGTGGTGTATTTTTGTACCTACAAATCGGCTCGTGGATGTTGTGATTACTATCACGTCGGTCGTCGTTACTCCCCGTGACATTTCTGCGAACTCATTGTAGACTTGGTCACTTTACTAATCCCTCTCAGTGAGGATAGAAGGAGCTGGACGATGGGTTGGTGGGCGTATGAACCAGCCCGCCGACAGGCACATAGGTAAGTTGATAGACAGACAAATAGGTCAGTAAGTTTATTGGTAGACAGACAGACAGACAGACAGACAGGCAGGCAGGCAGGCAGACAGACAGACAGACAGACAGACAGACAGACAGACAGACAGACAGACAGACAGACAGACAGACAGGCAGGCAGGCAGGCAGACAGGCAGACAGGCAGGCAGGCAGGCAGGCAGGCAGGCAGGCAGGCAGGTAGGCGGAGAGAATATTCTTGATATTCTTATGTCATGGCATGGAAAGGAGTCACGATTTGATACACGCCGTTGCAGAACGCAAGATGTGAAGAAGCATGATCGCCCAGGCCAGTCGGCAATACACTTCATGATGATGATGGTGATGCTGTGTAGGCGCTTGCCGGCAATCCGGTAGTCGTGGGCTGGAATCAGTATCGAGGTTGATTTGTTTAGATTAGCCTGGGCTTTTAGGACGGCTTAGCCAAAAATGTGTACCCGGTAACGCCTTGGGAAGTAAAGGAAGGCGGTGTAATATCGACCACATTAGCCAAAGATTGGTTTATAAAACATGTAAGTCTTGTACCGTATGTTTAATGTGCCGTAAGACGCTCCACAAAGGTTCCTTAATTTTCTACATGGTTTATTTGTAATGACTTTATTTTTTGAAAATATTGCGTTCCAAGTTTTGTATTTACCTTCTATGTTGCATGAAATCCACAGATGGTGAATACAAAACTTGGAACGGCAATATTTTCAAACTCCCCACTGTCATTAAAAATACCCAATACTTTACTTGTGTGAATGTATGTGTCTCTGTCTATATTTATGTCTGCGTGTATATACACACGTCTGTCTCTTTGTGCCTGCCCGCGGTTGTTTGTATGCGTGTGTTTCTATGTTTGTTTCTATATGTGTTTGTATGTCTGCGTGTTTGTATGTGTGTATGTATGCACGCATATCAGGTTTGCAAGTCGGTGTGTCTAGTGGTGTGCTCGTCTGTCTGTGTCTCTGTGTGTTTGTCTGTGTTTATGTCTCTGCGTGTTTGTCAGTGTGTATGTGTGTGGTGGTCAGACCACATGAACTGGTTATTTTACACACTGGTTAGTTCACGAACTGGTTATTTTACATGCTGGTTAGTTCAGGAACTGGTTATTTTACAAGCTGATTAGTTCGTTAACGAACTGGTTATTTTACATGCTGGTTAGTTCAGTTACTAGTTATTTTACATGCTGGAAGCCGGCTCCGTGGCTAAAGGCTTGCGAGCTCGGTTCGTGAGCCGGGTACCAGGCGTTCGAAGCTCGGCTGCGAACGATTTGTGCAGCAGACCGTGTCGCGTTGTGTTATAACGTGCGGGTATGAGAGCCGGTCGTTCAGAAAGCAATGGCAAACTACTAAACATAACACTTGCCTAGTACATCAACAGCAGCTGAGAATGCTGGTGTTGACTGCAACGTCCCGTAAGGGATACGCAACAAAATTTTTGTAATTTAGTTCACGAACTAGTTATTTTACATGTTGGTTAATTCATGAACTGGTTATTTTACATGCTGGTTAGTTCACGAACTGGTTATTTACATACTGGTTAGTTCACGAACTGGTTATTTTAAACGCTGGTTATTTCACGAACTTGTTATTTTACATGCTGGTTAGTTCACGAACTGTTTATTGTACATGCTGGTTTGTTATTCAATGGCACATTGTGCACCTTGCCGTCTTGATAGACGATTGTTTTTTACATTGTGCTTTAAAAAGGCATAATTGAGTTATACCTCTCCATAGCACAAAGCATGGGCTGAAATATAGAGAGCAAGTGTTGCCCATGCAGTATGATCCCTCTCTCGGCCTGTCTAGCTTACTCCAGAGGAAAGGTAACACCAATACATCTGGGAAAAGACAAGCTGCAGAAGCTGCCGGATCATCAAAGCAATGCTCTAACTGTCCGTCTGTCGAAGCTTCGATCCTAGACCAGAGGTGCCGACCAAGGCTTCGGGCCTGGTCTGCCATAACATTTTGTCTTTAGGGTGCATTCCCTCGTATATGATCGGTAGACAGACAGGCAGACGGGTAAAGTAATTTGATTGTTAGAGAGACACAGACAGACGAGCACACCACTAGACACACCGACTTGCAAACCTGATATTCGTGCATACATACACACATACAAACACGCAGACATACAAACACGCAGACATACAAACACATATAGAAACAAATATAGAAACACACGCATACAAACAGCCGCGGGCAGGCACAAAGAGACAGAAGAGTGTATATACACGCAGACATAAATATAGACAGAGACACATACAAACAGCAGCAGGGATAGGGCATGACAGCAGCAGGGGCAGTACATAACAGCAGCAGGGACAGTACATAACAGCAGCAGGGACAGTACATAACAACAGCAGGGATAGGGCATGACAGCAGCAGGGGCAGGACGTGACAACAGCAGGTATAGGACATGACAGCAGCAGGGGCAGGACGTGACAACAGCAGGTATAGGACATGACAGCAGCAGGGGCAGGACGTGACAACAGCAGGTATAGGACATGACAGCAGCAGGGGCAGGACGTGACAACAGCAGGTATAGGACATGACAGCAGCAGGGGCAGGACGTGACAACAGCAGGTATAGGACATGACAGCAGCAGGGGCAGGACGTGACAACAGCAGGTATAGGGCATGACAGCAGCAGGGGCAGGACGTGACAACAGCAGGTATAGGACATGACAGCAGCAGGGGCAGGACGTGACAACAGCAGGTATAGGACATGACAGCAGCAGGGGCAGGACGTGACAACAGCAGGTATAGGACATGACAGCAGCAGGGGCAGGACGTGACAACAGCAGGTATAGGGCATGACAGCAGCAGGGGCAGGACGTGACAACAGCAGGTATAGGACATGACAGCAGCAGGGGCAGGATATGTCAGCAGCACGGGTAATGCATGGCAGCATCAGAGGTAGGGCACAACAACAGCATGGATATGACATGACAGCAGCATGAGCAGGACGTGACAACAGCAGGCATAGGACATGACAGCAGCAGGGGCAGGACATGACAACATCAGGCATAGGACATGACAGCAGCAGGGGCAGGACATGACTTCAGCAGGGTTAGGACATAACAGCAGCAGGGGTAGTACATGACAGCAGCAGGGATAGTACATGACAGCAGCAGGGATAGTACATGACAGCAGCAGGGATAGTACATGACAGCAGCAGGGATAGTACATGACAGCAGCAGGGATAGTACATGACAGCAGCAGGGATAGTACATGACAGCAGCAGGGATAGTACATGACAGCAGCAGGGATAGTACATGACAGCAGCAGGGATAGTACATGACAGCAGCAGGGATAGTACATGACAGCAGCATGGATACGACATGACAGCAGCAGAGATATGGCATGACAGCAGCAGGGATAGTACGTAACAGCAGCAGGGAGAGTTCATGACAGCAGCAGGGGTATGACATGACAGCAGCAGGGACAGTACATGACAGCAGCAGGGGTAATACATGGCAATATCAGGGATATTACATGACAGTAGGGGCAGGACATGACAACAGCAGCGGCAGGATATGTCATCAGCAAGGGTAGGACATGGTAGCAGCAAGAGTAAGGCATGGCAGCATCAGAGGTAGGGCATAACAGCAGCAGGTATATGACATGACAGCAGCAGGGGCAGGACATGACATCAGCAGGGATACGCCATGACAGCAGCAGGGGCAGGACATGACAGCAGCAGGGGCAGGACATGACATCAGCAGGGATAGGGCATGACAGCAGCAGGGATTGGACATGACAGCAGCAGGGGTAATATATGGCAATAGCAGGGATATTACATGACAGCAGAGGTAGGGCATGGCAGCAGCAGGGATAGGACATGACAGCAGCAGGGATAGGACATGATAGCATCAGGGATACGACATGACAGCAGCTGGGGCAGTACATAACAGCAGCAGGGACAGTACATGACAGCAGCAGGGGCAGGACTTGTCAGCAGCACGGGTAGGACATTGTAGCAGCAGAGGGTAAGGCATGGCAGCATCAGAGGTAGGGCATAACAACAGCAGGGATATGACATGACAGCAGCAGGGATAGGACATGACATCAGCAGGGATATGACATGACAGCAGCAGGGATATGACATGACAGCAGCAGGTGCAGAACATGACAGCAGCAGGGGCTGGACATTTCAGCAGCAGGGGCAGAACATGACAGCAGCAGGGGCTGGACATTTCAGCAGCAGGGGCAGAACATGACAGCAGCAGGGGCAGAACATGACAGCAGCAGGGGCAGAACATGACAGCAGCAGGGGCAGAACATGACAGCAGCAGGGGCAGAACATGACAGCAGCAGGGACATGACATGACATCACCAGGGATAGGACATGACAGCAGTGCCAGGCCGTAAGTCCGTGTTCGCTGTGCTTTGCCATGTAGATCTAATATAATCGAACTTACAGAAGGTAATGTTTCATTATAATGGAGTAACGATAACAGTCAATAACTCTCTGGTGAACTTTGAAGATAATGTAAAAGTCAGAGTCCAGGAAACTAACACTGCTTTATTACGGCACTTGACACAGCTGATACATTTTGAAGTGTAATAATTAGCGTCTCTTTTTGCCAGAGTGGCATCTAATATAAGCATACACAAAAATGCATTAATCCAACCTGTCCTTCGCCTGGTCGTCACTCAGTATTACTTCTCTTTCGTTCGTTCACTCAGGCCGTCCTTGCTGTCATCTTCCTCCGATTCAGTCTAGAATCTGCCCGTCGTTCTCGAATCCATGGCGTTCCCAATATCTGCTTCTAGCTGGTATTAACTTGGAGTCCACTGCTAGCCTTCAAACCATCCAATAGCCACACCAAGGTGTTCCCAAATTCCAACACAAGACCGTTCTTCTTGATCGCCGCACAACGTATGTTTTCGTTGTCACGATTGCGTTGGTGTGACGTTTCTCGTTATCAATTTGTATCCCTTAGCTCTTCTTTGCACTTCTGTCTTCGAGACTTCTTCATATCTTTTCTATGGCATAATCCGGCACTTGCTCTGTGGCAAGCAGTAGGGGCAGGACATGGCAGCAGCAGGAGTAGGACATGGTAGCAGCACAGGTAGGGCATGGCAACAGCAGGGATATTACATGGCGGCAGCAGGGGCAGGATATGACAGCAGCAGGGATATGACATGACAGCAGCAGGGATAGGACATGGCAGCAGCAGGGGTAAGACATGACAGCAGCAGCGATACGACATGACAGCAGCAGGGGCAGTACATAACAGCAGCAGGGATAGTACATGACAGCAGCAGGTTCAGGAATTGTCAGCAGCACGGGTATAACATTGTAGCAGCAGGTGTAATGCATGGCAGCATCAGAGGTAGGGCATAACAACATCAGGGATAGGACATGACAGCAGCAGGGATAGGACATGACAGAAGCATGGCAAGGACATGACATTCAGCAGGGATAAGACATGACAGCAGCAGGGACAGTACATCTGGCTTATGACAGAGAGACATTTCGAGAGTCATGACGGAATAACCCTCTGTACTGGACAGGCCACTGGATGATGATGATGACAAATTCTAGTAAACAGTTGTAGGTGTCACCTAAAATCACTGGTAAACAGTTGTATATGTCTCTAAAACGTTCTAGTAAACAGTTGTATGTATTATACGTTCTAGTAAACAGTTGTGTGATGCCTATTTAAAACAATCCCGTAACTAAATGGTTCTAACCCCCGACAGTCCCCAATGCCATCTTAAACGCTAACCTTCACAACAACATTGACCTCTTCCGTCTTCTATCTTCAACAGAGCATGCGCATCACGCATGCGCCGCGCTGTTTGTACACTAATTTAGTTTCATGTGTAATGTGGGGCTGTGAAATCCATCCCCTCTCTCAAATTTGGCACTTTTCTGATTTCAGAAATGTGACAAACACTGTCATGTTACTTTACTGAAAAAAAACGATACTTTTAAAGTCGCAGATCCATATTACACTCGTCATCATATTACACGATTGTCTACCCCATCCGTAATGTGAATGTCTTATCCATACGAAATGCTTGTGTGCGAACAAGAAAAACTGTGTCATATTAGTTGTGGCCTTCCATATCATGTCCAGTTGAAACTCAATACGTTGTAATTCCATCACTGACAAGGAACGGTAGGTGAATTGGTCATGTGTATCGAACACACTGGTGTCATCCGTCTCATATAGACTAAGCTATAAGGATTACTCGACTTACGCTATTCTTGCCACGCAGGCACAGGCTACAACCTCCCCAACTCACATATCATGAGTTCAGCTTAATGCCCCTTAGCCATTGCCAGGAAACATCAAAGAAGAGGTGCCTTCCAGTCTTCGCAAGACCAACACTCAAGTCTCCGGTCTCTTGTCTCAAAAACATGGGTAAACCACCCATCAGATATTACACAATCATCACAACTCCTAACAAGCAATGTATTAACACCTTGGGTATAAGTCGATCCTATGACAATTGTATGACTAGCACAATACTTGTAAGTAACTTTTCCTGCAAGCACAATTGCCATCTTCTTAATTAAGTTACATATATCTTTCCTTAGTGACATCGGATACATAATTATCTGCAAATATGTCAAGCTAATGTGATGCTACATCTACAACTTTCGTATACACCTTCATTCTCAAACAGCAAACATAACTCTACAGCAATGTTTGTTTAATGTCAATTACTGGGTATTGTAATTTTCATCATTGTTAATAATATACCATCAACGAAAATGAATATCAAGTATTGATCTTTAACATAGCCGAAAATAAAAACAAATAATGCAGTATGCATGCAATATCTATGAAATCATAAATACTAACAACTGTAATATTTAAAATAATAAAAAGTAAAGAAAATAAATATCACCGTAGTGTGGAATGACCAAAAACCATATTTTCACATCTAAACGCCAGAGGAAAATTGTTCAAATCGGGAAAAAGGAAAAATATTAAATAACAAATTTCAGATTATAATATAATAAAATAAGGTAAGATAATATATTACAAGAAAAAAATACTTATATATATATATATATTAATAAATCGCATCAGTGAACATTAGCCATGCCACTAATATCCGAGAAACTATCAACAATATCCAATGCTTAATTGTTCCACGTTTATTATCTTGACGTGGTTGTTGGAATTGGGGTAGATGAATTCCACACAAGAAAATACAGTGTTCGAATAGGATCCATGTGTAACCGTTTGTGTTGTATAGTTTCTTCTGTAAGTTCTTCAATTTAACCAGATCTGCAGACATGTCCTCTAGATTATTATAAGACAAATCTAGATAAACCATTGTGTATATTTTGTCACTCTTTGAAGACTGCTGGCGAGGCCATTCCGAGATATGTTCAACCCTTGTAGAGCGAGCTATGCCACTTTCGTCAATGGCAGTATTTGAATCTAGTATTTAGTACAAGTTGACTTTGGATTTCAGTTCATATACCCGATTGTTCAACTTCTTGATCATATTATCCGAACCATCAGGGCAGCACGATCCAGTACAATAATTGATGGATTGTTTGGCAATGATTCCTCTTGTTATTCGCTGCTTTGAAGATAAAAATGACGTAGATGACAATTTTGCTAATGATGGCCGGAATCTTATTGCTTTCATTATCACCAATGTCCACATATAGTAACGTTGTATGATTGGAACGAGAACTTGGAAATATTCAATTGAAGGAATGGTGGTAGCAGATCCATGAGATTTGATTTAAATCTGACATTTCTGGTTATCTGAGGGATTTGAATAAAGTCTGAAATTTGATTGTACGAGGGTAAGTTAATAAGTAAGTCTAAGTAAGTCACAAATGGCTGTAGAAAAATAACTAAAGATGATAACAACTTGAAACCAGTTTATTTTTATAGATACACTGTCCCTTTATTTCTCAACATAATATCCACCAACATTGATGCAATTATCCCATCATTTTATAAGTCCTCCTAAACCGGCTGCACAGAACTGAGTGCTCTGTTCTCTAAACCATGTTTTCACTTCACATTCAACTTCGGCGTCACTTGCGAAATGTCCCCTGCTCAGGTGAGTTTCCTGTTTATGCTGACAAATTTTTGTCCCGTACAGCGGTGCATAGCTGGGTAGAAAACGTTACGAGGGTGAGTCATTAAGTAAGTCAACAGTTCCGTGGGATGGTAAGTCAAAGAAAACAAATCACGCAGTTCTGTGCAGCCGGTTTGGGAGGACTGATAAAGCGATGGGATAAGTGCATCAATGTTGGTGGAAATTATGTTGAGAAATAAAGTGACAATGTATGTACAAAAAAATAAACTGGTTTCAAGTTGTTATCATCTTTAGTTATTTTTCTACAGCCATTTGTGACTTACTTATTAACTTACCCTCGTAGATCGTCAGAATTCCACTTTCTTTATACACAACAAAGGGTTGCATGTTGATGAATGCCATTTCCTTCGGATGTTGAAATTTAAATTGTGATACGTTGCGCTGAATGTTCTGAATAACTGCAGGATAACAATCTTGATGGTTGTCATATATTTTTGAAGGGAGTGGGAGATCACTGTAGTGCATGCCCCATCTCTAACAAAAGAAGTAGAGCCCCATCCTCTTCTATCTTCATTAACCCCAGAATATGAACCTTGAGTTATCTGCAGGCCTCGTTCTATTAAGTATGTCTAGGAGATATAGATTATGGCCCTGGTGAGAATGGTAATTACTAACTGGGAATCTGCCCCTTCTCCAATGATTCTGATAGCTCTGGAGCCCCCTTATTGGTTATCAAATCTGAGGAAAGTCTGGAGAATTTTCTCAGCCTGATTTAGATGAAGAAAACATGGATATTGAGCAGTTGATAGATCTAGAGTCTTCTATCCCCTTTTATTAAGTCATTATGAGTTAATTTATTTTTAAACAATCAAACACATAATCAATCACATTAGATTCTGACAACATGATGTACAAAGAAGTTGTTTACTCACAGATAGGTTTGAACTGATAAATTAACAGAAGGTCAATTCATGTTAATCATTTATTGACTGGGCCTGAGCTTTCTGGCCAGTACATACATCTCTATTGTGATTTACACAAGATAATAGAAAAGTTGCACATTGGACCATTGTCCCAGACAATCAATCAAGCATCAATATATGAGATGTCAACAAGTGTGAAACATAGTAAACATTTTGATGTTGTACATATTAAGTGTGAAGATGAATCAACAATTAACTATCAGTTTTCCTGAAATTGGGTGTGGTGTGTACCAATTTAGAAAGGTAACATGGTGACTGGAAGATTAGGTAAGCCAGGGTCCATTGACTGATGGATCCACTTCAGGTCTGCCCGTATAGCTCCACTGAAGACCTCCCCATGCTCTGCTCATGGCCAAGTCATCCTCCATCTCACTTGTGGTTCATCTCTTTCTCTCGGCTTCCCTCTCTCAGGTCTGATTTAGGTGGTTAGTTTGCTGATGTGTTGGGTGGTTGTTGGTATGTAGCCACCAAGATCACTGATGAATATTCGCATAAATATATACATTCCTACCAATACAATAATAAGAAGTAGGTCGGAAGAATCTAAATTCCTGAAGTAGGAACTAGTTCCCCTCCCCTGTTTTTCTCTCTAAGCTAGTGTTGGGTTAAGTTGGTGTGGTCAGAGTTTATCACACGGTGTACGCCTTGTATCAACTTGTTCCTGCTGTATGTAAGTTCTCATTTGACCGGGGTCAGTGAACGTGTACAGTAAGACATTGACAAGAGTGAGAATATGTCAAGATGCATGTAAATAAATGACATACATTTATAACATTTCTTCCACTCAGTGGTGTTTATAATATGTATAAATAATTCTCTGTGTTTTCCCAATTAACTAACTTCTTCTTCTTCTTGTGTCTAATAACTCTCTCCCATTATCTGTTGTTGTTGTGTTGAGTGTTGGGTTGTGTGGTGATGAGTGGTGTTGAGTTTTAAGTTATGTTGAGTAATGAGTTAAGTTCACTGCGCGTGATGGTGTTCCGCGAAGCACAACTTTCTCATGTATTGCAGTTCATAAGTGCTCTTATCTAATTAAAATTTGACATAAATATAAATATTTATTCCGTCAAACCCTATTGATTCAATTGATGAAGGAGAAAGGAAAGATTGATTTCTCTTTCAGCTTTCTAGATTGTAAATAGGCATAGATAAGTCTGTTTTAGAACAAGGCACTTATTCTAGTACACGAACTGTCATTTCAGCTGTAGGTAGTGATAGCATCTTTAACAGTGTTTCTGGTGAAATGCACAAGATTGCTTTAGAATCATCACTCCTCACAGTTGTTTAGAATAGAATGTAGTAGTATAATGCACTTCTTAAAGTTAATAATTATCTCTAAGAATATCAGAGATTGCAGTTTCATCTAAGAGAATATTAGAGAGTCATTTTGCCCGGGAATGGCTCTGCGTCGTTAGAATCTACAGTCGAGCATTTTTACATTTCAGAGGTTTTAATTAATAATAATACATTTCAATTGACATCACAAACACTGGATACCGTTCTTTTGACACTTGATACATCGGGTTATCAGTTTAATCTAAGGCCTAACAAGCTCACCTAGGATCCAGACATTCTGCCTTGCCCAATGAAACTTTTGGTCACACAATCTTCTCACATCTGTTCATGAGGCGGGTTTCAGAAAAGAGTGCGGGCTTATTAACATTTCTGATGAAATAGTAACATATGCTAATTATGCTTTGGCGCGAAAGCGGGTCACATGTCCCTTTTCGTCCAATGGTCTTCCGAGCTTTGTCTGATGCAATCTTTCTAAGAATCCACGTCATCTGTCACTTATGCAGTTCCAGTTTCGATGTTAAGTTTTAAGTCCTAGTCTCCGTTTGCGGTTGTGAAGTCAATTTCTTTTAATGTTGTTTCCTCTTTTTACGGCAGGTGTTGGTAAATGAATAATGTTGGTTGCGTTATGCTACATGGCCCCACTCCAGATTGTTCTATGGTATGGAACTATGTTTCCAACATTTTCAGTTATCAAGCTGTTCCCATTTTTCCTCCCCTGTATTCTCTCTCGATAGTACTGCAATTTCTCTCTGCTGCATTTAATTTCCTGCGGTGAGCAGCTGTTGTATTTCTTCCTCTAAAGTCTTTTTGCTTTGCATAAGGAACTGGGTAAGTCTTGACTCGCACAGGCACTGTGTCATTTAACTTCATGTCAAATTCCTCCAAATCAGTTCTTCCTGGCTTATCAGTAAGTACTTCTGCATATTTTGCCATAAGTTCCCTAATCTGCTTTTGCTGATCCTTTGTTAAGTTGGGGTTGATTTCCACATCCTTAAAGGTCTCTTTGGCTTGCAGTTGGCACTCGACTCCCATTGTTGATCCTTCTTCGACTTCAGTAGCCACACTCATGGCCATCAGATGTGCAGGTTCGGTGGTTGAGGGTCTTTCATGATATTTCTTCAAGAGGTTTATGTGAAATACTTTCATCTTACCTTTGACTGAAATTCTGTAGTTGGTACGTGAGATCTTCTCCGTCACTACATAAGGTCCTCTCCATCCTATTTGCAGCTTATTCTGACTGGTTGGAAGCAGCAACATCACCTTCTCTCCTACCTCTAACTCTCTATCCTGTGCCTTGCGGTTGAAGTTACGAGCAATTCTTCGTCTGGCTTGACGTAGATTGACATTCGCTTGTTTCCAACTGTGTTGTAAACGATTTTTCAACTCGGCAACATATGTAGATGCAGTCACGACTGTATCATCTGTAGTATTATCAGTCCACGTTCGAAGTAACGCCTCCAGTGGTCCCTTGATCGATCGTCCAAACAACAGTGTGGCTGGAGCAAAACCTGTTGAGAGATGGGGTACTTCCCTGTAAGCGAATAAAGCTGCGGGTAAATACAAGTCCCAATCCTCTGTCTTCTCCTGGGCAATTTTGCGCAGGATAGTAATCAATGTCCCGTTCCACCTTTCCACAAGTCCATTTGACTGAGGGTGATATGGTGAACTGAAGACATGGCGTGCATGAAAAAGTCTGAAGGTCTCTTCCATGAGCTTACCACGAAATTGTGAACCGTTGTCCGTCAAGATCCTTTGTGGGAATCCTAGACGTGTGAATATTCCTAATAATGCATCAGCGACGTGTTTGGAGTCACAGCTGGGCATAGGAACTGCTTCGGCCCACATGGTTGTTGTGTCCACAAGCGTTAATATGAATCGGTTTCGCCTCTTCGTTGCTGAGAGAGGTCCGATTATGTCTACAGCCACTTTCTCAAATGGAATTCCAGTGATTGGCGTTTCACCCAACATTGCCGGTGGTGTCCGGTGTTTTGGTGATACTTTCTGACACTGTGGGCATGATTTTACAAACCGTTGTATGTCTGAATTCATCCCTGGCCAAAAGTAGTGAGTGGTAATCCGCTGTGTAGTAGCGTTGATACCCATGTGCCCACTGAATGGTAGACTATGACCCATCTCTAAGATCTGAGTCCTGTATTGAGTTGGTACAACAAGTTGATTAAACTCTTGTCCAGCTCGTCCTGCTTTTCTGTAAAGAAGTGCTGACTTCATGAACAGATCACCTTTACGTAGAGGTAAATGTGATTTTGGCAGTTTTCTGAAGCAGGGTTCCAAGGTGCTGTCGGCCTCTTGTGCCCTCTTCAGTTCCTCCGTTCGAGGGATTGGCGTAGTTGTTTCTGGAGTTTTTGTTGCCTGGGATCGAGTGGTCATGGTCGCCATCGCCACAGGTTGAACAGGTTCTCCTAGAACGATAAATCTACGGCCGAGGATTACAGGATATATCGGATCGTCCAAGATTGCTGCCTTGATCGTCCCAGTGACATACCGCGAGGCTATGTTCACTTTTGCCACTGGAAGAGACATATTTGTTGAACTCTTCAGTGGTCCCTGTAATTCCACTATTTCCTCTGTCACCTGTTCAGAGTGAACTAAGGATGATGAGACAACACAGTCATATGATAATCCAGTATCATATAAACAGGTCATTTTGAATCCATTTAGCAAGATGGATTCCACAACCGGAATACCAGATGATGTGTCTTGATGAGGTGTCTGTTTGGACGTTTCACCAGTGCTCACTTTTCTCTCTTTTCGGTTGGCCAAACATGCCGCTGTGTGTGGAGGTGGCTTCTTCCTGCAATTCTGAAATGTGTGACCTCTAATTTTGCAATGGGTACAGAATGGTTTGTCCTCCTTCGGCGCTGTTTGGACTGAGTTTTGAGTGTTTTTTCTGGGATTTCCCCTTTTTCCCGGTGGCTACAGTGTTTTCACCCTCTTTTGGCTGTGTAGTTTTGTTTTGAGAGGGGGTGTTGTTCGAACGTCCCTTTCCTCCCATCTCCTTCTGAGATTTCTCAAATCTCTCTGCCAGGATGATTATAGTTTCCAGGCGGTCAGCCCCGTTTTGGGTTAAGAATGCCTTCATTTCGTTCTGCATTTTCCCCCTGATCTGATCAATGATGATCATTTCACGGAGTCCTTCATAATTTTCCTCAAATCCTCCCAAGCAAGTCCATCTTTGTATGTATGACTTCAGTCTTTCGACTAGTTGTGCGTAACTCTCACCCGGTTCCTTCCTTGCGGCTTTGAACCTGAGTTTATAAGATTCGGCGTCCACTTCGAATCGGCTCAAGAGTGCCGTCTTAAGTGTTGTGTAGTTCTGTTGTTCCTCTCTAGTGAGTCTTGAGAACACATCATACGCCGTGGATCTTAAGGCCTGCGCTAACTTCGTCGCCCATCTACTTTCTTCAAGCCCACAGCTGACAGCCATTGCCTCGAAGCGTGATAAAAATCCTTCGATGTGGTCAGTCTGTTCATTAAAGGGTTCCAGAGGAAATGACATCCATCCATCCATCATGTGCCATGCCGGTAAGCGTGGGCGGTCATGTTCTGCCATCTCACTCGATCAACAGAGTCGTGGATCAGTTCCGTGTTTCTGTCTCGACCATGCCACAAGGCCAAGCCATCCAGATACTTGTTTCTAGGTCTTCCCCTTGGTCTGTTCCCCTCGATCTTACCAGTTGTCACCAAGTTCTCCAAATCATTTCTTCTCATAACATGCCCAAAAAATTGTGACTGTCTACGTCTAATGTCTCTGATCAGTTTACGATCTTCATTTGTTTCTTGAAGGACTTGTTCATTGGTCTTTCTGGCTGTCCATGGTATTCTTTGCATTTTCCTCAGAAACCACATTTCTACAGCCATCAGATGTTTTTCAGCCTGGCTGCTCATTGTCCAAGCTTCACATCCATATAAAAGTACAGGTTCTATGTAGCATCTCAACACTCTTTTTCTCGTTTCAATTGACATCTTTTTATTGGTCAGTATGTTTTTCATCTTGCTAAAGGCTACTTTTGCCATGGCGATTCTTGTTCTAATCTCTTCAAGGCATCTCCCATCAGATGTTATTACTGTTCCGAGGTAATTGTACCTATTCACTTGTTGAAGAATATTCCCATTTACTTGTATATTACACTGTGGTATTTCGTTCTTCTTAGTGACGACCATAATCTGTGTCTTTTTACAATTTAATTCTAACCCTAGTTGTTCACTGTGTGTAACAACCGCATCTACTAAATTTTGCAGGTCCTGTTCATTGTCTGCAATCAAGACTGTATCATCTGCATATCTAATGTTATTGATGCATCGTCCCCCAATGTTGATTCCTTCCATATTTTCAATATTTCTGAAAATATTTTCACTGTACAGGGAAAACAGATCTGGAGACATTACACATCCCTGTCTCACACCTCTCTTAATAGGCTGATATTGGCTTACTTCATTATCAGCTCTTATGGCAGCTTGTTGTTTCCAATATATGTTTTTTACAAGTCTAAGGTCTTTCCCATCAATTTGTAGATCTTCAAGCATCCTTATCATGTTGACATGTCTCACTTTATCAAAAGCCTTTGTGTAGTCAATGAAGCAAAGGTGTAGATCTTTGTTTACTTCTATAGAACGTTCGATTATGTTTCTCAGTATATACACAGCATTTACTGTACCCTTGCCTTCCACAAACCCACATTGTTCTTCTCCTATTTCAGGTTGTATTTTCCTCCTAACTCTTTGCATGATAATTCTTAGCAAAATCTTCGTGATGTGACTCATTATACTAATTGTTCGATGTTGATCACATTCCAAGGCTCCTGATTTCTTTGGGATTGCAATAAATACAGAATTACATAACTCATGAGGTATATTTCCAGTATCATATATTGTATTAAGCAGACTGGTAACTTTATCTATTCCATATTCTTCTAAAGCATTAATCATTTCTGTTGTGACGCTGTCTGGACCGGGGGTTTTGCCAGATTTCATATGATTAAGAGCATTCTGAACCTCCATCTTCAAAATTGCTGGCCCTTCATTGTTATTTTGAACAATATATTGTTCGTCTCTGCTATCGTCATAAAGGTTTTTCACGTAATCTGACCATACATGTAAAATCTGATCTTTTTCTATTATGACTCTTCCATCTTTTGTCTTTAGGCAGCCTGCTGATGTACGTGTTCTTTGATTAGTAATCTCCTGAATTCTTTTGTGCATTAGTTTCGCATTTTTACTGCTGTGTTGTTTTTCAATTTCTCTGCAATTTTTCTCAAGCCATGTTTCTTTAGCCTCCTTACATAAGGTTCTGACTTTTCTGTGAATTTCTTCATATTTGGCAGGATTATTTTTGTTCTGTCTTCTTGTTTCCATTAGTTGTAAAATTTCTTCAGTCATCCATGTCTTACGGCCAACTTTCTTTACTTTTGGAATAGTTTTTTCTGCTGCACAACTGATTGAATTCTTCAGCATTTCCCATTGATCATCTACATCTTGAAATAGGATCTCTAGATCAGACAATAAATCAAATTTGTTCTTTACTTCTATGTTAAAATTATCTTGTATTTCTTTGTCAGTTTTCAATTTGCACAAGTCATATTTAGGGTTTCCTGCTGTATACTTGACTTTCTTTAACTTTACCCTCAATGTGCCAGTAATTAATCTGTGATCACTGTAACAGTCTGCATTTGGAACTGTTTTTACAACTGTTAATGCATTTCGAAACCTTTTGCTTATCAGGATGTAATCTATCTGGTTTTTAATCCTGCTGTCTGGACTCCTCCATGTCCATAATCTTCTAGGATGTTGTTTAAACCAGGTGTTTCCTACAACCAATTCTTGTTCTTTTGCCCATTCTACAAGTCTGTAACCTCTTTCATTTCTCTCTCCCAAACCATGGTTGCCTACACTGTATCCATCGCTTTGCTTTCCTATTTTTGCGTTGAAATCACCCATTATGATATTTATTTCTGATTTTTTACAGTTCTTCAAAGCAGACTCCATGTCATTATAAAATTCCTCTATACTTTCTTCACTGCTTTCACTTGTTGGGGCATATACTTGAATTACATTTATTTTAAAAGGTCTTCCGTTTAATTTTACTAATAGAACTCTGTCTGACACAGCCCAATATCCTTTGACAGAATTTGATGTTTGCTTATCTAATATAATGGCTACACCTCTTTGCTGTTCTTCTCCTCCCGAGTAAATAATCTTACAATCATCTCCTGTCCTTATCCCTGCTCCTCTCCATCTCGTTTCCGATATTCCTAATATGTTAATCTTCTCTCTCTCTATTTCTTTTTTGATGTCCTCCAACATGAAATGACATAGCTCCTGAATTAAGTTGAGAGACGTGAGGTGGTTCTGTCACTGGCGATCCTGATGAGGTTGAGGGTGTAGGACCACTCCCTTTCTCTATTCTCCGGATCTCCACTTCAATCTCCATTATCCTCAACTCCAGTTGGTGTTGACGCTTTCTCTCCTTATCTTCCATTTCAGCCTGTAGTCGTTTCTCTTTCTCCTCCAATTCTGCCTGAAATCGTTTCTCTTTCTCCTCCAATTCTGCTTGAAACTGTTTTTCCCTCTCAGCCAATTCAGCCTGAAGCTGTTTTTCCCTCTCAGCCAATTCAGCCTGAAGCTGTTTTTCTTTGAGAGCCAACTCCGCTTGCAGTCTTTCTCTTTTGTCAAATGCATCTGAAACATAGTTAGCCAGCTCAGGGCCATCTAACCCGCATTCTCTACCTGTTTCTGTTATTTGGGCTCTAAACTTTGCAGTTTCCGCCATGTCTATAATTTATTGCTTTGTTCTGCCAAAAAATATAATTGCAGTTAGTCTGATCCGCGTAAGCTTGTCAGTCCCTGATCTGCAAATATACAACAGAGCATATGCAATATTAAAAACACCCTATGTTATGTCTGTCTGTCAATGCTGGAAAAGCCAAAGGCAGCAGGCACTGAAATAACCAGATTTAATTCCTAGTAAAGAAAAGAATCTGAAATTAGACAGAGTTTTCCCAACGGATAAGATTTTCCGGTGGTTGATGAAATGCTGTTAAGTTCAGACTCCACAGGAAAAAAACACCTTCTCTGGAAGAGAAGTAGTGTTGGTAGAGTAGATACACACTATATATTTCACCTGGAGCACCTCTCTCTGAAGTATAAGCCTATTTGAACATGGCCCCCTTCTCCAGGAGTAACAATCAGTCACCTACTCTCATTTATCTGTAAATGTCCTTCATATCATGTGGCTGTCAATCAATATAAGAAAATGACAATGTTCAAAATCTAAGGATAATTGTGTTAATGTTTTATGTAATTGTTTAAAGGTTAATATATGGGAACCATCCAGGACGTAGCCGACAATATGTCATATATTTTTGAAGGGAGTGGGAGATCACTGTAGTGCATGCCCCATCTCTAACAAAAGAAGTAGAGCCCCATCCTCTTCTATCTTCAATAACCCCAGAATATGAACATTGAGTTATCTGCAGGCCTCGTTCTATTAAGTATGTCTAGGAGATATAGATTATGACCCTGGTGAGAATGGTAATTACTAACTGGGAATCTGCCCCTTCTCCAATGATTCTGATAGCTCTGGAGCCCCCTTATTGGTTATCAAATCTGAGGAAAGTCTGGAGAATTTTCTCAGCCTGATTTAGATGAAGAAAACATGGATATTGAGCAGTTGATAGATCTAGAGTCTTCTATCCCCTTTTATTAAGTCATTATGAGTTAATTTATTTTTAAACAATCAAACACATAATCAATCACATTAGATTCTGACAACATGATGTACAAAGAAGTTGTTTACTCACAGATAGGTTTGAACTGATAAATTAACAGAAGGTCAATTCATGTTAATCATTTATTGACTGGGCCTGAGCTTTCTGGCCAGTACATACATCTCTATTGTGATTTACACAAGATAATAGAAAAGTTGCACATTGGACCATTGTCCCAGACAATCAATCAAACATCAATATATGAGATGTCAACAAGTGTGAAACATAGTAAACATTTTGATGTTGTACATATTAAGTGTGAAGATGAATCAACAATTAACTATCAGTTTTCCTGAAATTGGGTGTGGTGTGTACCAATTTAGAAAGGTAACCTGGTGACTGGAAGATTAGGTAAGCCAGGGTCCATTGACTGATGGATCCACTTCAGGTCTGCCCGTATAGCTCCACTGAAGGCCTCCCCATGCTCTGCTCATGGCCAAGTCATCCTCCATCTCACTTGTGGTTCATCTCTTTCTCTCGGCTTCCCTCTCTCAGGTCTGATTTAGGTGGTTAGTTTGCTGATGTGTTGGGTGGTTGTTGGTATGTAGCCACCAAGATCACTGATGAATATTCGCATAAATATATACATTCCTACCAATACAATAATAAGAAGTAGGTCGGAAGAATCTAAATTCCTGAAGTAGGAACTAGTTCCCCTCCCCTGTTTTTCTCTCTAAGCTAGTGTTGGGTTAAGTTGGGGTGGTCAGAGTTTATCACACGGTGTACGCCTTGTCTCAGTTGGTACCTGCTGTATGTAAGTTCTCATTTGACCGGGGTCAGTGAACGTGTACAGTAAGACATTGACAAGAGTGAGAATATGTCAAGATGCATGTAAATAAATGACATACATTTATAACATTTCTTCCACTCAGTGGTGTTTATAATATGTATAAATAATTCTCTGTGTTTTCCCAATTAACTAACTTCTTCTTCTTCTTGTGTCTAATAACTCTCTCCCATTATCTGTTGTTGTTGTGTTGAGTGTTGGGTTGTGTGGTGATGAGTGGTGTTGAGTTTTAAGTTATGTTGAGTAATGAGTTAAGTTCACTGCGCGTGATGGTGTTCCGCGAAGCACAACTTTCTCATGTATTGCAGTTCATAAGTGCTCTTATCTAATTAAAATTTGACATAAATATAAATATTTATTCCGTCAAACCCTATTGATTCAATAGATGAAGGAGAAAGGAAAGATTGATTTCTCTTTCAGCTTTCTAGATTGTAAATAGGCATAGATAAGTCTGTTTTAGAACAAGGCACTTATTCTAGTACACGAACTGTCATTTCAGCTGTAGGTAGTGATAGCATCTTTAACAGTGTTTCTGGTGAAATGCACAAGATTGCTTTAGAATCATCACTCCTCACAGTTGTTTAGAATAGAATGTAGTAGTATAATGCACTTCTTAAAGTTAATAATTATCTCTAAGAATATCAGAGATTGCAGTTTCATCTAAGAGAATATTAGAGAGTCATTTTGCCCGGGAATGGCTCTGCGTCGTTAGAATCTACAGTCGAGCATTTTTACATTTCAGAGGTTTTAATTAATAATAATACATTTCAATTGACATCACAAACACTGGATACCGTTCTTTTGACACTTGATACATCGGGTTATCAGTTTAATCTAAGGCCTAACAAGCTCACCTAGGATCCAGACATTCTGCCTTGCCCAATGAAACTTTTGGTCACACAATCTTCTCACATCTGTTCATGAGGCGGGTTTCAGAAAAGAGTGCGGGCTTATTAACATTTCTGATGAAATAGTAACATATGCTAATTATGCTTTGGCGCGAAAGCGGGTCACATGTCCCTTTTCGTCCAATGGTCTTCCGAGCTTTGTCTGATGCAATCTTTCTAAGAATCCACGTCATCTGTCACTTATGCAGTTCCAGTTTCGATGTTAAGTTTTAAGTCCTAGTCTCCGTTTGCGGTTGTGAAGTCAATTTCTTTTAATGTTGTTTCCTCTTTTTGCGGCAGGTGTTGGTAAATGAATAATGTTGGTTGCGTTATGCTACAATGGTAAATCAGCAATGGTGTTATTCTTGCCTTGAATGTATTGTATATCACACGAGTAATCTTGACACAGTAACGCCCATCTGGTAATACGTCGAGTTTGTTCTTTTCTGGTATAAGCAATTCAAGGCCTGTCATGTAAACCATTTACTCAGGTAGTTCGAACAGCTTATTGCCGGCTAGATTTAATGTTTATAACTTGTAAAAGTAACACAGTTCCTGGAATTCGAGTCAGTTGATGTGATTTGAGATCCAGTGTTAGTAATGAGCCTAAAACATCCATGTCCGCTTCAGGAAAGCCAAGCACGTGATTATTGCTGATATTCAAGTAGTCTAGATGGTTCAATAGGTTGAATATGTCTGGTAATGTAGTTAATTGAGACATATAGATAGGTCGGTCTCTTGCATCTAGTCCGAGTCTTATGGGATATTGTAATGTTGTTGTGAGATGCATCAAATTGCTGTATTTTATTAACCAGATCAATCAAAGTTTGGATCCTATAATTACTTGCAAGGTAAAGCAATTCAAGTATTCGATGCTGTAAATTTTCTGGCAGTGCAGTTAATCTGTTGTTTGTTAGGTGAAATGTACGTAACAAGTGGTGACCAAGCGAATCTTCAGCTGCCGAAATCTTGTTACTGGCTGCAGAAATGTTTCTTAGGGATCTTATTCTGTTAACTAAATGTGGCAGATTTTGAATTCTGTTCTGTGATTCATCAAGCACAATTATAAGTAATTACATATTTACAAGAATATGCTCGCGGTTTTGACCCTTGACCAAGTTGTCAGTTGTGAGTTGTTCTTATAGCGACACTGGGGTGTAAAATTTCGTCGTAGCACTCAAGAAGCACACCGGAAATTGCGATATCACTTTTATCTGGCCTGTTTGCGACGCCAGTGCTCGAATCACAGCAAACGATGATGACGATGACGTTCAAGTCCTTATAATGATCTTGAAGAGTTGTTGAAATCTTATAATTATAAACTGATTTGCACATGTTGCACATTATCGCGAAAAAGTCAAATAAAGAGGTAATGTATTCAATAAATATGTCTATAAATCTCTAGGTCGAAAAAGGAAGTAAATAATATCGATATTTCCCATCCAATATCTCACCATCTTATAATTATATATTGTTTCTTAATATAGTTAAATAACAGTTGAAATTCTATATGATTCTAGAGCTATTTTCAGTATTCGGGTTACATTACAGGACGCTATCCCCCATAATTTCTGTCATAAACCTACGGCTAGTGACATAAAGTAATATTACTAATGATACCCCAACCGACCCAAACTGGTTGTAACGTTAATCAACAGAAACAATGTTATGATAACACTAAACTAATGTGGGTTGGTTACGGGCGTTAGTGACACCAAACATGAATTCAAATCACTATTCCAAGAGAATCACACAATCACTAACTACCGGCTAACCCTTCTAGGTATTTTATGCCTATTCAAAACAACCCCGTAACTAAATTGTACTAACCCCCGACCCACCCCAACACCATCTTGAACGCTAAACGTCACAACAATAACCTCTTCCGTCTCCTATCTTACACTATCTTACACCGTCTTCTATGCGTACCACACATGCGCCGAGCTGTATGCTTTTGTATTAGTCACATAAAAGGACTAGTAAACTGTCCTATGTGTCACCTTAAAGCATTGGTAAACTGTAGTATATGTCACATATTCTAGTTAGTAGTGATGTATGTCATCTAAGGGTACTAGTAAACAATTGTATATGTCACATATTCTAGTACAAAGTGGTGTATGTTAATCTAAACGTACTGGTAAACTGTTGTATATGTCATATGTTCTAGTAAACAGTGGTGTATGTCACCTAACGGTACTAATAAACAAGTGTGTGTCACAAGGTCTAGTAAACTGTTGTTTGTGTCATCTAAAGCACTGGTAAACTGTTTTTGTGTCACAGAAAAGCACTGGTAAACAGTAGTCTGTAACAACACATATTTGCTGCATGTTCACACCTGGATGCATCGTCACCAAGATACGAAAGGCCTTTGATACCAAGCGCGAACGAAAATAACTGACATAAATAAGTTAAAAACAAAGTTCGGTGAAGAGGCCAAAACAACAGTCAAAGTCCACGGTTCATGGTCTTAAGGGATTCCATTTTTGTGTACACAAAACAATGGATAAGTCTGGGCCACAGTTTTCATGTGACGTTCCCATAGATAATGATGTCATATATTTCTATAGAAGGCCTATTATGATAATCCAGAGGATACGGATAGATCGTTTAGTGATTAAGATTAATGAATTTACTTGTTTAGGCTGGCTTTAGGGGAAAGCCAGGGCGGAGAATAGGTTGATCATGTAAACGATGAACAGAGGAAATAGAGTTCATGGGAATCTCGATATATAAAGCCCATAAACAGGCACTTTCCCGCTGTTTATGTTTCACCTCGACACCGCAAGGTACAAGCGGAACATCGTACGATTTTCAAGGAAAATCGGAGAGAGGTTCAACTGCAAACATTGAAAAGTAACTGCACGGAATTCTTCCTCTTCCATATTCGTCCGAAGAAGGCGTCGATTATGATAATTTACTAGCTAGCGGGAGGACTCCTTCTTGTAGTTAGTTAGTTAGTTAGTTAGTTAGTTAGTTAGTTAGTTCAGTGGTTCTCAACCTTTTTTGTCTCCTGCACACCTTCACCATATTTTCAGAACGTCATTCCCCACCCCCCCCCCTTTTTTTTAGTATTTCCTACCTATAAATCCCCCTCCCCCATCCATCCATCATGTGCCATGCCGATAATCGTGGGCTGTCATTTAGCGCAATAAGGTATGAAACAGTCATATAGAGCATTGGTTCTCAACCGGTGGGGATTCACCGGTGGGGGGGGGGGGGGATTTTAGGGTTTCCAGAGGTGGGGGGGGGGGATTTTAGGGTTTCCAGAGGTGGGGGGGTTAAGATTATTTCAAGATCACGTTAATACAAGAACCGATTACTTGATATTCTTTTTCCCTCCATATTTTACGGTTCTGTACTTCTCGCTCTTCTGAAATTCATTTTATAACGTAAGTGGACCCGCAAATCACGATTTATGTAGACGTCTAGACTTGTTCTAATATGTGTTATTAAATTTAGGGGGAGAGACGCAAACAGTCAAAAGTTTTGGGCATGCTATGAGAAGAAATGAGTTGGAGAACTTGGTGACGACTGGCAAGATCGTAGGGAAGAGACCAAGGGGAAGACGGAGCAGTAAACACATGGGTGGCTTGGCCACGTGGCATGGTCGAGACAGGAACACGGAGCTGATCCACGACTCCGGTGATCGAGTGACATGGCAGTACATGACCGCCCACGCTTATTGGCATGGCACATGATGGATGAATGGAGTTCTCTGGCTGCTTAACAGGCTGGCACTTCTCTCTCGTCCTCTATTAGAGTTGGCTAACATTAGATGGATTGTTGAGTAGAGGACACAATACCTTCAGTTCCAGTGGCCCTTCTCCTGTTGAGCGATTGCTGATGGATTTGTGTTTTTCTCACACTGACCGTCTGCCAGTCTTCACTCCATTTTTAGATACTCTCCTTCCTCTGAAGTCATTCCCGGTCGTGATCAATGGCTGTGCTCCTTCCTGACTGTGACATAATGTCTCCAGTCAGCCACATCCCCAGTCCATAAAACATTTCTCAATACTTTTAAATCGTGAACGGAAACCATCCTGATAAAACATTTATTAATAGATGGAATATTCTAGAAGCACGCAGGGAAGATGAAAGGGGGATGCCGTCATTTGACTGGCTAATACCTCCCTGAGTAACGCTATCTTTTAGGCCAAATGCTATAGTCTGGCAGTTGAAGCTCGGTTTCCATCAAGGCAGAATGCATGTTGATGTGGTGCTAAGTTAAGCCCTGATAATATCACGTCTTGCAAATTTTACCAATGACAAGGATCAGGTTTTCATTTTAAAAGCCAAATTTCCAGACGTTTTCAAAATGTTATAACTTTATCTTAGACCAGGGGTCACCAAACTTTTTTCACGGCGGGCCGGATAACTGACAAAATGACGAGCGCGGGCCGGATACTCATTCTGTACAATACTTGCACCGGGCTCCGTGGCGAAGGCCTTAAGGACGCGGTTCGTAATCCCGTAAACCCACGTTCGAAATACAGCTGCGAGCGATTTGGCAGCAGACAACGTTGCGCTGGTTTTTACGATATGTTATGGGTGCCGGTCGTTCGAAAAGCAATGGTAAATTACTAAACATACACTTGCCAAGACATCAACAACAGCAAACAATGCTGGTGTTGACTGAAAACGTCCTGTAAAGGATATGCAACTAACTTTAACAATAATTTTAAGCTAGAACGAAAGCTCTGGGAAAAAAGACGAAAGACTAAGTTAATCATGGAAAGGGCGTGCAATGCACACAAACAACCAAACAAACAAACAAACAAACAAACAAAGACAACTAACATATTTATATTTATTTACTAAACAAAGTTATCAAAGAAGGCGACGTTAGCAAAAATATAGTTACATCAGATCTATTGTGCACATATCCGAATCTCACAAACTAAGCAGCAAAAGAGGATAGTGAGTTTTATGAAACTGACGTGTGGCTTCCATAATACCATCAATGTTTGGTTTGGAATTGCTGCATCCAATCAAGAGAATTGCTTTCAAATGTTCATCAGTCAATCTCATTCGAAGTGGTGACTTCACAGACTTCTTTTTTGAAAATGTTAGCTCACAGACATATGTTGTTCCAAACAATGATGTCATACCAGCGGCACGGCAAATTTCTTAAGTTTCGGAACCTCAACATCAGATAAGCAGAGCTCCAACTGTAATTCAACTGGCACACCATTAAGGTTACAATCAAACGGATTCTGGAGCAGAAGGATGTCACTCTCAAATCTGTCAAGATCTGAAAATCTCTCCAAACTCTTTGAAACATTGAAAATGAGAAAAGTTTTCTCCTTCCAGTTCTGCTTCCAACAATGACAGGCTTTCTTCGAAATCCTTTGATGGTTCTGTAGAGATCACAGACGAGGTAATCTTTTCCCTGAAGTTTCAAGTTCAGTTCATTCATATCCACCAAAATTGACAACTTTGACAGCCAGGTAGGATCTGACAGCTGTGAATCAGCTTTATCTTTTTCAGTGAGGAAAACATATATTTCGTTTCGGAGCTTGTAAAACCGAAGCAGGACTTTACCGCAGCTGAGCCACCTGACTGATATGTGATAAGGCAAGTCACAGAATTCAGAACCAATTTCTTCAAGAAAAGCCTAGAACTGACGATTAATGAGTGCATGTTCCCGAATGAAGTTCACAGCAGAAACTACTGGTTTCAGTACACAAGAAATATCGAAATCTTTCCCACAGAGTACTTGATGATGTACGATGCAGTGTATGAACAGAGCGCCCGGAATTTGCAAATCTTCCAAATGAGACCTGATCTGCCCCAACAGACCCTTCCTCACTCCAGTCATGTTTTTCCCTCATCAACTGTAACACCTCGAAGCTGATCCCACCGAAGGTTATAGTCTTGGAAAATTGTTTGCACTTCCACGAAAATGACTTTCCCAGTTGTTGTTCCATGCATGCTGCAAACGGACGCCAACTCTTCCGTTATCTGAAAGTCCAAATTGACACCACGAATAACCACGAGAAGTGGTGACGTACTCGAGATATATTAATAGACTCATCCAGCGCCAGAGAATACTACTACAAGTTCCTAGCTTTCTCGCGTATCTGTAGCACTATGTTCTCTCCAAGTTCTTCTGTTCTCCGCACAACTGAACTTGCCGAAAGGCTGATAGTTCCAAACAAATCGGCTTTGTCAGGACACAAGTCATTTGCTGCTTCGATCATAGACACTCTTTAATGACGTTGCCATCAGTAAACGGTTTTCCTCGTTCTGCCATCTTATGCACTGTTTTGTAACTTGTACGAGTGACAGATTCATTTTCAGCAAATTTTCTCGTGAAGAGATTTCTTTGCGTTTCAAAACCACGTTTAGTGGTCTCATATTTCCCAGAGCGTAATTTTCCAGAAAACTTTTAATATGTTGATGGATGTTTTGTTTCGTAGTGACGCTGAAGATTGTACTCTTTCAAAACGGCAACACGTTCGCTGCATATTACGCAGCTGATTTTCTGGTCCTTTGTTTCCACAAAAAAGTACTTTACTCCTCACTCGGCGTCCACTTTTCTTTTCTTACTAGCCATAATTAAGGGTGAAGTACACGGGATCTGAAAATGAAAAAGACAATACATTAGAAACATAATTAAAATCCTATTGAAACACAATGTAGCGTAACGTCAGCTTCGATGATAGGGAATCTATCAAAGTTGCTGCGGATAGACTTTCTGTGAAAAGAAAAATTAGTCACTGGAGAAGACAAGACTGAATAGCTCGTAATTCTAGAAGGAGTAAAAGTCCCAGAACAGGTCTAATCTTCTGACAATGTTCAGGCAGACAGGAATGGCGTACAACTATACTTGTATGATAAAGACAGTCTGCTAAGGTTGTCTAGCTACGTGCCTGAAATAAAAAAGCTCGAGCCCCCAAACTCTAATCACTCTTACTGACACGGAGAAAGACAGAGTAAAATATTTAAAAGAGACAAACTTTCGTAACTTCTCACACTACTATGACTAAGGTTACTAAGTAAGGTAACAACTAGCGGTTGTAAATTTTAGAAACTAACAATGTTACAGTTTAATTATATAAGACACTTTGGGTGCTCCACGGGAGTCAGCCCTGTACATAAAAAGGGGGTTACAATTCCCTCTATTATATTATTATCCTATCTTGCTAGCCTGTTGAATCAACTAAACTCTCTAATCACGGATGTAACTTGGGCCTGAACTATGTAGATGGTGGTGGCCAACGGTAAGTTTGGCCACTTATCTTTTCTTCTGCTCCTTTGATTTGCCCAGTGGGTGTAAACCCTTTTTAGTAGGTATAAGTGAGATGGTGGTAAGTGATGCTTCACAAAGAGTCACACAGGTTGGCGCATCTAAATCTTGCCGCTGAAGGTGTTAAATCTGTGAAATATATACAGCGAGAGCAAGTGAATCTTCTGTTGAGACATCTGTAAGCATCGGCCCTGGATTGTTCCTGATGGCCAATTACATCTCATACAAAATGCAGAAACAAAATAGCATGAGCTATCTGTCCCTGCTCCCTATCATTCCCTATCCTAGGATAAATAGCAAAACACTGACCTAAGGAAAACAGCTCAATAGAATCATTCTATGCTTTCTTATAAGAGAATATAATAATTATTCAGTAATAATTAAACATATAATCATATAATACATATAATAACTATATTATTAAGATGCAATAATTACAAAGTAATCTAGAAGTAGATACATATACAATCTATTAAACAGATTACATATTACAGATATTTATGTTCAAATTCTGAGGCTATATTCCTAGAATATATTTACTAATGATTCTTCCGGTTTCAAGATGGCGACTGACGGTCGTGTTGTTTTGTGTTCGTTAACTTTATCGCGTAGGGGATGGATTTATTCATCTCTTGCGTGTAATTGGTGTGCCAGGATGTAAAACCAGGAGTTTCTACTCAAGATCTGCGCGGGTGCTACGGAGTTCGTGCATCGAGCGAAGCCATCCTTGAGTGAATTTTCAGCAGCGTGTGTAGGTTCTCAGTCTGTGTTTTCGTTTTTTCAATATGGCGGAACAACGTGTGTTCTCCGAGCGGTCAGCAGTCAACCTAATTAGGCGGCGTGGAAGCCGCGCATGCAAAAAGAAGCAAGGTAAGCGTGGTGGTTTGAGACGCCTTAGACTCAAGTGTCACCGTCTAGGACTCAGGAATATCCGTATTCTGTATTGGAACTGTGCCAGTGTAAAACAACGGGGCTCTATTTTAGAAACCCTAGTTTACAGGAACGACATTGTAGCACTCCAGGAGACGAGACTGGGCGATCAGCTACTCCGAATTGCCGGCTTCACATGCTTCTACAACAGACGACATCTGGGAATGGCGATTCTCGTTCGCGACAGCATGGTGGCGTCAGAGCTAGACATGTCCAGTTGGGACAGTGACGATATACAAATACAGGCGTTGAGAGTTCATTCCAGTATACCATTCGTGTTGGTTAATATTTATGCCCGCAATGCGAGTGTGGACGCCCAGAAGTGGAAGCGCTTAAGTGGCATATTAGGCCACGAGAGAAATGTTATTTTCTGTGGTGACTTCAACGCTAAAGGCAGATCATGGGGAAACATTTCCTCCAATACACAGGGGGAGGAGCTCGAGACTGCACTGGAAACCATCGACCTGGTTTGTATCAACAGTGGCTGTGTCACCAGGACAGCAAGCCGTCCAGGCGATGAGGACAATGCTATTGATCTGGCGCTAGTTTCACCTTCACTCACTACAGTGTGTAGATGGGGTGTCCTAGGACACCACGGCAGCGACCACCACCCTTGCAGCATATTGGTGGAGAAAGGCAGAACTAGGCAGCACAAGCTAAAGGTAAAGACGTTCCAGTATGACAGTACAGGGCAAGATGTGGTGAGTAAAATAAGACGTGACAAGCGCAGAAAGTTTCAGGGCAGGACAAAAAACTGGGAGCAGCCACCGTGGTGGAGTTTCGAGGTGGAGAAGGCTTGGGTGGATAAGCGTAGTGCTGTAAGGAGATGGCAAAATGCCAAGAAGAACAGAGCTGGTCATCCTTGTCCCTGCTTGCACTTAGAAAGAGAGATGCACACAAAAGTAAGCTATTTCAAAAAACTGGTCAAGGTGGTTAAAAGCGAAAAATGGGCAGAGGTGTGTCAAAGAATAAGCACAGACAAGTCACTGAAATTGTTCTGGCGACTACATAAAAGCATGAGTGATGTAGTCAAGAATAAGAGCATTTCTGACTTCCAAGGTGCTGACCTCATCTGGCAGAGGACTGATGAGGACAAGGGCAAAGCCCTCTTTGAATGCTATCTTGAGCAGAGCAACCAGACAGACATGGGTAGCCGAAATCTGGCCAAGGAGGTCACCTCAAACAGATGCAAGGCCCAGAACACTTCGGATGAAGACACAGTGACAGTGAAAGAAATCAAGGCTGTACTCCGACGATCAAAAAACAGTGCTCCAGGTCCTGAGATACGACGACATCAATAGGTGTACCGACAATGAGCTAGAGAAACTAGCAGACATGTACAACAACAGTATAGAGAGTGCTAGCATCAAGGAGGAGTGGTTACATAGCTATCTGATTCCCTTGCCGAAGCCTGACAAAGACCACAAAAAAATTCAGGGATATCGAATTATAACCATGCAGAATACAATAGGCAAGCTGCTGGAGAAGGTAATTGCCGGGAAAATATCAAGCCAGCTAGAGAGGCAAGGTGTTTCCCACCTACCCTGGGTGGGTACCGTCCAAAAAGAGAAACCTGGACCAATGCAGCAGTCTTTGCCCATGATGTCTATGAAGGTTTCCACTCAGGCACTGAAACCGTTGCTGCAGCGATTGATCTTGAGGATGCATACAACAGAGTACCATTGGATTTTTTAATGTTTCAGCTTCTTGAACTAAACGTAAGTCCATTCCTCCTTAGTTGGATCGCTGCAGCCCTCTTCCAACGGAAAGTAGTTTTTAGATGTGGCAGTTGGACTTCGGAACCAACAACAATATATCCTGGCCTACCACAGGGATCACCATTATCTCCGGTACTGTTCAACGCCTACACAGTGAGAATCACCAGTGAGCAGATCACTGGACCTGGTAGGACATTGTCATATGCCGATGATGTTTTAGTGTATCGTCAGGGTAAGGATAGAGAGGAGGTTGGTGTGGAACTACAAACCGAACTCAATCGCATAAGTACTTGGTGTGATGAAGCTGGGGCAATGGTCAACCCAACAAAGGCAACAGTGACTTGGTTCTCGTTGAATAATCATATTGTCAACACTCCAACACCAACTGTAATGCTGTGTTCATAGACGGTGGAAAGAACGCAGGCAATGAATTACCTGGGGATACGGTTTGATCGAAGCCTTGCTTATAATGTGCACATAGACCAGGTGATAACAAAGGCCAAGCGTGGTTTGGCTGCGATGCGGGTGATGGCGGCAGCAAACTGTGAGCAGCGCCATCTATGTCTTCTGTACGAGGGGCTGGTCATGTCTGTTTTGGAGTATGCAATAGCAATCCTGACTCTCAGCCATAAGCAGATAGAAAGGATGGAAAGGATACAGAATGAAGCTATGCGCATAATTCTTGGATGTACAAGAGATACAGCATGCAGGGCGATGCGCTACCTTCTTGATGTTCCAACCATTGAAGAGAGAATACAAGGTTGCAGGGCACGCGCCTACCTCAGAATTAACGCAAACACACAACATCCACTGCATAGTGAAATTAGGAAGGTGAAGGGCAGCAGGTTAAAAAGAGGACGGTCGTGGATGGGTCAAGCCGAAGACATTCTTCAACAGGTGTGTTCACTTGAGGACTTAGAACCTGGCGAGGAGTGGGTGCACGTGCCAACAGACTTCTGCACATCCTTTTCAGTTTGCATCCAACTAGATAGAAAATGCAGACAAGAAAATCCGGCTGCTGTGGAGGCTGAAGTACAAGCGTTGATTTTCGAGAATTCGCTAGACGGTGACGCGGTCATCTACACAGATGGTTCGGTCGTCCGACATGTGAGAAGCTCGTGGGCCTTTACAGCTTGGGCCGGAGGGAGAATTGTGAAGGAGGACTCTGGTGCTTTCACTGAAACCACAAGTAGCCTGACCATGGAAGTCATGGCAGTAAGTAAAGCAATAACATGACTCGAGACACAGACATTAACAAGGGCTTGTTTCCTTAGCGACTCAATGAACATGATCAAGAGGATAGAGGAGGGGTCGATCCGAAGAGAATGGTTGCTGCCTCTGGAGCGGTCTCGGCTGTCAAAGATTAGTTTCATCTTCGTGCCAGGGCATGCTGGAGTACAAGGAAATGAGCGGGCTGACAAGCTCGCAGGTGAGGCTACTGTGGAGGGCGGACGCGCCATGGACCAGGCTGACATTCTGAATGCTCTACGAGAAGTAAGACTTTTGCGAGAACCATGTGATGACTGTGAATCTACAACAATGGCCAGACTGCGAGAGCAGCAAATTAAAAGAGGGGTGGCCAAACAAGAACACTACGCAGGAAGCCAAAGAAGATTGATAAACCAACACAGAACTGGCGTCGTTAGCCGCTACACGCTGCGGGATTTGCTGAGGAGGGGATCCGAGCACTTATGGACTGAATGGTTCGATGTGCAATGAGGATGATCTGTCGACTAACTAACTAACTAATGATTCTATGTAACGTATATTTTAAAATACACACAGTTTATGTAATTATCATAATAGAATATGATAGACTGAAAGTTAATGGAGCGACAGGCAAGATCAGTACTGCGAATTGGTGAGAAATCACCGATAAGAATTAATGAAAATGCCTAGGATCTCCCACGCTAGCATTTGACATTCGTACACGTGTTTAGTAAGATTTCATATTTTCGCGGCCTCGAAATATTCATTCTTAACTATAATTATTCGCAATCACGATCACATCCTTGAAATACCACTGCTGAAATGCCTCATGTTATTCTCCTACTCTAACGGCTCGATTAGTATGGCCTAGTCTACTGCTATACGGACAAATCGAAAATGCGTTCTATCCGACTTTATCAAGTTTACAACTATCTCAAATCGTCTAAACCTCTCTAAACCTCATGTAAAGGTAATTTCCTACGCAGTTACGTTTTACCCTTTTCCCTGCGTGTTTAGTAACTCTCCGTACGAAGTATAATATACGCGATCGCGTTAAGTCGGTAAAATAACCTATTATCGGCGGTTTCCACTACTTTAACTACACACAGAAATATCGGGCGCACACGACAATATTATATCGATACAAATAATAATACATTACCTTTCTTATTTTCTGACCACACTTTGTCGGGTTTGAAGCCACACGCGCTAGGGTTCTTTGTATATATTAGTTTCTAATATATTGGCGTATTATTTGCCTAAGAAAATCTCTTATCACTCTGTAAGTATTCTAAGAGCCTAGTTTACTCGCACATGCTTCTACCACGACGTCTAGCACAAAAAGGGCCGAGTTTCGCTATCTCGCCCCTGACCGGAAGTGGTCGTGCCAGGGAGTTCGTTGCCGTGACAATCTCCGACCAAATAGTGAAATTGTCGTAGCCAAATTTGTAGATTCGGCTGGGTACCCTACTTTGTAAATTAAGCCTCTCTCCCTATACTAATGTAACGTATTTCTTCATATTAAATTAATAACATTACCTAGCCGTTTATTTATGCTATAGACAGGGACTATTTATACAAAGATATCTAGGAATACAAACGAATATAAATTCTTATATAATTACATAAGGGTTTTAAAGAGATTCTAACCCAATTTAATCAAAAGAGGGCTAGGAGTCACTGGTGAAGCTATAGCTCATCAAAGGTACATATACAGTTTATAGGTACCTTTGTGTAACCACACAGAGATGATAGAGATAATAGCACAACGCCGACTGTTCATGGGCCGTAGAAGAAGAGAGGAATAAGCAGACAAAGAGAATCTCATTCTATCTCTACGGCTAACAAGAAAAAACAACGATTTAAAGATATCAGAAGAAATTCAGGTCAGTGTACAGGGAATCAGAATAATGTAATTATAAAGGTACAACAACATCTGATTAATAATGCCAATGTCCTAATATATAAAATTCATGATTAGATGCAATGACAAAATAGGCATCTCCATGAATGAACATACACATGATCATCCTTCACATACCATTGATATTCCATCACAGCTTGGGTAGTCATCCAACACAGTACCAGTGATCTTCCATCACAGCATGGATAATCATCCAACACTGTAACTGTAGTCTGATACACAACACTAGCAATTATCAGACAACAAGATGGAACAAAGGTCATTAATTCAGTAGCATGTCCTTTGCAGAACCTGGCTCCCATAACAACCTTCCGGAAAACCTCTCGATCATAAGCAAGATTTTTTCGCTTCAGATACATCCATCTGATGATCATCCACCACATCCTGCACCCATCTTCTCTTTGATCTTCCTCTTCCTCTCTTCCCAGGCATATATCCCTCCATTATTGTTCTCAGGCACAGACATGGCTATTATATTCCTATATTCCTATTTAAACTATGAAGGTTCGTTCAAAACTCACCCCACAGCAGATAATCGTCAATCCACAATAAAGTCCTCTTGGATCTTTTGGATCTTCAAAGGGCCTGTCTACCCTCTCAACTGCAGTCTGGAAAAACAGTGGCTTCGCTAGGCCATGCCTGGGGCATGTTCGCCCATCTACTTGGTAGTGGCTGTCGCGAAATCACTGTGAATTAACGATCAGATGATACAAATAACAGCGACAGTCTGATTCGCAGCTGCGAGTTGTTTATTCCTGGAGGCGGTGAGATCAAACGGTACAGCCGTCTTTGAGAGTTCCCCACAAGACAGAAAATTGTAGGCATGTTGTTGTGGCCCGATCGGGAGAATGCAGGAAACACGCTGGCTTGTTTTGGTTGTCGAAACAAGGGAGACAACTTTTGCATTGGTTGAACAAGGGGGAGAGAATAATTCTGAAATAGTTAGTTGCCCTTGAGGACACCTGTGTTAACATCAAAGGAAGTCACTAGAACAATCCCAGTCTGTTTGAAAAAACCTAGCTTGTTACAGCGATTGTAAACAAGAAAGTTGGCCTAAGACGCTAGCTCTGTTGGAATTTGAAAAACATCTACCGTGTGCGGGATTAATTAAATTTAATTTACACGTGCCTGTCATGGCAAATTGTAGATGTGATTCAGGAGAAAAGCAGTGTTACATAAGGTAATCCATGGATTGTATTTAGGTGTAATTAATGTGGGATAGACTGGTGATAGTAGAGTTTAGGACTTTAACGTAGTGAAGTGATAATTAGCTCAGCTAGTTGAGAATAGGGTAGTGAAGTGAGAATTAGCTCTGCTAGTGAAAATAGTGTAGTGGGGTGATATTTGGAGAGATTGAGGATGGGTTGGGAGATAGGGGAAATGTCCAATGGTGGGATCTTCCAGTGGGGTGCCTACTGGGGTTCTGCTCTCTGTCTATTTTTTTTCCCTTGTCTTAGCCTGATTCGGACCAAGGTGATGAACTCCTCTGCTCTATGACAGAGTTTAGTTCGCTGATAAATATCTGAGCGAGGTCGTAGGCCTACACTCAGCTAGTAGGATCAGTGACTAGTGCTCTCACCAGGTGTGTTATTTCTCTAACAGGTTCCCCGCCAGTTACGAGGAAGCTCTACACTGGTTTTGAGGAAGTTCTACTCCGATGAGGAAGAACACAAGATGAACAGTCAATGATTTTTTAAGGAAATCAATAATGTCCGAGAAGAAAGTTTGTACAATAGTGTTTACGCTGGGCCCATGATCAGGAGGGTCCACCAGAACATGGCTCAGATGAGCAAAACCATATAACGATTCCTGTGTGATAAGGTTCACCTAGGATGGGTGAGGTACGTTGATACACCACATATCATGTGAACAATAGTGACTAAAAAGGAACATTAAACGTAGCATTCACATGGAGCTGTAGAGTCCATTGGAATAGTACAAGGGACATTGTATTTGAGACAATATAGACAATAGATAGGATCAAGTGTATTACCAATAACAGCGATACCTATATTCACAAGTACAAGGGTTGAACATTTAAGAACTATAGGGACCTATAGGATGCAGTGTGCAACCGATCCATGATCAGTGTGAAACTATGGACTGTATCTATTTCGGATGATCAGGTAGATGGATTACCAAGTAGCTACAGAAGAAAGTCAGCGTCTGTCAGGAGAAATACATCACTTGGTGAGGTTTTCTTGTGCTGACCTAACGTGCTGTGGTGTGACCTTGCTAGGATGATCTGACTGGGCTACTGATCTGATGGTCCGATTCTACACACATTATAGTACACGACACACATTCTTTGCATACACTTCTCACATATATTACACTTTTCTTTTAATAAATTAATTGTTATTAATTTTAGAAGCTAGAGTTGTTGAGTATGTTGCGTTGGGGAAGAATGAGAGGGGGCATGATCCAGTAGTGATAGAGAGAGAGAAAGAGGTGTCCATAAACTGAGGGAGTGGGGTGGACGGAATCTGGTGGATTTTCCAGGATAATGATAAGGGGTTAAAATATAATGTGAGTGTTGATTCCCCTCAATCCAGGGACGACACTTTAAAGAAACGCACGACAGTGGCTCAGGGGTTTAGGTTCAAACCCTCTGCTGAAAATTGCACATCAGCATCTCTTCGGCCTAAGTTGTTCCCAGGGCCAAATAGGCGGGAACATGGCTTTACTGGGCTGTTATAGGCACGCCAACACAACATCCCAGCATCCTATACATTTTTTACCAGGGTATCAAGGGATATGCTACTCCATACTCTTGTAGAGTCGCGGCAGGCGGCTTCATTTGGTAATAGAATATATCTCATAATAAGGTTCGCAAAATTTATAAATAGGGCCACCTAAATAAACAACCTAATGCAGCCAGGAGATCTCCGCACGTGTGAAGATCTCCTATTATTCTAAACATAATATTTACATTTAAATTGAATCACACCGTCTCGAGTTTCATAGTTATATCAAGCAAGTTCGAGTACCGACGGCGGGCCGGATGAAATGGCGTAGCGGGCCGGATCCGGCCCTCGGGCCCTAGTTTGGTAACGCCTGGTCTAGGTGATAGGAATGAGAGAGATGACAATTAATAGGCGAAGTGAGTAGGACAAAACCTGGTCTGGCACAATCAAGGCCTGCATGCACTTATTTTCGCACAGGCGAAAGGCCGTGCAAGCTTATGGGGCTTATGTTGACAAATATTACAAATAGTTCCCCCCCCCCACTCTTCCTCCCTCCTCTCTCTCTCTCTCTCTCTCTCTGTGTCTCTCTCTCTCTCTCTCTCTCTCTCTCTCTCTCTGCTAAATGCTGGTGCAATTACGTTTGCTTAGAGAATATTTCAAATATCATAATAGCATGATAGTAATGCCTTGATTGATCACTACACTTATGTTCAAGCATTCTGCGGAATTGTTTTTTTTTTTTTCGCATATCCTATTTACATCGCTGTCAACAACAGCATTTTATCGCTGTTGTTGATGTCTTTGCAAGATTACGCACAATATTTTGCATTGCTTACTGAGCGACAATCTCAGATACCCCTGTAAGTAACCAACGCGACCCGATTCCCTACCGAATCTCGTGCAGCTGTTTCCCCACAGTGGTTATACGGGATTACGGAGAAAATCCTTACCACCTTCGCCAGGGAGACCGGCTCCGCGGAATTGCAAGATATCAAAAAGAAAAACACCCCGACAAACAAAATTGATGGTCCTTCATTATTATTCTGATGATCATATTGTTCTTGTCTTGTATCATCATAAAGGTCTTTCACATAATCTGACCACGCATGTAAAATCTGATCTTTTTCTATTATGATTTTGCCATCTTTGGTTTTTAGGCAACCTGTTCATATGTATGTTCTTTTGTTAGTGATGTCATTAATTCTTGTTTGCATTAATTTGGTATTCTGGGTGTTGTGTTGGTTTTCAATTTCCTTGCAATTTTCCTCAAGCCATGTTACTTTTGCCTCTTTGCATAGCAGTAGGTTCCCAATTTTCCTGTGAATCTCTTCGTATATTTCCTTGTTATTTTTGTTATTTCTTCTTATTTCCATGAGTTTTAAGATGTCTTCCATCATCCATTTCTTGCGCCCTATTATCTTTATTTTTGGGATTATTATTGTTGTTAGTGCAGCTTCTTGACTGATTTCTTTTATATTTTCAAGTGGTCACTGACGTCTTGAAATAATATTGCATTGCCATATCGGACAACACATCGAATCTGTTCTTTACCTCTACGTTTAATTTACTTTTATCTCCTCACTCTTCAGTGCCTGTAGATCAAATTTTGCGTTTCTATTTGTATATTTGACTTTCTTTAAGTTTATATGTCAATTGCCTAAGATTAATCTATGGTTGCAGTAGCAGTCTGCGCTTGGTAGGGGGACATAAACATCTAATATTGTTACAAGGGAGGTTACAAGAACTTGAGAAAGAAAATGGTATACCTAGCTACAATACCTCTAACTAACATCAAAATCTTTTATTTATATTTGAGAAATAAATAATTCATTAATAAAGTCAATTTTTGCAATCGTGAGAAGAAAACTTTTAAAGTATTTAGACAACATTTGTGTAATATCTTTTTACTTACATTTTATAAACAACTTTTTCAATTCTACATTTATGTTTAATTATTAAAACTGTACTTTTAATGATAAGTATATCACATCAGTGCACATATTTCCCCGATGTGGGGAAACAATATTTTTTACTGGCCTCTTAAGGCCACCCACAATTTAAAGAAAATTTACTTACATTAACGGCGAAAGACCTTGGAAGTCTATGGGGTTTATGTTGATAAATACGTTTAGAGGAAATGTCATTTATGTTTGTAAATTTCATTCAATTTGAACAAATAGTTCTCTCTCTCTCTCTCTCTCTCTCTCTCTCTCTCTCTCTCTCTCTCTCTCTCTCTCTCACTCTCTCTCTCTCTCTCTCTCTCTCGCTCTCTCTCTCTCTCTCTCTCTCTCTCTCTCTCTCTCTCTCACACAAATGCTGGTGCAATTACGTTTGCTTAGAGAATATTTAAAATATCATAATAACATGATAGTAATGCCTTGATAGGTGCCTCCTTCCCTCCGCTAGCCTATGGGACACCCTTGGGCAAGGTGGAGTACCCGTTTAGCCTAACGATCAGGGTTACGTGAAGCCATGCGTGCAGGTGGTGGATGAAGTTGAAGAGCAGCCGACAGATAGTTGTAGGTTATGGTCTCCACAGTTTCACGTCGGAAGGCAGATGATCTTTTTTTGGGAGACATTGGCTATGGTCATCGACCAGTATGGTCACTGCTAGGAAGGAAAGCAATGGCAAACTACCTTCTTTACAGATGCCAAGAATATCATGTACTGAAGTCTTATCGATAATCAGAGAAACAGCGTAAATGGGTGCTCCATGGGAGCAGCTTCGCCCGGTAGGAGTAGTCATGTGCACCAGGTGACTCCAGACCGTCATCAGGAGACTGAGTGCAAAAGAATATCAACATTGAAAGTAGGAACTTGGAATGTAAGAACTATGAGTGGGGATGGGAAATTTGATAACATTAAGAATGAAATGAGAAGATAAAATATTAACCTGTTAGGTGTACGTGAGACCAGATGGACAGGAATGGGCGTTATGACATCTGAGGAATATAGAATAATCTATTCTGATGGAGAGAAACAACATCGAGGAGTAGCAATTATAATGGATACAGAGAGAGAAAAATCGATCAAAGGATATTGGACTGTATCAGACAGAGTGTTACTGGTGAAGTTGAGTGGAAGACCTTTTGATGTCAACGTCATACAAGTTTATGCACCAACAGCAGAGAGTAGTGATGACAGCATCGATGAATTTTATAGTGATTTAGAGAAAGCCTTCAAGAAATGCAAGAATTCTGAAGTAACTATCATAATGGGTGACTTGAATGCCAAAGTTGGAAATCAACAGGACGGATGCATAGTGGGCAAGTATGGACTAGGGCAGGGGTCACCAAACATTTTTCACGGCGGGCCGGATAACTGACAAAATGACGAGTGCGGGCCGGATACTCATTCTGTACAATACCTGCGCCAGTCTCCGTGGAGAAGACTTACGAACGCAGTTCGTAATCCCGTATACCCACGTTCGAAATACAGCTGCGAGCGATTTAGCAGCAGACAACGTTGCGCTGGTTTTTACGCTATGTTATGGGTGCCGGTCGTTCGAAAAGCAATTGTAAACTACTGAACGTAAACTTAACAAGACATCAACAACAGCAAACAATGCTGGTGTTGACTGTAAACGTCCTGTAAAGGATATACAACTAACTTTAACAATAATTTCAAGCTAGAACGAAAGCTCTGGGGAAAAAAGACGAAAAATTAAGTTAATCATGGAAAGGGCGTGCAATGCACATAAACAAACAAACAAACAAACAAACAAAGACAACCAACATATTTATATTTATTTACTAAACAAAGTTATCAAAGAAGGTGACGTTAGCAAAAAGATAGTTACATCAGACATATTGTGCACATATCCGAATCTCACAAACTAAGCAGCAAAAGAGGACAGTGAGTTTTGTGAAACTGACGTGTGGCTTTCAAAATACAATCAATGTTTGGTTTGGAATTGCTGCATCCAATCAAGAGAATTGCTTACAAAGTTTCTGTGATGCCGGTGGCTAATTTACGTTCATGAGAATTGCTAACAAGCACTCTTAAAGATTTGTCTTGAACGCAATTTATTTCTGGATATATGCACTTGTTCCTTTGCAACATTGGTTTAGGTTCATATGAACTACGTTCCGAAAAGGACAATATGTGTTCGAACCTGTGTCTCGGTTGGCTGAATATATATGTGAAGGCTCATGATATTTTTCATGGGAAGAACATTTTTTTCATATGTGTTTGTTTCACATGTGAAATATTACTTATGCAATTTTGCTTATTACCTGCCGTAGTAAATATTGATATTATCCAGTAGGAGGGAGCAAATGATTGATGGTGATGATTGGATGTACTTGTGAGCCGAGTCTAGTCTGAGAGGGGGGATGTCTGGCATTGCAGTGTGAGTGTGGATGAGATGGGACACCCATGTACCAACAGTACCACATATAAGGATTGATGATTGGCCTGCTAATTGGTTATTTGCCATCAGTCTCATGATATTGCCTAGTGCAGTTATAAATGATACCTATCTTCTATCCATCTCATTACTGTCTTATAGTGCTTGGTTCAGCATGTTTGTCACAAGATATTGGTTCAAGGATACTTATCTCATGGTATCTGTCTCATGCTACCTGATCATAATGTTTGCCTTACAATGTCTGTTTCTCGTGGTGCCCAGGACTCCAATGGTTTAAATCTTATGAGTACCTGGACTTATATAAACAGGTATATTAATTTACTTGTTGATTGTGTAATGATGCCCTTGTGTTTATCACTAATACGGGTGAACCATGAAAATGCATCACCCACAGTCTATCAGAGTGGAATGAACTCCATCACCAGCACAGAGGGGTGGGGTCTGAACAACACCCTCCCTTCTCCTCCCCATTTCCCTTTGTGTATGTTGATATTAGGTGATACCTAAGTATAACATTGTTTTAAAGCAAATGTTGTTCCCGTTTATGTATCAACAGAGAACAGGATGGTGGGGAAGCTTCTTTTATGGGGACAGGCAAATGGGAGTCCCTACTTCAGAATTGCTGCTCCTTTGTAAAATGTGGAAACTTTAATGTAACTGTAACCACAATGTCTTCAGGGGAATACCATCCTAAATCCATATAATCATTTGCCTAGGCTGATGGCGCTGAAAGGGCCTATATTTAAACCCAAACACAGGATGGACTCCTCTATTTTCAATATTCCAGGGATTACCTTCAAGATTAGAAGTGGATAACTACAACATACCCAGGCTAACCTTCTGGCCTAGAGAGACAACAGTGGAAAATAAACGCTATGCACCGCTGAGTGAACTAAGAAAGACTGTTAGATTCATACAAGAGACAACATTGCAGTTATAGACATACTTCAAGCGAACAAAAGAAGAAGAAGAAGAAGAAGAAGAAGAAGAAGAAGAAGAAGAAGAAGAAGAAGAAGAAGAAGAAGAAGAAGAAGAAGAAGAAGAAGAAGAAGAAGAAGAAGAAGAAGAAGAAGAAGAAGAAGAAGAAGAAGAAGAAGAAGAAGAAGAAGAAGAAGAAGAAGAAGAAGAAGAAGAAGAAGAAGAAGAAGAAGAAGAAGAAGAAGAAGAAGAAGAAGAAGAAGAAGAAGAAGAAGAAGAAGAAGAAGAAGAAGAAGAAGAAGAAGAAGAAGAAGAAGAAGAAGAAGAAGAAGAAGAAGAAGAAGAAGAAGAAGAAGAAGAAGAAGAAGAAGAAGAAGAAGAAGAAGAAGAAGAAGAAGAAGAAGAAGAAGAAGAAGAAGAAGAAGAAGAAGAAGAAGAAGAAGAAGAAGAAGAAGAAGAAGAAGAAGAAGAAGAAGAAGAAGAAGAAGAAGAAGAAGAAGAAGAAGAAGAAGAAGAAGAAGAAGAAGAAGAAGAAGAAGAAGAAGAAGAAGAAGAAGAAGAAGAAGAAGAAGAAGAAGAAGAAGAAGAAGAAGAAGAAGAAGAAGAAGAAGAAGAAGAAGAAGAAGAAGAAGAAGAAGAAGAAGAAGAAGAAGAAGAAGAAGAAGAAGAAGAAGAAGAAGAAGAAGAAGAAGAAGAAGAAGAAGAAGAAGAAGAAGAAGAAGAAGAAGAAGAAGAAGAAGAAGAAGAAGAAGAAGAAGAAGAAGAAGAAGAAGAAGAAGTGGATATCCTTATTCATATGGAGTAACCTCCTGGATCAGTTGTCTCAGACAGGTTATGAATAGATGGCATCTGTGTGTACCTGAGACTTTCCATTATTTTCCTCAAGTCTGGATTATCAGGACTAACTGGGAAATATTTACGCCAGCTTAATAGCTGTGGTATGTCAAGCAGAACGTGATCCTAACTTAATGTTCAATTCCAGTTTAACTTGATATTCTCTGAAAAGTAGGAACTGGTGTCTTAACCTTTGATCCCACTTTGAAACTTTGGTGAATTCGGACCTACAAGGTGAGATGCTGCAATATGTTGGATTAAGTACCTAACCACTGGGTGAACCTCAGAACGTCACGGTCAGCATGTACCGAGAATGTACCTCCTATTATCAGAATGATTGTATCCTCAACTTATTTGAGTACCCCAGTCGTCAGCTTCACGGGCAGTCTGATCATCATTGGGATTCATCACAATTTTATCTCTTCAGATTATGTTCACAGGAGGGAGTGAATTGCATGGGATGGATAAACAGTAACCTGCTACCTGGGACTTTTCCTAACACCTCCTATTGGTGACAACAGGATAATAAGGAACCAGAACAGTAGTTGTTTACTTATGACTTGTCCAAACAGGCACTGTTAAAAGTTTTCCTCAGTGAAAAATGAAGAAGATAACATTTGATTAGATTGATTCGGTTGTTTAGGAGTATAGAGTTTAGTGATGTGCAGGTTGGAGGGTAGTTAATTGGTTTTAAGGTTGGTGGTCTGTTGGTGGGTTTTTTGAAGTGTTGTACTTTGTGGTTTTTCATTATTTGATTTGTATTGCATGATACTTTGTTAGGGTTAGGATCGGCTAGCCTCTCCCAGGAGGGTTGAAGATAAAAAATTAGTAGCCTGCCGATGACCCGCAGACTACACAAGTCAACCCCCACCTCTACATGGTGCAGACCGGGAAATCATGGGCTAGCGGGGCTATGGCTCGCCACAGGGGATGGACTCCCTGTGGTCAGATTAGTGTCCTAAATCTGTGACTGGCCTAGAATACTGCCCGTCGAAAAACTAAGAAGTATAAACGGACTGACCCACACGGATATCGACCTGGCAATGTTAATGGATTCACATGTATACACCTGGTATAAATGGAACGATCTAGATACTAAAAGCGAAATTTATTTTATATTAACAAGAAATAACAGAAAAAGAAATATATTAGATGCAAGGGCAGTGCCCAATTTCAGTATAAACACAGATCATAAAGCAGTCGTTGCCGCAATAAGAACCATCAGAAGAAGAAAACAAAGAGCAGGAAAATGCATGCCATGCGAATCAGTAAACTTTAAAAAACCTCAAATCGAGGCAGTAAGGGAAAATTATGAGAAAGAACTAACTGAACGCTTTGTAAAATATCACCTACAGAAAGAAAGACAGTGGAAGGTGAATGGGAGATGTTCAAATCAAGCATTTTAAATACTGCAAAAATAACATGTGGAACCATGAAACAACGCAAAACACGGATAAAGAAAATAACAAGTTGCTGGAACGCAGAAGTAAAGAAAGCGGTAAAAGACAAAAAGGAAAAATATAAAAAGTGGTTGAAGAGCAAACAGGAATGTGATTACATAGAATATAGAATAGCGAGAAGACATGTGAATAGAATAGTAAAGAGGGAAAAACAAAAAGACTGGGAAGAGTATGGAGAAACCCTAAATAAAAACTGCAAGGAGGCAACTAGAAACTTCTACAAAAAGATAAGTGCAATGCGAACCAGAGGAGAACCCTTTGACCCAACTGAAATAATTAACAGTGAATATGGAGAACCAATAAGTGAACAAAAACAAATCCTAATAGGATGGAAGCAGTATTTCGAACAACTTCTCAACATCCCATCAGATGTCATAGGAATTAAAGAGAGAATTAAAAAGATTAAAGAGATGTCACCGAAGAACTAGAACCAGACATACTAAAAGAAGAAATTATAGAAGCCATCAGATTAGCCCCATTGAACAAATTACCGAGACATGATGAAATACCAAATGAACTAATTAAAGCAGTAAGAGAAGTAGGAACAACTTAGCTATATAGACTATTCAACCATGTTTGGGTAGAACAACAGATTCCACGAGACTGGAGAAACGCCATAATCTTATAATACAGCTTCTGATTTTGCTATTAGTGCTTGGTCATCCGCAAACAGGAGACTGTTAGATTCATACAGGAGACGACATTGCAGTTATAGATGTATTTCAAGCGAACGAAAGAAGAAGAACAAGAAGAAGAAGGAGTTCTCTTATGGTTAGATATTGCAGATGGTTCTTTTTCTGTGTTCTCGTCATGCGGTATTCTTGCTGTCTCTGCTTGGCTGATTTCTTTACATATGTTGTCTATATATGTTTATGAACAAGAGAGGGGACAGGACACAACCTTGTCATACTCCAGATCTTATGATGAAAGGTTCTGAGTGTCCTCCAGTTTGCTCTCACTATGCATTCTCTGTTGTTGTATAAACATCTACATAGGTTTGTTAGATGTGTACTCACTCCATGTTTAAGGATTTCCCACAGCTTGCTTCCATCTACTCTATCGAATGCATTTTCTTGATCGACAAAGGCTAAGAAGAGTGTTTCATTAAATTCAATTGATTTTTCTATAAGTTGTCTAAGAGCTGAAATAGGGGAAGAACAATGTGGGTTTGTAGAAGGAAAGGGTACAGTAAATGTTGTGTATATGCTGCGAACAGTTATTGAACGCGCTTTAGAAGTAAACAAGGATATAAATCTTTGCTTTATTGACTACACAAAGGCTTTTGATAGAGTTAGACATGTCAACATTGTGGATATGCTTGCAGATCTACAAATTGATGGGAAAGACATTAGACATAAAAAACATATATTGGAAACAACAAGCTGCCATAAGGATTGATAATGAAGTAGGACAATATCAACCTATTAAGAGAGGTGTTAGGCAGGGATGTGTAATGTCTCCAGATCTCTTTTCCCTATACAGTGAAAATATTTTCAGAAATGTAGAAGACCTAAATGGAATCAACATTGGAGGACGAAACATAAATAACATTAGATATGCAGATGATACAGTATTGATTGCAGACAATGCACAGGATCTGCAACAATTAGTAGACGCTGTGGTTGTACACAGTGAGCAGCTGGGGTTGGAATTAAATTGTAGGAAGACACAGGTTATGGTTGTCACTATTGTCACTAGGAAGCATGAAGCACCACAATGTAATATACAAGTAAATGGGAATATTCTTCAACAAGTGAATCGGTTCAATTATCTCGGAACAGTCATAACATCTGATGGCAGATGCCTTGAAGAGATTAGAACAAGAATCGCCATTGCGAAAGTAGCCTTTAGCAAGATGAAAAACATTCTGACCAATAAAATGATGTCAATTGAAACGAGAAAAAGAGTGTTGAGGGGATACATAGAGCCTGTTCTTTTGTATGGATGTGAAACTTGGACAATGAGCAATCAAGCTGAAAAACATCTGATGGCTGCAGAAATGTGGTTTCTGAGGAAAATGCAAAGAATACCATGGACAGATTGAAAAACCAATGACCAAGTACTACAAGAGACAAATGAAAATCGTAGATTGATTAGAGAAATTAGACGTAGACAGTCAAAATTTTTTGGACATGTTATGAGAAGAAATGGACTGGAGAACTTAGTGACAGCTGGCAAGATCGAAGGGAACAGACCAAGAGGAAGACCGAGAGGAAAATACCTGGATGGCTTGGCCACATGGCATGGACGAGACAGGAACACTGAGCTGATCCACGACTCTGGTGATCGAGTGAAATGGCGAATCATGACCGCCCACGCTTTCCGGCTTGGCACATGATTGATTGATTGATTGATATATATATATATATATATATATATATATATATATATATATATATATATATATATATATATATATATATATATAGCCATTTTGTTTACAGCAGCCTATCACAATCACAATAAGTAATTATTAATTATTTATAGGTTACTAGCTGACCCGGCCCGGCTTCGCCCAGTCCCTGGTGGGGAGCATCTCATTTAATTCATATAAGTAGTCATATAAGTTCTCGTTCCTGTTACCGACTATCTGTCTGTCTGTCTGTCTGTCTGTCTGTCTGTCTGTCTGTCTGTCTGTCTGTGTCTGTCTGTCTGTCTGTCTGTCTGTTTGTCTATCTATCTATCTATGTCTGTCTGTCTGTCTGTCTGTCTGTCTAATAGACCCATCCCTCTGTCTCTCCCTCCGTCTATCCCTCCCTCCCTCCCTCCCTCCCTGTCTGTTTGTCTATCTATCTATCTATCTATCTATCTATCTATCTATCTATCTATCTATCTATCTATCTATCTATCTATCTATCTATCTATCTATCTGTCTGTCTGTCTGTCTGTCTGTCTGTCTGTCTGTCTGTCTGTCTGCCTGACCCGGCCCGGCTTCGCCCAGTCCCTGGTGGGGAGCATCTCATTTAATTCATATAAGTAGTCATATAAGTTCTCGTTCCCGTTACCGACTATCTGTCTGTCTGTCTGTCTGTCTGTCTGTCTGTCTGTCTGTCTGTGTCTGTCAGTCTGTTTTTCTATATATCTATCTCTGTCTGTCTGTCTGTCTGTCTGTCTGTCTGTCTGTCTGTCTGTCTGTCTGTCTGTCTAATAGACCCATCCCTCTGTCTCTCCCTCCGTCTATCCCTCCCTCCCTCCCTGTCTTTTTGTCTATCTATCTATCTATCTATCTATCTATCTATCTATCTATCTATCTATCTATCTATCTATCTATCTATCTATCTATCTATCTGTCTGTCTGTCTGTCTGTCTGTCTGTCTGCCTGACCCGGCCCGGGTTCGCCCAGTCCCTGGTGTGGAGCATCTCATTTAATTCTGAGTAGGTAAGAATCCGCTCTGCCTTCAAAATGTTGACGTGAAGATTTTCTTCCTGCAGCTGCTTCTGTATTTGTTCATCAGTAAGCTCCATTTTTAGCCGCTTGACCACCCATCTGACTGTGTTTGAATCAGTGTTTCTGATTCTGGTGTCTTGGTCCTCCTTCCTCTCACAAGTTTTTGTGTTCGTCTGTGGGTAGTCGTCGCTCTTCTTATTGGTAGTTTCATTGACTGTAGGTTCAGATACTTTATTACAGCTTGCATGCAGACTCTCCAAAGGCAGGTTCGTCTTCTTGATAGTCTGGTCGGTTTTCTCACTATGTATCTTGGAAGCTGCTTGTTTCTTTGTGCTATTACGACGTGCCATTTTCCCCCCGTATCAGGCTGCTTGAAATGTGTAAGGCGTCTTGGCTTGATAGTGCTGAGAAGTGCTGTCAAGCGAATCGTGCCGATATGATGGCGGAAAACACTAAAGATGCGATGATATTGTTCAACATCTTTTAGATAACTTCTTAAGTATAGAAAGATGAGTTACAATGTTATGCATTATGCATTATTTTTATGTAAACTTTGAAAATGCCTTAAAGATTGTATCATTATTTATTATAACTCATATGCCGGTAAATAACTATAGACAAAGAGTTTATAAATCTTTGAAAACGATACAACAATATGACTATAAGTTATACAACAATGTTATTAAAAGTTATGCCCCTTGAAATAACTTTTTCTAGAGTTAAGTCCCTTCGCTATATATAAATTATAATGAAAAATGAAAAATGAAATAATACTGAGTAAGCAGGCGATTTCACACTAAAAAAATATCACAGTTGGCAGCTCTGGAATGAAAGGAAGACGTGTAGAAAATTTCATCTCAATCGGATGGGCCGTTAGCGAAAAAATAAAGGACATACATATATATTTACATACATACACTTTGTTTTATATATATAGACTAGCTGACCCGGCCCGGCTTCGCCCAGTCCTTGGTGGGGAGCATCTCATTTAATTCATATAAGTAGTCATATAAGTTCCCGTTCCCGTTACCGACTGTCTGTCTGTCTGTCTGTCTGTCTGTCTGTCTGTCTGTCTGTCTGTCTGTCTGTCTGTCTGTCTGTCTGTCTGTCTGACCCGGCCCGGCATTGCCCAGCTCCTGGTGTGGAGCATCTCATTTAATTCATATAAGTAGTCATATAAGTTCCCGTTCCCGACTGTCTATCTGTCTGTCTATCTGTTTGTCTATCTGTCTGTCTGACCCTGCCCGGTTTCGCCCATTCCCTGGTGTGGAGCATCTCATTGTGCAGCGAAAAGGTGGGGAGAATCTCATTTAATTCATATTTTCTTGGCCCTTATAAAAGGCCAGATAAAAATTATTACATGTACAAATAAATTTACGGTAGATAACTTCTTCAATTAAGCACCAAAAGATGAGTCATATAAGTTCTCGTTCCCGTTACCGACTATCTGTCTGTCTGTCTGTCTGCTTGTCTGACTGTCTGTCTGTCTGTCTGTCAAATAGACCCATCCCTCTGTCTCTCCCTCGTCTATCCCTCCCTCCCTCCCTGTCTATCTGTCTGCCTACCCGTCCCTCCGTCTCTCCCTCCGTCTCTCCATCCCTCCCTCCCTCCCTCCCTGTCTGTCTGTCTGTCTGTCTGTTTGTCTATCTATCTATCTCTGTCTGTCTGTCTGTCTGTCTAATAGACCCATCCCTCCGTCTATCCCTCCCTCCCTCCCTGTCTTTTTGTCTATCTATCTATCTATCTATCTATCTATCTATCTATCTATCTATCTATCTATCTATCTATCTATCTATCTATCTATCTATCTATCTGTCTGTCTGTCTGTCTGTCTGTCTGTCTGTCTGTCTGTCTGTCTGCCTGACCCGGCCCGGGTTCGCCCAGTCCCTGGTGTGGAGCATCTCATTTAATTCTGAGTAGGTAAGAATCCGCTCTGCCTTCAAAATGTTGACGTGAAGATTTTCTTCCTGCAGCTGCTTCTGTATTTGTTCATCAGTAAGCTCCATTTTTAGCCGCTTGACCACCCATCTGACTGTGTTTGAATCAGTGTTTCTGATTCTGGTGTCTTGGTCCTCCTTCCTCTCACAAGTTTTTGTGTTCGTCTGTGGGTAGTCGTCGCTCTTCTTATTGGTAGTTTCATTGACTGTAGGTTCAGATACTTTATTACAGCTTGCATGCAGACTCTCCAAAGGCAGGTTCGTCTTCTTGATAGTCTGGTCGGTTTTCTCACTATGTATCTTGGAAGCTGCTTGTTTCTTTGTGCTATTACGACGTGCCATTTTCCCCCCGTATCAGGCTGCTTGAAATGTGTAAGGCGTCTTGGCTTGATAGTGCTGAGAAGTGCTGTCAAGCGAATCGTGCCGATATGATGGCGGAAAACACTAAAGATGCGATGATATTGTTCAACATCTTTTAGATAACTTCTTAAGTATAGAAAGATGAGTTACAATGTTATGCATTATGCATTATTTTTATGTAAACTTTGAAAATGCCTTAAAGATTGTATCATTATTTATTATAACTCATATGCCGGTAAATAACTATAGACAAAGAGTTTATAAATCTTTGAAAACGATACAACAATATGACTATAAGTTATACAACAATGTTATTAAAAGTTATGCCCCTTGAAATAACTTTTTCTAGAGTTAAGTCCCTTCGCTATATATAAATTATAATGAAAAATGAAAAATGAAATAATACTGAGTAAGCAGGCGATTTCACACTAAAAAAATATCACAGTTGGCAGCTCTGGAATGAAAGGAAGACGTGTAGAAAATTTCATCTCAATCGGATGGGCCGTTAGCGAAAAAATAAAGGACATACATATATATTTACATACATACACTTTGTTTTATATATATAGACTAGCTGACCCGGCCCGGCTTCGCCCAGTCCTTGGTGGGGAGCATCTCATTTAATTCATATAAGTAGTCATATAAGTTCCCGTTCCCGTTACCGACTGTCTGTCTGTCTGTCTGTCTGTCTGTCTGTCTGTCTGTCTGTCTGTCTGTCTGTCTGTCTGTCTGTCTGTCTGACCCGGCCCGGCATTGCCCAGCTCCTGGTGTGGAGCATCTCATTTAATTCATATAAGTAGTCATATAAGTACCCGTTCCCGACTGTCTATCTGTCTGTCTATCTGTTTGTCTATCTGTCTGCCTGACCCTGCCCGGTTTCGCCCATTCCCTGGTGTGGAGCATCTCATTGTGCAGCGAAAAGGTGGGGAGAATCTCATTTAATTCATATTTTCTTGGCCCTTATAAAAGGCCAGATAAAAATTATTACATGTACAAATAAATTTACGGTAGATAACTTCTTCAATTAAGCACCAAAAGATGAGTCATATAAGTTCTCGTTCCCGTTACCGACTATCTGTCTGTCTGTCTGTCTGCTTGTCTGACTGTCTGTCTGTCTGTCTGTCAAATAGACCCATCCCTCTGTCTCTCCCTCGTCTATCCCTCCCTCCCTCCCTGTCTATCTGTCTGCCTACCCGTCCCTCCGTCTCTCCCTCCGTCTCTCCATCCCTCCCTCCCTCCCTCCCTGTCTGTCTGTCTGTCTGTCTGTTTGTCTATCTATCTATCTCTGTCTGTCTGTCTGTCTGTCTGTCTAATAGACCCATCCCTCCGTCTATCCCTCCCTCCCTCCCTGTCTTTTTGTCTATCTATCTATCTATCTATCTATCTATCTATCTATCTATCTATCTATCTATCTATCTATCTATCTATCTATCTATCTGTCTGTCTGTCTGTCTGTCTGTCTGTCTGCCTGACCCGGCCCGGGTTCGCCCAGTCCCTGGTGTGGAGCATCTCATTTAATTCTGAGTAGGTAAGAATCCGCTCTGCCTTCAAAATGTTGACGTGAAGATTTTCTTCCTGCAGCTGCTTCTGTATTTGTTGATCAGTAAGCTCCGTTTTTAGCCGCTTGACCACCCATCTGACTGTGTTTGAATCAGTGTTTCTGATTCTGGTGTCTTGGTCCTCCTTCCTCTCACAAGTTTTTGTGTTCGTCTGTGGGTAGTCGTCGCTCTTCTTATTGGTAGTTTCATTGACTGTAGGTTCAGATACTTTATTACAGCTTGCATGCAGACTCTCCAAAGGCAGGTTCGTCTTCTTGATAGTCTGGTCGGTTTTCTCACTATGCATCTTGGAAGCTGCTTGTTTCTTTGTGCTATTACGACGTGCCATTTTCCCCCCGTATCAGACTGCTTGAAATGTGTAAGGCGTCTTGGCTTGATAGCGCTGAGAAGTGCTGTCAAGCGAATCGTGTCGATATGATGGCGGAAAACACTAAAGATGCCATGATATTGTTCAACATCTTTTAGATAACTTCTTAAGTATAGAAAGATGAGTTACAATGTTATGCATTATGCATTATTTTTATGTAAACTTTGAAAATGTCTAAAAGATTCTATCATTATTTATTATAACTCATATGCCGGTACATAACTATAGACAAAGAGTTTATAAATCATTGAAAACGATACAACAATATGACTATAAGTTATACAACAATGTTATTAAAAGTTATGCCCCTTGAAATAACTTTTTCTAGAGTTAAGTCCCTTAGCTAATGTGTAGTCACGTCATTTTCTTCCCTTTCCCTAGCGTTTTGGTTCGGGGATTCTTTCATCATCATCATCATATATTTACGTACGTATTTTGGGAGGGGGAGGAGGGAGGAGGAGGAAGAAGGAAAAAAAACTATGACAGTTGACAGCTCTGGAATGAAAGTAAGGCGTGTAGAAAATTTCATCTCAATCGGATGGGCCGTTAGCGAAAAAATAAAGGACATACATATTTACATACATACATATTTACATACATACACTTTGATTTATATATATAGATTAAGCAGTATAAATAACTAATTATTGCAATTTTATTTTACTTATACACTTATACATTATTTTTGACAATATGGACAAAAACTTTTACTAATTTGTTAACACGATTTTACAACTTGTTATTATAACAAATATTCTTTATTATCTATCAATGGCTTTAATTTAGACACACAGTGACTACATTGTCACTACAGTTGTTGATTTCTAATGAGATGTATGTAACCGCTTGCAATTTTTGACAATATTTTTGAAATCTGGAGCAAGTTTACTTGTTGAAATTCGCATGACAGCATGCAAGTTGCAGTCCGACAATAAAGACCTATTCTTAGACTTGTTGATCTTCAAGCAAGAGAATTCTTGTTCGCAAATGTATGTTGGTCCAAATAATTATAAAAGGTTAGCTGCAAAGTTTTTCAAGTTGGGAAATGATTCTTATGATAGAAATCCAGCAAACCATCTGACTTGAATTTCTCTTTCAGGTCATGATCTGCTTGTAAGTCAAGCAGCTCCAACTGTATGTCCTCTGTGGCTGTATCAGCTTCTACACTAAAAGGTGAACTGAGAATATTGAACTATGACTCTAATTTCTTGAAATCTTGGAATCTCCATTCAAATTCTTCAGTCAATGAATCTAATTGGGCTTTGTATTTTTCAGTAATTTCACCAGAAATGGTTTCTTATTTCAGCAAAGGAAAGTGACAAAATCTTTTTTCACTTGCTTGTCTGGAGAACAGTGAGAGTTTTGCCTGAAATGATTTTACATATACATACAATTCATGTGCAAACACACCATTGTCCTGAAGTTTGCCATTCAGTTCATTTAACTTTCCCATAATTTCAATGGCAAACATAAAGTCTAACTGCCACTCTTTATTGACAATGTTAGTATTAAAGTCACATGCAATGCCCTTCATCTCTACGAACATCACTATTTCTTCTCTGAGTTCCCACACTCGCCTCAACACCTTGCCGAGATTCAGCCATCGAACATTGGTATGGTACAGGACATCGGAATGTTCAGTTTCCAAATCGTCAAGTAATGACTTGAACTGTCTGTGATTAAGTCCTCTTGATCTAATGAGGTTGATGACACTGACAACTGAGTCAATAACATGCTTGATATTTAAAACAGTTTTACACAGACTTTCTTGATGAATCACACAGCGAAGTGGTAATAATGTGTGGTCTGGATATTCTGCTTTAATCTTATCACTTATCAACTTTACCAGACCTACATTTTTTTCCAGTCAAAGCACGAGCTCCGTCAGTTGTAACACTTGCATCTTGTTCCAAACAACCCAATTCTTTCAATACAGATAGTAACAGTGTTTAGTGAAAACAGTTTGCTGTTTCTCCAAATTTTTCACCAACTCAATGCATTTCCTTTCCTTCTCTTCGGTCGTTAAATTGTATCCGAAATCGGAATGTTTTGTTTGATAATGTCTTTTTAAATTGTACTCACTGACTCACGACACAACAAGCAAACTGATGTGCTACCAACTTTTATAAAACAATACTTAGTTGTCCATTCATCATTAAAAACACGGCATTCATTTTCAATTTTACGTTTGTTATTGACACTCATCATAACGGTACATGAAATTTTGTAAAATTCAACACAATAACTTAAAAACGAATTTAAAATGTTTATTTCTAAATGCCCTCGCGGGCCGCATAAAATCACTTGGTGGGCCACATGCGGCCCGCGGGCCGTAGGTTGCTCACCCCTGGTCTAAACGAAATGTGTCGGGAACATAACATGAAAATTAACACAAGCAGAACAGAGGTAATTACTATAACTAAAGAAGAACAAACAACAATTTACCTAAACGAACATCCCTTGAAACAAGTAAAGAGTTCCAAGTACCATTTTTTTTAGAAATTCGCATATAATTTTACAGGACATCGCTGTCAACAGCAGCATTTTTCAGCTGTCTGTTGATTTCTTGGCAAGATTACGCTCAGTAGTTTGCCATTGCTTTCTGAGCGGCCGGCTCAGTTATCCCACAAGTCACCAGCGGGGGACCAACCGCTCCCAGTTCTCGCCCGCTACGAGACTGCGTGATAAACGGGATTACGGAGAAAGTGGTGTAACCCCTCGGCCAGAGAGACCGGCTTCAAGTACCTAGGAAGTATAATATCATCAAATGGCAGATCAGAAGACGAGATCGAAAATAGGTGGAATAAGGAAATCAACTCATTGGACAAATGGCACCAATACTAAAAAACAAACATGTATCAATAAACTACTAAGAAAGCACTTTACAACACAATCTTCCTACCAACTCTATGCTACCAATGCCAAACCTGGACAATGACAGATAAAGAGAAAAGAAAAATCACAACAGCAGAAATGAGGTATTTGAGAAGAATACTCAACGTATCAAGAAGAGATAAGATCAGAAATGAAGAAATCGGGACTAAAGTGGCGGTTAAAGCAGCACTAGATTTTATTAGAAAGCAGCAAGTCAAATGGTTTGGCCATGCAAGTAGGTTACCAGTCAACAGCATACCACAACAAGCAATGATGTACAGACCAGATGGAAACAGATGAAGAGGCCGACCACGTGAACCTTGGACGGAGGGAATAGCAGAGTCCATGGGAATATCGATATATGAAGCCCATAATCGGGCACTCTCACGATGTTTATGCTTCACCTCGACTCCGCAAGGTACAAGAGGAACATGATGAGATGCGATGAGATGAGATACGTTGTATTCAAAATGCGAATGTAATCAAGGTGGAGCCTGGGTCCTCGCTCGACCCGTGCAGTTCATTAATAAAAACCTGATTGTGTTGAGAACGGTTTTAAGTACATGTCGCTGTAATGTCTTGGTCAGCTGTTGTGAAGTACATTACTTTGTAAATGTCCTGTCCAGCTGTTATCAAGTACAGTTCCTGGTGCAGATCTGTTGTTGATGTCAATAAAATGTGAAGGTTCTGTAGAGATGTTGTCCAGCATCTCTCATGATGTATGTCTTGTGCAATTGTTGGTGTAAACATTTCCTTGTAAATGTGGGTCCAACTATTGTCAAGAACCTGTCATGTGGATGTTTTGTGTAACTGATGTTAGTACAGTTATTGTTGATGTTGTATTCACTACGGTTGAGTCCTAAATGTCTAATGGTGCAACTGACATATGTCACTTTGACACAAACAAATTAAAAGGAGATCTACTGTGGCGGACTGAAAGCACACTGACAACATTATGGTGAGGGAACACATTCCTCGGATATAAAGAGCGAATAGTCCAGATCACTTTATGGCCTTTGAGGGGAACTTTTTCTTCCTTTAAAATTTAATAATTTTGTGTAGGAACCTGGGCTTAGGTCTAAGATGCTCACAGTGGGGGTTCGGAGCCATGATAAATGGTTCCTATAAAGGGCTAAGCGGGAATGATTATTCAATCTCATTTGAGATGCCCCAAGACAACTTGCTAAATCATACCCTGTATCTTGTCTATCGTTTCAGATACTTATTGACAACTGGCAAGATCTAGGGGAACAGACCACGAGGAAGTCCGAGAGTAAAATACCTGGATGGCTTGGCCACATGGCATGGACGAGACACGAACACTGAGCTGATCCACGACTTCGGTGATCGAGTGAAATGGCGAGTCATGACCGCCCACGCTTTCCGGCATGGCACATGATTGATTGATTGATTGATCTTGTCTATCTGTCATGCATAGATATATTTATAGAGACCTTACTTGCTTGGGCCTCTGTCTTCTCTAATTATGCCACACTGACTATATTTAGAATATTGTTGTTCTTTTTTCGACTCAGTGCTATTTTTTTTATATTAAGATGCTGTAAATGTTATCTTTCTTCTTAAACCATAGGCGCTATTTCCATCATTTTAAAATTTGAATTTAATTATGATGGTGGTGGTTGTTGGCGCTGTTGCTAACTAGAACTGGAGGGTAGTGCGGGGAAATTTGAACAGCGATGTGGCGGCTTGCATGATGTATACTGCAGATGGTATCCACTGTATGATAAACGTATGCTGACTGCTAAGTTAAGAAAGTAGTGTCCTTAGCAGTGGTAATTTCTTAGACAGGAGCGCCTCGAGTACTGATTTTGCATCTGTCAGTAGCACCACAGGTTGTGTACCACGGCTAGTATTTAGTAATTTCTCTGATGCTATCTTGATTGCCTCAATTTCAGCATCATTGTTATGGCAGTACTTTCCTGTCGGTACTATGGCTGTGTCCCTAGTATTATTTGGGTATTCTATGTACACTCCCGCTCCTCCATTTTAAACAGCATTTTGTGCTGACCCATCTGTGTAGACTCAGATCCAGAGGTCCTGTGGGTATTCTTCATCAGGGAAGCTGAGAGTGGCTGTTCTGCGCTGTACACTGTTCTGTTCTTCCTTGTCAAATATTCCTCTCTTTTGTCTGGATTTGTAGTGATAGTCTATGTTCATCTTTCCATGGAGTTTGCTCTGGGATACTTTTCAGGGGGATGCCAACTGTGGGCAGATCGGTGATTTATGTGCAGAGTCATTCGGCCTGGTGGATAAAACTACTTCTTTTCAACCGCCCCATAGCTTAGTTTTCAAATCTGTCCTTTATAGGGTGGCCTGGCAGGCTGAGGAACTTTTCTGCTTGCATTAGCGTTTTCGTATCTCTGCGCTCACTCAGTGCTTGTGTCCTCCCCATCTCCATTTCCACTATATGGGTTGATCTCATCACTCCTGTGTTGACTCTAAGAGCTTGATTTTGCACTTTGTCTAGCTCTTGTAGTGTGGTTCTTTTATGCTGAACACCACGCAGTTGATATGTATTCCAGGTGTGATCGCATGCTCTGTTGATAAACTTTACTAAGTATTTTCCCACTGGCTCCCCATGTGGTGCCACTTAGCTTTCTCAGGATGACTATTTTCCTTCTGGCTTTTGCTACTGCTTTGTTGATGTGCTTTCTCCATATCAACCTGTCATCAAATGTTACTCCAAGGTAAGTTGATTCTTTATCTTCTCTTGGGGTGTTCGATTTATCTGGATGATCCCTGCCTTTTGGTTTGGAGAGAGGGTAAATAGAGTGGTGATGCACTTGTCAGTATTTTTGCTAACACACCATCTATTTTCCCATGCAAAAAATGCATCTACAGCTCTTTTTAGCCATCTGGTGCCAACGTTTCATGTTCATTTATGCTCCATAGAACCAGGTCATCAGCGTACATAGTCGCTTTAATTCCATGCGGTAGATTAGCAATAATATCATCGATGAAGATTAGAAAAAGTGTGGGAGAAAAGACTCCGCCCTGGGGAATACCGTGATGCAGTAGTACTTTCTTGCTCTTGCGTTCGTCTATCTGTACTCGGGCTCTTCTGTTGTGCAAGTATGCTTTCACCCATGTGTACATTCTTCCAGTGACTTTACAGTTTCTTAGTTTCTTCATCAGACCTTATGTTCAGACCTTGTCAAAGACTTTCTTCAGATATATCCATGCCACAAGCACCAGCTTCTTCTCATGTAATGCATCCTCAATTTTTTTTTGAGAGAGAGGTAGATTGAGAGATCTTCCGTAGAGTAGCACTGCCTAAGGCCAGCCTGTTGAGGCACAAGGATGTATTCACGTTCAATTTACCACTGCAGTCTGTGATTGATGATACGCTCCATTGTTTTGCAGAGACTGTAGCTGATCTGTAGCTGAAGGAAATGAAACTATCTTTCCCTGATTTTAGGACGGGTATCATGATTGCTTCTCTCCAAGCTTGTGGAAAACTGCCTAAGGTCCGGCTGTTATTGAAGATCTGCAACAGCTTTGCTTTGGCCTCTTTTCCTAGGTTCCTGATCATTTCATTGGAGATACCATCAGCTAATGGTGACTTTCTCATTTTCAGTTTTGATATGGCTAGCTCTAGTTCGCTGATTGTGATAGGTGCCTCCAGAACCTCATGTAGTATTTCATTTTGTCCTGTATGTTGCCATTTCACTCGAATCTCTTGTTGTTTTTCTGGACTAATTTCGATATTGTTGTCTTCTGAGACTGAGTCCGCAAAAAGGTTAACTGCTTACTTTCCTGTTAAGATGTTTCCGTCTTTATGTAGTGCAATTTTTGAGTTTCTCCCTGTGCCCTCATCGTTAAGTATTTTTACTAGCTTCCACAGATTCTTTGTGTCTCTTTCAAAGTTAAGTGACTGTTTTCTCCTGCCAGCTTTCCTGTTTAGCCTGCAGCTTGGCCCTTTGAAATTTGGCCTTTGCATCTGGTATTTATTGTGGTGCTCTTGGCTGGGTATAGTCCCTGCTTGCTTTCTACACACTTCCACATCATTATGCAACTGTTCCAGTTCACTACTCCAGTAGGGGTTATAATGTTTACGGGCTCCTCTTGGAACTGTTTCTTGCGCTGCCTGTAGTATGCATTTCCCAAACTCTTCAGCTACTTTATTTATGTCTTTCCCAGTGTTCAGGATTTTAACCAGTATGCTGGTGCGATGCTTGTACATTGCTCAGTCTGCTTTCTTGTAGTTCCACCTCAAGAGGGTGCTGCTTTCACTTACAAGCTCATTTTCTACAGTTAGAAATACTGGCCGATGGTAATTGCCACCATCGCCCGTGTGTTTCCGGGGCCCATACGGGGGAGCAAAGAATAGTAACACTGTTGCCTACCATGCACGTCGTAAGAGGCGACTAAGGAGGCTATGGTTCCGTCGCCCTGCTACTGAGTGAGTGCGTGGCGCGACACTGTGAGCTGTGAATTTCACGTGGAATGCTTTTGTATCTGTCCGCGGTTTTTCGCATGAACTGCATGTTCGGAACGATGACGGCCGGCTGTTGTTGGATTGACTGGTTTGCCTTTTTGGTTCACGAGTGCATTTTTCAGGAGACTCCAGGGAGTCGTCGCTGTAGCTACAGAGTTCGTGCTTTGTGCAGCACTTTCGGTGGGTCGCCCTGCAGAAAGAGACCGAGCCATTGGAATAAAACCCCGGTCAATGAAGTCTTTCTGGTGACTGCCGTTTTCATCGACGATGAACTGTATTTTTCGTGGAGGACTTTTGTGTTGGCATTCTGGCGGCGGCATTATGCACAGTGTACCTGTGCGGGCTGTTGGCTTGCCGACACTCCTGTCTGTTCCATTGTTCACATGGGGCAGTGAGGAGCATTTTGTGATATTCACTGGCACAGGAACGGAGCAATATGGGGACGACCCGTTGTCGTGAAGTTGGAACCGCGACTAACTAACTAACTAACTAACTAACTAACTAACTAATTGCCACCATGTTGTTTCCCAACAATTCGTTTAATGTCCCACTCCAGGTCTGGTGAATTAAAAGCCAGGTCAGGTGTAGTTGTAGTGTGCCTTGATCTCGAGTATAAGATATGTGGGTCAGACGGCTTGTTAATCAAGATGAATCTATTTTCATCCTGCCAGTCTTCCAGTCTCTCTCCTCTCTGGTCCATGTGATCATAGCCCCAACTCTGCGAGTTGCTGTTGAAATCGCCACATACAATCATTTTTTTTTTTTTTTGCTTTTAATAGTAGTGTGTCAAGTGCCTGTGGGCGGTTACTTGGACAGTAGTAATTGATCAAATGTAGGTCTGTATTGCCTGTCTTAAGTTTAAGTGTCTGATACTCAGCCCCTTCCATGTAAACGTAAATTTTGGAAGCAGTGATGCAAGTGTTTTCAAGGGTCAGTATCCCACCCTTTCGCTTGCCCTATCGGTCAGATCGGTAACACTGGTAGCCTCTGATTTTGAAGGCTATATTTTCGTCGAGGTGCGTTTCTTGCAAGCAACATACGCTAACTTTTTCTTGGTCCATGATGTTTTCTTGTTTTTTTTTTTTTTTTTTTTGCTGACTCCATCTGCATTCCAGTGCATTATGTTTAGTCTTTGTTTGGTATGGCCAGACGCTCTATTCTGAGGTCTCCTGGCTCCACAGGACATCTGAGAATGACCTCCAGTAGATGTAGTTGGACATTTTCGAGGCATATGGCCCGGCACTGCACCTGCCTGAGGGTCCAAAGCAGGGCGAGCACCATAACATTTAGCAGTAGTCGACATATTTCATGGCGTAATTGTTTCCGTCTTCAGCACCTTTCCTTTGCTAGAGCGGACTGTGGTCTTACTCGAGTTTACATGTGTAGGTGAGCACACACATGCATACACATCTAGAGCGTACTGGTTATATTTCGGCGCCAGAGACTCTTGTTAGTTAAAACAGCTCCGGCAAGTGAAAGCCAGGAGTTGGACTTTTGCTGCAGAGGTGATGAATGCACGAGCCATTGGGGCATTTATGCAAGGTTGGACGCTCACCCCAACTCTGCGCCCCGACTACATAACAGCAACATTTGGAACCGATGGACAGTTTGACACAATAGCGTGTAGGGACATCAGTGTTATAAATTGTTGGCAGTACAAAAGATAGCAGGCTGTGCACATCAGTATTAGAAATGTTTGGCAGTACAAGAGACAGGAGGCTGGGGATATCAGTATTAGAAATGTTTGGCAGTACAAGAGACAGGGGGCTGTGGACATCAGTATTAGAAATGTTTGGCAGTACAAGAGATAGAAGGCTGTGCACAGATCTGATCATCAGTGCCATCCTGTGTTGACCACCATAGGAAGATTTTCTGAAATGTCTCATTTCTCGGACACCCACACACACACAATTTATTGAGAACAATAGGGTTATAGCAGCGGCCAAGCGCTGGCTACGGCCCTTTCAAGAGAAAGTCGACGTTATCAACTTTTACACTTGTATCAGATGTGTCTTCTACAAAGCTATTGATGAAAAACTGCTTTCACCTGTCCAGTACTCTGCAGACAGACTTGCACCTTTTCTTGCACCTTTGTTCCAGGCTTCAGTATTTCCTTATCCAGTTACTTGAGTTGTACTGTGAAAGATTATTGTACTTCCTCATTGGCAGTTACTTTGACAATGAAGTCGTCTCCTTTAGCGGAGCAGATTATTTATAAGCAAGAAGGTTACCTCCCTTACCAGAAGCATCAACTTGGAAAGTCGTAACCTGCTTCCCAAAGGTCTTGGGAGTGAACCGGCTTGGGAAGGACACCGGGTCAATGCGGCAACATTTGCATTAGGTGTCTATGAGGGCTTCGGGGATAAAAAAGAAACAGTGGCGATGGCAGTAGACCTGGAGAATGCTTAATCAGAGTCAGGTATGATCGGTTAATATACAAACTGTTGGACTTTGAGGTCTACCCTTGCCTTGTCAGATGGGTTGCGGTGGTCCTCTATGAGCTTAAAATTGCTCTGTGCATGGATTCCTAGACTTCTGACCTCTGTACTATTACACCTGGGTTGCCACAGAGATCTGTCATGTCCCTAGTGAAGCTCCAGTGCTTCACGCATCATTAGCTATCATGACTTGTACTCGACGACACGCCCGTACCGACCTGGCGGAGACAGCCCGCGCACACATGCATGTTGTCCTGTGTCTTGCCGTTATCTCGACATATTTTCAGTCCCCCACCGAACATGTTTGACACTGTCTTTTAATTATGGACGGCATATCTCTCTCTCTCTCTCTCTCTCTCTCTCTCTCTCTCTCTCTCTCTCTCTCTCTCTCTTTCTCTCTCTCTGTTCGTTCGTTCGTTCGTTCGTTCTCTCTCTCTCTCACTCACTCTCTCTCTCTCTCTTTCTCTCTCTACCTATGTTCATTTCATCAATCATTCCACCATGTTACGGGTTCCAGCGTCGTACTGCAGATGCTGCCAATCTAACTCTGTAAAGATAAAAATATGAATTTCAATAATAATACCCTGTACTTTACATCATTGTCCGGGGCTCCTAAAAAACTATATAGGGATCAAATACATTGTTCCATGCTAGGAAGTAGCATACTAGCGAAGGACATAAAATATCCCGAATCTTCCCACACCACCCATGCTCATACCCTAGGAACACAATGCCAAGAATAGCAGCCCATGCTCCAATCCATATGTTGCTAACTATGATACTTTGTTTTCTCCTTACCCGCAAAGCAATCTCCCACCACCATGTCAAATGGAACATTGTTAAACAATGATGCTGTGCCCATGATGCCTGCTTCCAATGTAGGCACTTCCGGTGACACTCATAGCAGTCGTCCCTCGTTGGACGGTAATCTACTCTCCTATCAGTGGAACCGTCAACTTCAGCAGCTAATACAGTACAATCCTGCAGCCCTACACCAAGCTTTCACGACGTCACTCCAGCAAAGACATTTTCCTACCCCCTCTAACAGCCTTAACCACTGCTTCATAGATTTTCAAACCACTGCAATCTTATACCACAAGCGACATCTTCCTTTCATTTTGTAATGGTCTCTAATCACGATCAGTGGCTCAACATAACAGGTCTATATATATTCCATATCAACATATTTCATCTGCTCAATAAATTACCCGAACTCTCGGTAATACTGTCCAAACAGTTCCATGTTTGTAATCACAGAAAGTTCGAAAAGGTTTGTCAGCAATGAGAGTCATGGCGACTGCCAATATCGAGCAAAGACTGCTAATACTTCTGTTCCAAGGACTTGTGCTTTCACGCATCGAGTATGCCCTGGCCATCCTCACTGTCAGCCCTACACAGATTGGAAGACTTGAAAAGGTACAAAACGAAGCCATGCGCATCATTTTGGGCTGCACGAGAGACACCAGCTGTGTGGCAATGAGATACCTCCTTGACTTCCCGACAATGGAACACAGGATCAAGATCTGGAGAGCTCGTGCATACTTAAAAAATAAGTGCAGATGAGCAGCACCCTCTGCATGACGCTATATTCAGAGAAAAGGGTGACAGGCTAAAGAGGGGCAAATCATGGATGGGTCGGGCGGAAGATGTCGTCAGACAGGTCTGCAGTCTTACCAGTATCAACCCCGGCAAGGAATGGGTGCCGGTGCCTCCAGCTTTTAAGTGCACTTTCTCCTGCATTATCACACTCGACAAACGGTGCAGAGAGCAGAACCCTGCCGCTGTCATGCAGAGGTTAACGCGCTCATCTATGAACACTCAGATAGCCCCGAAGTGCTCATCTATACAGATGGATCTGTTGTAAAGCAGCAGAGAAGTGCGTGGGCATTTACAGCCCGTGATGCAGGCCGAACCGTTCAAGAATCCAGTGGTGCCCACTCTATGACCACGAGCAGCATGACGATGGAGGTGATGGCAGCTACACAGGCTTTCATATGGCTGGAGTCACAGCATTATACCAACGTGTGTGTACTAAGTGATTCAATGAGCATGATTCAAAAGGTCGAAGCTGGATCTGTACGTAGACAGTGGACTGAATCGCTGCGGAAGTCTGTTGTCCGTAAAGTCACCTTCATCTTCGTCCCGGGACATGCGGGAGTAGAGGGAAATGAACGAGCTGACAAACTGGCTGGCTCTGCACCCCCTGTAGATGGCCAGCCCATGGATCGTGCCGATGTTATTAAAGTCCTTAAAGATATGGCGAGAACAGAGGACTTTGACGTCAATGATTCCACATCGCTGTCCAGGATGAAAGACCTGGGAGTAAGAACCGGCACAGCCAGACGCGAGAGGTACATCGGGATAACAAAGCGCCTCGTCAACCAACACAGAACTGGCACTATTAGCCACCGGACGCTGATGCATATGCTGGGGGGAGGATCTGAGCACCTATGGACATGTCCGGAGTGCAACGAAGATACCCCAACTGATAACTGATAACTGATAACGGACCCTACATCCAGTATGAAACGACTTTGTTCTCTTCAAAAGCGGGCTTTACATCTAATTTCTGGTATAAAATTTACTGAAAGTGATAATTTATATAGTCATCTAAGGCTTCTACCACTTCGAAAGCGTTTCCTTTTTAACAAAGCCAGATTAGTGAATAAAGTAATATCTAAAAATAACCCAAAGTATCTCCAACCGTTGATTCAATCTCATGCAATGAACAACAAGCGCTAAAATGTATTATATGTCCCAAAACCTAGAAACTTGCTTTGCGTATTCTGGTGCCCATTTATGGAATGACCTTCCAACAGATCCGAAAACTCCAATGAGTCTCTACACATTCAACCGAAAACTCTTTCAAAACTTATTCCATACCGACTATATGCCTCCATAAGTCACCTAGTGGTATCATTTTTCACTATGTGTTTGTGTCTGAGAGAGAGTGTGTGAAAGTGAGTGAGTGAGTAAGAGAGGATTAAGAGACTGAGCGTGTGAGAGAGTAAGTATGAGACAAAAAGAGTGAGATAGAAAGTGTGTATATGTGTGTGAGATAGTAAGAGAGAGCAAGGGCGAGTGAGTGTGAGAGAGAGACAGTGAAACAATGAGAGAGTGTGAGACAATGAAAGAGATAATGTAGTGTGCGTGAAAGAAAAATAAAGAGAAATATGCTATTCCACGTTTCTTCTATATCCTCATCTTTATATTATCCTTTTTACTGCCCCTTGATTTTAACATGTACTATATGCACTGCGTATTTCATCGTGTTTATGTCAATTCCAGGAATTATAGTCTTTATTGAAATGCATAACCTTTTCTTCGTTACACAATATATAACAAATTGTTTTCATTTTGACGTTTCTATGTTGGGATGTGTGTGTGGGTGAACAGTATATACAAACGCTATCGATCGTAATGTGCTAGAATTATTCTTGCTACAGGAAATAAATAGTGTAGTTAACTGGAGTCATGCAAACCGCATGCAAATTAACATTTCTAAAACAGAATCTATGTTAATAGGAACCAGGCAAAGACTTCTCATTCTAAACTCGCAGAGAACTCTTCAGCTGCACATTTGTAGCCCGCCTATAGAAAGTGTAACCGAGCACAAGGCACTGGGTCTTATCATAGATCAAAATCTATCCTTTAATTCCCATGTTCATGCTTTAGTTAACCAAACAGCCAAAAAGGTATACCAACTTGCCAAAATTAAGAACTTCCTCGACGAAAGCACAAGAAAGATATTCTATACCTCCCACATACAAACACATATTGATTATTGCTACAAAAATCTGGGATAGATGCTCCAAATCAATAACAAAACGCCTGTATATTTACTCCAGAAAAGGGCAGTGCGTCTAATCAATGGTGATAAGCTTACAGACAATTCTAACCTACATGAACGTCTTCAGTTACTGCCTCTCCACAAACGCCTACTTTTTAATAAGGCTAAACTAATTCACAAAATCATATTTCAAAATGCTCCAAGCTACAATTGACCATTGTTTAAAAATAACGCAAGACATAGCGAATGACTAAATATACTTCATGCCCCTAAACCTAGGATTGACTTATATAAAACAAGCTTAGCATACTCTGTCACTCAGTTGTGGAACAAACTTCCACAAGAAATCAAAGACACCACCAATCATTATACATACAGTCGCAACCTGTTTGAACACTACCTCGGGACAGACTACATCCCCCCATTTAAAAAAAAAAACCAAGACAATAATAATGGTAAATTATCTCGAACGACAACTAGCCAAAAAAACAAACAATCCCATTGGCACGTTACGCCTTCCTTGGGTATTTATAATACTTAAGTTAAACATTGCCTCAGTGAGTCATGTTTTATTTATTATTTTTCATGCGTGTTAATGCTTATTGTTCTTTTGTTGTCAAAGATTTGTTTCATAAGAGACGTTGAGTAAAAGAATGTATGAGAGGAAAAGAAAAGAAGGGCAGAATATCAGACGGGCCTGCGTGCCCAATTCTAAACCCTTTGAAAATAAAGATTTTCCCTCGTTCGTTCGATCGTTCACTTTCTCTCTCATTCTGTCTTTTTCTCTTTCTCCCTCTTTATCTCTCTTTCTCTTTCTCTTATTCTCTTCCGTTTTCTCTCTATCTCTCTCTTTCTCTTTCTCTCTAACTCTATCTCAATCTCTCTCACTGTCTTTCTCATTCACACACTCTCTCTCTTTCTTTCTCTATCTCTCTCACTCTCTTTCTCTCTCTCCCTCTCTCACTTTTTTCTCTCACATTCTCTTTATCGTTCAAGTTTTCTTTCTCTCTTTCTCTCTCACTCTCTCTTTCTCACTCACAATCTCTCTCTTTCTCGCTCAATCTCTCTATTTCTCTCCCTCTCAATCTCTTTATTTCTTTATCTTTCTCTCTATCTGTTTCACTCACACCCTCTTTCTTTTTCCTTCTCTCTCTCTCTCTCTCTTTCTCTCTCTCTCTCTCTCTCTCTCTCTCTCTCTCTCTCTCTGCCATCCCCCCCCCCATTTTGTATCCTCTGCTAGAGACACAGGTTAACATGTGTTTATTTATGACTGACTGGCTGAGTCAAGGTCATGTGTGGTATTACTGTCCCGCTAGTCGTATAGCAACATGCATGCTGTCCCATCCGGTTGTTCACCCATCCTAACAGACAGACAGACAGACAGACAGACAGACAGACAGACAGACAGACAGACAGACAGACAGACAGACAGACAGACAGACAGACAGACAGACAGACAGACAGACAGCTAAACTGACAGACAGTTATACTAACAGACAGAAGGTAGACAGACAGGTAGACAGATAGACAGACTGATAGACAGACATATAGACAGACATATAGACAGACATATAGACAGATAAACATATAGACAGGCAAGTAGATAAACAGGCAGACAGATAGACAGGTAGGCAAACAGACAGACAAAATAGACAGATAGGCAGAAGTACAGACAGGTAGACTGACAGGTAGACAGACAGGTAGACACACACATTGGCAGACAGACAGGTAGACAGACAGAAAGCTAGACTAATAGACAGACAGGTAGTCAGATAGATTGGCAGGTAGACAGAGAGATACAGCCACTTACACAAACTCTCACACACAAACTCACACACACAAGCACACATACATACATGGGTGCTCCGTTGGGGCACTTTATAACTGTAATTTATACTGTAGATATGCATCCAACATATTTTCATGTTATGGTAATTCAGGACTATCAGATACAATCTTTTACGATGACATTCGGGGTTAACATTTTGCAACCTTGTTTAAAAAAGCAAATGTCGCCTTCATTGTAGAATTCACGAGTGCAGTTTTCTCAGAGACTCCTGGGAGTCGTCGCTGGAGCTACGGAGTTCGTGCTTTGTGCGACGCTTTCGGCAGGCCGTCCTGTGAAAAGAGAGCAAGGCATGTGGGATAAAACTTGGTACAATGAAGGCGACATTTGAATTTTTAAACGAGGTTGTAGAATGGCAGGTGTTTTAATGTCCGTGATCCACGAGTTAATCCCGAATGTCATCGTAAAAGATTGTATCTGATAGTCCTGAATTCCTATACCATGAAAATATATTGGATGAATATCTACAGTATAAATTACAGTTATAAAGTGCCCCAACGGAGCACTATCCATGTATGTATGCGTGTTTGTGAGAGTTTGTGTGTTTGTGTGTGAGAGTTTGTGTGTATGTCTGTGTGTCTCTGTCTACCTGCCAGTCTGACTACTTGTCTGTCTATTAGTCTAACTTTCTGTCTGTCTACCTGTCTGTCTACCTGTCTGTCTGTCTGTCGGTCTGTCGGTCGGTCGGTCGTTCGGTCGGTCGGTCGGTCGGTCGGTCGGTCGGTCTGTGTGTCGGTCTGTCTGTCTGTCTACCGGTCTATCTGTTGGTTGGTTGGTTGGTTGGTTAGTTAGTTAGTTAAGTGGAACAGACAGGAGTCTCGGCAAGCCAACAGAACGCACAGGTTTACTGTGCATAATGCCGCCGCCAGAATGCCAATCAAAAGTCCTCCACAAAAAATACAGTTCATCGTCGATGGAATCGGCAGTCATCAGAAAGACTTCATTGACCCGGGGTTTATCCCCAGGGCTCGGTCTTTTTCCGCAGGGCGACTCGCCGAAAGTGCTGCACAAAGCACGAACTCCGTAGCTCCAGTGACGACTCCCAGGAGTCTCCTGAAAAATGCACTCGTGAACCGAAAAAGCAAACCAGTCAGTTCAGCGACTAGTAATTGTAATTAATAAATGCACTGGATTTATTACGATCCTTCGAAAGGATCTCGAATCCTCGCCAGTTCTTCCGCCTCATGCACCCTTATGTCCAAATGTGTGTGAAATATCCTCAATCCATCTCATTGCTGGTCGAGCAATCAACCACACCCTCCACGATTTCTTTCTTAACTACTGTGACGTATAGTATGGCTAAACTATGTCGGTTTCCGAGACAGGATATTTTTTATCGGCCAGTTTCCTCAACTCCAAGTTCACTCAGATAAATACAAGCCCTGAATGGACGGACTAAAGCAGTGGTTCTCAACCTTGTTTGCCCATGCACCCTTTCACCATATGTTCAGAGGGTCATTCCCCCCTTGTCGTATTTCCTCCCTATACATCCCCCCCCCTTTATACAGTTTACTAATTTTGAGGTACGGCCGTGCCTGCAACACCTTGAATCTGTCTGCAATGGTCGGTAGCGTCAGGATGTATCACATACACACTCTTGGGGTATCCCTTGTAACATAACAGAATCACCCTCATGGCTTCATTCTGTATGCGCTCTAGTTTCACTAGCTGAATCTTTGAGACAGTGAACATTCCCAGTCCATACTCTAACACTGAAATGATCAAGTGCTGAAAATGTGTGACTAGCATTTCTACTTCATGTCCCTTGCTGCGATACTCTTCGATGCATTGAGCCCCGTTTGACTTTTTGTAACCACCACTTCAGTATGATCCCTAAAGGACAGGCTTCTATCACATATGATTCCCAAGTACTTCGGTCTGCTTTCTCAATTCACATTTCTACCATTTATTGTGAGGGTTGCAAGGTTAGCTTTAACACTCCTATTATTCGGAGCCTTGGAATGTGATCAACATAGAACAATTAGTACAATGAGCCACATCACAAAGATCTCGTTACGAATTATCGTGCAACGAGTGAGGAAGAAAATACAACCTGAAATAGAGAAATAACAATGTGGGTTCGTAGAATGAAAGGGTACAGTAAATGCTGTGTATATGCTGCGATAAGTTATTGAACGTGCTATAGAAGTAAACAAGGATATACATCTTTGCTTTATTGACTACACAAAGGCTTTCGATAGAGAAAGACATGTCAACATGGTGGATATGCTTGTAGATCTACATACTGATTGGAAAGACTTATAACAAACATATATTGGAAACAACAAGCTGACATAAGGATTGATAATGGAGTGGGACAATATCAGCCTATTAAGAGAAGTGTGAGATAGGGATGTGTAATGTCTCTAGATCTTTTTTTCTCTATACAGTGAGAATATTTTCAGAAATGTAGATTATATAAATGGAATCAGCACTGGAGGACGAAACATCTAATAACATAAGATATGCAGAAGATACAGTATTAATTGCAGGCAATGAGCAAGATCTGCAACAATTATTAGATGCGGTTGTTGCACACAGTGAACAATTGGGGATAGAATTAAATTGTAAAAAGACACAGGTTATGGTCGTCACTAGGAAGTACGAAGTGCCACAATGTAATATACAAGTAAATTGGAATATTCTTCAACATGTGAATCAGTACAATTGTCTTGGAACAGTCATAACATCTGATGGGAGACGCCTTGTAGAGATTAGAACAAGAATCGCCATGGCGAAAGTAGCCGTAAGCAAGATGAAAAACATACTGACCAATAAAAAGATGTCAACTGAAACAAGAAAAAAAGAGTGTTGAGGTGCTACATAGAGCCTGTTCTTTTGTATGGATGTGAAACTTGGACAATGAGCAATCAAGTTGAAAAACATCTGATGGCTGCAAAAATGTGGTTTCTGAGGAGAATGCAAAGAATACCATGGGCAGAAAGAAAAACGAATGACCGAGTACTACAGGAGACAAATGAAAATCGCAAATTGATTAGAGAAATTAGACGTAGGCAGTCAAAATTGTTTGGACATGTTATGAGAAGAATTGAATTGGGGAACTTGGTGACAACTGGCAAGATTGAAGGGAACAGACCAAGGGGAAAACCGAGAAGTAAATACCTGTATGGCTTGGCCACTTGGCATGGTCAAGACAGGAACACTGAGCTGATCCATGACTCTGGTGATCGAGTGAAATGGCGAGTCATGACCGTCCACGTTTTACGGCATGGCACATGATTGATTTATTGAATTTGTAAAGATTGTATAGTATTAACATTATTTAAAACTGAGTTTATTAATTACATGGGGTGTGTAAAATACAAACCAATTGTACTGACCTAATTGAACATAACATATTATATTCAGATTTCAATTGAGATAATTGTACGCACATCTCAAACAGAGATAATAGTAAAGTAACAATTGTGGTCGCCTTTATAGTGTTACCTCCCTTGGTAATATCATAAACATCCAGCTTACAGGAGTGAAACAAACAAACGTTTTGTAGACGTCCCAGTGATTTTCAAGGACTATAATAATTGGAATAGCTTTATGTGTTAATGTTCCCTTCATGCTAATGTAAGCTTAAGTGTTACAACTATTTTCTATTAGAAAATATATCTCGCGTAAACTGTTGTTGTTAGTAAATAGATTTTGTATATGAAGCTGGCGGCGTGAATGTAAAACTTAGTTTTATTCAGTTGAATGATCAGATAAGATCTATCAAATCAGCCTGGCGTGACGTGTATATGCAGGCTTATAAACTAATCATTTCTAATTTGCAGAGTTTAGCCTTCTGGGGAAACTCGGTTGGTTAGTGGACAGGATACCCTCGCCGGTCACATTTTCCTTTTGTGTGGTCAAGGTCCTTGCAGACTCAGAAAATGGTCTGTCTGGATTGGACAGCTTAGGGTCGCGTGAGGTTCCTCCGTTAACACATACATGGTTTGAGGGTACCTGCCTACGGAGGAGAGGCGGGAATGGATGTCTGAACACTATAAGGAAATAAACCGTCCACCCAGAGCTGGGTGGCCTCTAATGGTTCTCATCCTTTTAAGGCCCATGCACCCTTTCACCATGTGTCAGAATGTCATTCCCCCCCCCCCGCCGTTTTCCAGCGAATGAAAGAATATTAACCCCCCCCCCCCCCTTTCCCCTTTTCCAAAATTGGCAGCCTCAAAATGTGCACTTTTTTTTATATTCACAATATTGTATTAGAACACCAGGATTAATCATTTTACAATAAACAAACAGTTAAAACGTCAAAGAACTGTCACTTAATACACGACACCAGAATGCCAGAAAAGTGTGCTTCATCAAACAAAAAGCTCAATAGAATACCAGGATATTGTGCCTGAAGCCATTTTGAGTCTGCTAATCTGTGGTCTTAATTCCCCCTTTCCCTGGAAATCCTAAAATTCCCCAATGAAGGGGCTGGGGGGGGGGGGGGAAATTCCCCACCGGTTGATAATCACTACTCTAGTGTTTATGTTAGCCCTGGTTCACCACTGTGATAGCTGTCGCACGCCTGTCTGATAAACATGGGTTACTTTGTAATCTTTGAGCCCAGAGCGTGGGCGACACTGTCCCTTTTGTAATTTTCTTTAACTTATACTATAATAATTAATTTACATTTTACTTTTATTCCAATACTGTATACTGCTTTTTGCATATAAGGTAGTTAAACATTGCAGTATTTGTACTGTTGTGTAAGAGTAAACTGAAACGTAAACAATAATGAATAGTACACATTGAATGGCTGTCCTGCTTTCGTGAAGGGAAAGATTGGCCACCTATTTTTCGATGCACACACTTCTATGCAGGCGAATGTAGCAACACGTTAGTCGCGGTTCCAAAATCACGGCAAACGGTCACCCCCATAATGCTCTGTACCTGTGCCAGTGAATTTCACACAAAATGCTCCTCACTACATGTGAAAAGTGGAATAAACAGCAATACCGACAAACCAACTGCACGCACACGCAAGCACATGCAAACGGCCGCTGTCAGAATGCCAACACAACAGTCCGCCACGAAAATTATAGTTCATTGTTGATGGAAGCTGCACATATTATTTCGAAGCAGGCCGTTTTGTGTTGATTTTTAACAACGGTTTGGTCGTTGGTCGTTCAGAAAGAAATGGCAAACTACTGCACGTAAACTCGCCTTGTAAATTACAAACAGCCAAAAATGCTTGGGTTTATTGCGACTTTGTATAAAGAACATGCAAGTATCTTAAACTCAGTTCTACAAACATGTTATTGAGCTGACAGTCCAAATACCCACAGCAGGTTGCACACCCTTCTTTTTTTCCCTAACAGTGCGGCTCGTGGGACGACCTAGCCTCGTGTAAATGGGCAACAGATATCCTCAACAAATGAATCAGCATTATCTTGGAAGGAAAGATGACGCGTAAGGGAATTGAACTCTTCATGTCATATATTGTTGTCTCGTTGTCTGAAATATGTGGACCTGAATCGTCACATATTACGTCGACAGAATGTATTGGCACCTTTCCGTCTTGGCAGACAATAGTTTGGTACATTGTGCTTCAAAAAGGCTTAATAACTGCGACCAATGGCGGTGGCGAGTGTGGCTGATAAGGCCAATTCGCGCTGCAATTGTTTGTCCACAGTGGATGCATGTGAAAACATGGTCATATCCTCATCATGCACCATCTTACGTCTCTCACGCTCTGTGTGTGAATTATCTGCAATCATTTTCTCCTGTCAATGCATGTATCAATCATGTCCCGCTTACATACATCTTTGTATCGTAGTAGAGGCCGACCCTGAGATCTCTTACCCATCTGTAAGTCACTGTGATATACTTTATTTTCACAAACATAACATGCTGTAATTTCCCAGTCGACAATTAAAACCTGAACACCGCAACAGGGGTTCTTTTGTTCCACAATTGTACGATCCAAGATTTAATATACCCGTTGGCAATGAAAAAGTGAACCGGGAAAAACACCGTATAAATAGCAGTGAACAACCTGAAAACTGCCTGTTTTGTTTCACCACCCAAGCAAAGGAACCAGGAGAGATTCGATGAGCGAAGGGAGTGATAGTCTCTTCAAAATCAACTTAGTATAATTTAGTATAAGTTAGATAGATGAAGACAAACATCAGCTCACGACATCGCATTGGAAAAATCTGAATCCTGGCGTCGAAGTGTGGAAGAAATTCATTTTAAATGAAGGTAAACAGCAATAATTCATTTAAATCTTAGATAAGTTGTTAGTTCAGTTTCCCAGACGAAGAGTTGGTAAGTCGACTTGTGAACACGTGTGGTGAATTCTTAAGATGTTAATCTATTTAATTTTTATAGTTTATAGATAAAACTATTCATTAAGGATAACCATAGTGAGATTTATTTTCTCCCAAAGTAACCAACTGATTTAATGTATAAGCATTAATCCAAGTTGTACATTTATTTCTTAAGCAACTCAATCTACAATGATTTGGAATGGTGAGTTCTTAAAGATCTTAATCTAGTAAAAACTAAATAATATTATACTCAGCTATCATAGTCAAAGATAAACTGTACAATAGGAGAAAACTGCAGTGTTTATTTTCTCTCAGCTAAACAACTTAGTTAATGTATAAAACATTAGACACATGTTATACATTTTATTTCTTAAGCATGAAACTGAATCTACAATGAATTAGAGTGACTTAAGGAAATTCACAATTCTTATTGCAGTGGTAAGGACATGGTACATATGCCACTGGTAAGATTAAAAACTAGTTTGCCTGTGCCAGCACTGATAGAAAAATTATTGTAATGTGTAATTAGTCAGTAGATTTAATTTTGACATGAGCACATGGACAAACAAATAGTTTTCTTATAATTCATGAACCCATGAGAACCAAATAGATTCTACAGGTATCATAATTTGTGTGTTGAGTTAAAGCACCATAGCGGTGAGTCAAATGTATTTTCAATGTTGTAAACATACGGAATTAATGTTTGTGCCACACAATAATAATTCTTAGTCAACCGGCATGGTAGAATGGTTAAGATTCATAATGCCTGAATGTAGACTGAGTAGATCACATAAATATGTGAGAATAAGAACCCCTGTGCATTTTATTATTGCTACACATGAGGCAGTATCCTGTGAGAATCTCATAATTATGTCTAATGATCACTATGTCATTGCTGATAGCATGTCTGTGAGGATTTACGTGTGATTTCCTCATTGTTAAACAGATGTGAATGTATCATTTGATAAAACCTATCAGCATGCATGACTAAATATCCAGGAAATAGTATCAGTAGGTTGAAGGATGAGATTCCCTTGTAATGTCATTCTTGGTGAATCTGTGAATGTATTCTGTGTAAAGCACCTACCTAGGCCTGATGTCATTCCTACAGATATGATGTGTATGATGAGTGATTGTGAAAGGAGATATTTCATTGTGATATCAATGATGGTAAACATTGTAAGTTATCATTGGGAAATCACCCACCTTACATGCCAGTATGAAGGATGTGTGATGAATGATTCCTATATGATCACCCATACCAATATGAATGTGTCTATAGACTGAGTGAAATGATGATCCATACATATGACTGAAATATGAGAGAGTGAATTGAACCCACATGCAAAGATGGATATGTTGACTGATGCATGAGAAGATTGAGTGAGTAAGTGAAGTTACAGGTTGAGAGAGAGGGAGTATAGGCCAACAGTCAATCTCAGGATAGCCGGAAACTTTGATGTGGAATGCCATGACTATCACCAGAAACTAGTCCGGCGTAACCCATAAACTAAATAATAATTTAGTACACTCCGGCGCAAAACACCACTTTGTATAAAATATCATTCATGTTCCTATCATCTAGTTTGTGCACTAAGCACGACACAAACCATATCATACATTACGCATAGCACCAGCATCTGTGTTTGTAATTTAAGCAAAGTCCCACTTTGTAGTTCATTTTAACACATATGGTCTATTGTAATGATAATATTGTACTAAAAAGATAATGATGATGACTGTAATATAATGAAAATGATCTAACAATGATCATGATGATAATGTAAGAATAATGTAATGATTTCTAATGTCATAAGCATGATAATAATGATGATGAGTGTAATGACAATGTAATAATTATGATAATAATGATAATGATTGTAATTACAATGAGATAAGGAAACCATGTTGATGATGATAATAAATATTACATCCATGAGAATGGAAGAAATCTTCTCACTTGAAGCATTTAATGAAGAAGAATACACCTGAAAGCTATACAAGAATAATACCATAATGTGTTTATATTGTTTATAAGCAAGGACTCATTGAAATGGGAACTGATTTTTAAAAAGCCCTTAATGTATGAGACCCTTTTTCTTGAATAGAAAAAGATGAATAAGAGAATTAACTAGGAACAGAATGGGATAGGAGACATAGTTGTAAATTCCAAATCAATCAAGGTATGACTTAACCGGTATACCTCAGGACAGGCATAGGTGAAGATGAAACTGCACATCTGCTAGTCTAAAACTTGAACACCATATAATGGAAGATGGAATGGAGAGCAACCCATTATGTTGTGGATAACTATTTGAGAGCACCAAGAGTCTTTACCTTCCACTGTTTATTTTCCTAGGATCAAAATTCTTTTAGGTATTTTCTTTGTGATGTTCTTGAGAAAAATATAGAACATTTCAGTTCTGATGTTCACATTTATGATGTAATTAGAATTATGTGATGCTAAAATTGCAGGTAGTGGTCATTATCCAGACCTGACTTTGTGAATGCAGCACTTTGTGAAAGTAGTTGTAGCAGCTTGACTGAATGCAGTAGCCACTTAACTAAGTGAGGCAGCTGAGATAGTGAAGCCAAATGCTATTCCACAGCAACTTCCTGCCAATTTTCACCACCTTTCCAGGACAAGTATCACATATCCTTATATCCAGGTATAGGTGAAGAACACCAGTGAGCCACATTTATAATAAATCACCGGGGAAAACAATAAAGAACTCTAGAATATTCTACACTGACTGTTACCGAGATTCAATAACTGGACGGTTGTGGCATGATGTCTTCAGACGTTCGCATCCCCAGTCCATTTACATTTCTCAATACTCAGTAGTTAACCACGTAAGCCGTATTGATACCCTAACTAAAAATAGAATCGTAGATTCTAGATCGAGGGAGGGTAGATGAATGGTGGGGTCTCAATTTGATTGGGTAACCCTTGGGCTGGTAACGCTCCTTAATACATAATTAACCCGCCAGTCGAAGCCTTGATTCCATCCCGTAAGGACATGTTCAAGATGCAGTGGTAAAATTTGCCCAAAAGCATTCTTTCGGAGGTGGTCATCTGCACTCCAGAGAATGAGGAAGATGGGGGAGGCTTTTCAATTACCAGGACAACTCCAGGGAAGTCCTGAGCTCTAGCTTCAACTCCAGCTGAAAAGTCAGACTCCAAAAAGACCAAAATGAACAACAGGTTGCAAAGATTCAGCCTGAATCCACTAATTCTGGCCTATACAGATGGCACTGAAGAAAAGTCTTTCTTAAAAGCCTAAGACAGGGATACTCTCCAATTTTGTAAAAGCTCCAGGCTATATCTTCAAGATAAATTCAAGAAGAAACCTTAAGAGGAGAGATCACCTGGTTTTCAGCATGTCACTACTGGCTAAGAGTGGACATTAAAGGTGCACTTGGAGCAGACTATATCACAGTTATTATTAATATTGGCTGAAAGCTAAAGGAGCAGAAGTTAATAAATAGAGCAAATTCACAAAATGGATTGGGGTTAAGTCGGTGTGGTGATTCAATTACATCAGAACCTGTTGTGGGAGATAGACTGGCAGAGAATAATGATGGGACATCATAGTTTTTAGATCTTCTTCTGCTGGAAAAGTAAAACTAATCCCAAATTATCAACTTTGCGAACAGTCTACTCACCCTTCGGAAGGACATGTTGTCACTTGATTCTGACTAGTCAAAGTGGGGAATAGCCTGAACTGAAAAAAACATTATGGGGAAAGCTGAAACCTGAGACATTCCCAACACCTTCATTGGTGCTAAAAGACGGTATACGGATCAGTATAGCAGTGTCTCCCTATACTTGTGCCCTGCTATAAGTTTATCATGTGTTTTCCTCATTTGACGGTTGGAAAAGTGATAGCATGATTAAAGTGTTGTGGTGTAGGATAACCTATGGTGTAGATATGTGAAGGAGGAGGGTTTATTTAGATTGATGTTTCTGTGGGGATATTGAGTGATGTGTTTGGGTTTTCATAGATGTCACTATAATTTGCATATAAACATATTTGAGATGTAAATTGTTGGCAGAATATGAAGCCTGAGTCTTCACTTGACCTCATCAGACATTAATAAAGTATTAGTAGTAAGAGAACAGTTTTTGAGATACATGTCTCTGTGATTGTCTTGTACATTGTTGAGAAAGAAATGTCCAACTGGTGTCAAGCATCTTCATGGTGACTGTTACTCTACTGTTGTGGTTGGTTACAGAGATTGTGAAAGTCTGTGTGGTTGTTGTCAAGTATCTTCCATGATGTATGACTTGTCTAACCTGTTGGTGTGATCATTCTTTGTGAATGTTTGTCCAACTGTTGTCAAGATCTTCTCATGTTGATGTCTTGTTCAACCAGTGTAGAATACAGTCATTGTTGTTTATGTTCACTACAATGGTACAATTGTCAATGTGATCATTTGTCCAAGTGTCTTGTGTCACTTGAAATAAGTAATGAGATCAAAAATGAGGTTGGCGATCAGAGCACAGTCAGCTGGAAGATGAGAGAACTGCTTTCATTGGTTACTGTGGCTAACTGCCAAGATCTCTCTATATATATATGGCCTAGAAGAGAAATCATCTATAAATAATTCTGTGTAGAACTTAACTTGTGTCTAATTTCTCACAGTGGGGGTACTCGGTGAGCCAAAATTCTGAATGGTTTCTCTACAAGGGTTATGCGAGAATAAATATCAATACCTCTAGACAACACTTGCTGTTACTAACCTGTATCTTTTATAGAGAGATATACTTTATAGAACTTCACTCAATGGAACTTCTGTAATTCTCTATAAACCCACAAAAAACCTCACAACGGTAAACCAACCAGGGGGTACCCAGTTCTTTCTACAGAAGAGGCCCAATACTTAAGAACGGATGCAACTCTGAGGACCATGTATGATAACGTGGCACAGCCAGGGGATAGATATTTAGTTAAGAGACTAATAGACACATAATGTTGTAATTGTACTGTATTGTTGGTTGTATGTTATTACATGTATTATTAATAGTTCCATTTGTATATAATAAAATGAAAAAAAAAATTACAGGTTATTGTCTCTTTTGAGAGTTCTCTTGTCATACTAAAATTGTTGTAAGCAATTACCCTAGATTAATTATTTAGTTGGTAGAGGAGAGGCAAGGAACCATCCATAAGGACATTTGGGATACTCAGTAAAAAGTTCATTTTTTCCTTGAGGTATTCCTTGGTTCTCCAAAACTCTATTTAATGGTCTCAAATCATTGAGCCAGTAACAGCTAAATTAATTTTAACGGGCAGGATCACAATGAGAAAGAGGAACTCTGGATCCTTGATCTCTTTGGGGTTGAGCCATCAACTATTTAGCCGACAGTCACCAAAAACCATGTCCTTTGGTATTCTACCATCATCCATCCTCCTAAGATGTCCTATCCATCTAAGTCTACGAAGACTGATCATGGAACACACCATCACACAACCTGATATTTCCAATACTTCAGTATTTATGATTTTGTCATGCCACTTAATACCAAGTATTCTTGGGAGACACCGCATATGAAAGCTGTTTAAACGTTCCTCTTGATGTGAGTAAGTTGTCCAGGTTTCACTGTCATAAAGAATAGAACTAAGGACACAGACTTGGTAGACGAGGACTTTTGTTTTGGCAGTAAGTTTCTTGTTCTCCCAGACTCTTTTTGCTAGCATGTTCATTGTTGTTGCTGCCTTACCAATCCTGATGTTGATTTCCTGACAGAATGAGAGCAGATGTAATATAGTGAATAGGTGCATGCCTACTTGCCCGCAAGTCATACATTCGTATTCGCATAGAGGCTGATTTCGAAAATTAACTTGAGTTCCCAGATTCATCATTATCTTGTGCCATGCTGATAGGCGTGGGCGGTCATGTCTCGCCATCTCACTCGATCACCAGAGTCGTGGATCAGCTCAGTGTTCTTGTCTCAACCATGCCACACTGTCAAGCCATCCAGGTATTTACTTCTCTGCCTTCCTCTTGTTCTTTCCCCATCAATCTTGCCAGTTATCACAAAGTTCCCCAATTTATTTCTTTTCATAACGTGACCGAAACATGATGATTGTCTACGTCTAATTTCTCTAATCAATTTACTGTTTTCATTTGTTTTTGGTACGACTTGCTCATTGGATTTTCTGTCTGTCCATGGCATTCTTTGTATTTTTTTCAAAATCACAGTTCCAGATCCATCAGATGTTTTTCAGCCTTTTTAATCATTGTCCAGGCCTCACATCCATACAAAAGCACAGGTTCCCAGATTTAAGCAACCTGGGATAAGTATCAGGAAAAGCCATGTTATGTAAATGCGGGCAGCGTGATATTACTCAGGTCACCTCTAAAGTACTAAGCACCGATTTGTCAATCAACACGCAAAGCACCATTTACCAATCTCTTTGAGAAAGGTAATAGGGTACGTTATTATACTTACTTATATGTCAGATTGGTAATTATCTGGCAGGAAACATTTGCTGTAGTCCACTTGATTCATATGTACAGACACAGACAAGTTCACGCTCGAGCCTGCATGCACATCGATGGACATGCTGGTGAACGGCGGGTTCTAGATGCTAAAAGAGAAACAAGAGAATCGCTGCGTGAGCATCGTGGTGATCTCTTCGTGAATGTGATTCATCCTGAAGGCCGGCCACAGCCTGACCCATACACTTTGACAAACAGCAGTAAGGCTGATAGATATACGTCTCCCTACACTTCGTGAAGTTTGATTACTAGCCTGCTTCTTGATAAGGTTATAAGTAACCTGCTCTGAACACTTCTTGAAAGCAGATAAGTAAAGTGCGCTGTGCACTTCTTGAAAAATGAGAGTTATTGCTCTGTACACTTTATGAATAATGAGGTATACTGCTCTGTACACTTCTAGGAGACTGATAGGTAATCTTATCTGCACTCTGTTTGGATACTAAAGACTTATAGGAATATTGCTTTATACACATCATGAAGGGGCGCCTCAGTAGTATAATGGCTACACACTCGCATGTCAGCCTGGTGTTCATGGGTTCGATCCCATACTGACGTAGTCAATTGTTTGCTTGTTTGTTTTTATTTATTTTATTTTATTTAACCTTGGCTGACATGTGGACTAAGCTTAAAATGGGTACCAGGAAATTTGTTCGGAAGTAAAAGCAGCTGTTTTAATATTGTCCAGTTCATGCACCGATTACCGATTGGTCATTCAACATATTGGTTTCATAACATATGCTAATGTCCCTTATGTTGTGTAAAAGGAAACTGTTACTTTAACTAATACGTTTGAAGACTAAGATGTCAACAGCGCTGTACACTGAAGATTTCTTTATATAATGCTATGCACTTCTTTATGACTAATATGTATCCTGCTTTCTACATTTATTGAAAATGTATAGGTATATTGCTTTGTACACTTCTTGAAGACTGATAGTTTGTTTTCATGTCTTGGAGACTGAGACACTTCTTACCCCTGTACACTTCGTCCAAGCTGATTTCTATACTGTTCTGTACCCTTCTCGAAGACTGGGATTTGCACTGCTGTGTACACTTTGTGAAGAATTTATCTAACCTACCTTGTACACTTCGTTAGGCTTGAAAGGTAAACAGATCTGTACAGTTCTTGAAGAATGAAAGGTAAATTACTCAGTAAATTTCTTGAATAGGAGTCGCGGTAGTGTAGTGGCTAGACTCTCGTCTTACAGCTCGGTGTTCTTGAGTTCCTTTAGCATCTGGATCAGGGTCGTGCGGTAGATTTTCTCAGTACGATGCAAGTCTTCGAAATGCCGCCCCTAAATGATGCAAGTCTTCGAAATGCCGCCCCTAAATGATGCAAGTCTTCGAAATGCCGCCCCTAAATGATGCAAGTCTTCGAAATGCCGCCCCTAAATGATGCAAGTCTTCGAAATGTCACCCCCCCCCCTCCTTCGCTATTTATGTCCCCTGCTTACAGTGCCGCCTGATGCGGTCGCCGCTCCGTATCATAGCACGGCACGGCCCTGATCTGGGCAGATTTGAATCATTAACAACCATAACAATTATAGAGCCCATCTAACAAATGACGCCAGGAAATGGATTGGGAAATAAAGGCGACCTGCGTGCTACTGACCCTACCCTTGATCAAGTGCCCATTGGTCTGTAACGGTACACGTTTCACACCACATGTTCAATGCGCCCTATGGTACGTCTACTTTACGATTGTGGAAGATTCGGAGGGTAATGCTCTGTACACTTATTGATGACTGATAGAGGGTAATGCCCTGTACACTTATTGATGACTGATAGAGGGTAATGCTCTGTACACTTATTGATGACTGATGTATGTATAAAACTCTGTACACTTCTTTGACACTGACTTGTATATCGCTCTTTGCACTTAATTGAGATTGGTCGGTATATTGCTTTGTACACTTCTTGGAGACGTCTCTAAGACAGAAGAAGATAAAGGCATCAGATGTGTCAAAAATCCGCGGATTGCCAAATAGTTTGCCTTTCTGCCACGATTTACAGTTATATGTTTATATTTTCTCAACGTTTCTAATGTTTATATTCACATAAGAATAGTGCATTAGGATATATCTTTACAAGCTCCACGATGTGTTCAATTGATTTAACATGGCATATGTATACGTCAATATTAACGTGAGCTATCTGCCGCAAGAGAGCGCAGACATTTGCTTCGCCACACACGGACGTCAGGTTATTGCATATTTGAATGAACATCGAGGACAAGATGTTATCCTCAGTCAAGGCCAGCAGAATCACAGCGTACTTAATGGCGATCACAGTGCAGTAGGGGCGTATCACAGGGGTCCCATTGTGCATTGAACATCCTACAATGTTCTGGGAAGCTATCCAGAGAACGAGGACCGAAAAAGCAAACCGTCACATGATATACTTGGATTTGACCATTGCTTACGGGTCAGTAACCCACCAGACGCTGTGGCAGGCCTTCAGGATGTATCATGTGCCCGAGGAAGGAAATCATAAAGATGCTAAAATAGTATATCTCGTTGTTCCCTCTTCGCATCTCTACCTCGACGTTCACGATAAGATGGATCGACCCCCAGATTGATATAGCAATGGGAAGAACGATTTAAAGCTACTGTTTATGAAGGCCATACATGTAGTTCTGGATGCGATATCCGGCTACGCACAAAGACAAAAACTTAGGAATGTAAAATGTCATTACAATTCGAACAGGCTAAACTCCTTTCAGTGTTGTATTCTTGAGTGTATTTGGCTAATTAGTTAACCCTCTGGAATACTGGGTTTCAACTGTTTTATTCTGACTTATTTCATTCACAATTGTTTTAGTTTTATAATACTATTTTATTATTTTCGCCGATTTACTCCTGTCATTTTGTTTACGTGGACTAAGACCCTAGTCTGGTATGTATCATCATCATATTGTTCCATGTCGATAAGCATAAGCGTGGGCCGTCATGTTTCGACATCTCACGCGATCACCAGAGTCGTTGATCAGCTATGTGTTTTTGTCTCGATTATACCGTGTGGGAAAGCCATCAAGATATTTACCTCCCAGCTTTCCCCTCGTTCTTCTTCCCTCACTCTTGTCAGTTGTTCAATTCTCCAATTTATTTCTTCTCACAGCGTGCCAAACCAATATTTGACTATGTCTAATTTCTCTAATGGGTTTAAGGCTTTGATTTGTTTCTGGTACGACTTGCTCATTTGGTTTTCTGTCTGTCCATGGTGTTCTTTGCAATTTCCTCAGAAACCATATTTCTGCAGTCATCAGATGTTGTTCAGCTTGACTGCACATTGTCCACGTTTCACATCCATACAAAAGTACAGGCTCTATGTATGTATAAGTTTTTGTTTTTATTGTGTGCCTGGGGATTTACAATACATGTTTATTTCATTGTATGTGCAACTCTTTAGAATGGGAGACATCGTCTTATTCTTCTTCAGCGTTCCGAGCCATTGAGGTTCTTTGCTGCAGATACAATTCATCTCCATTCGTCTCTCTGGTTGACCTTCTCTTGCCAGTCGTTGATTCCAAGTGCTTGTAGGTCTGAATATATATACTATCTCTCCACCGTCTTCTTGGTCTACCTCGGGGTCTACGGTCATTTATTTCCTGAGTGTAAGCGAGTTTTGTTTCCCTATTATCTTCCATTCTTTCTATATGCCCCAGCCATTGTAGTCTATTAGCCTAGAATGAGAGACATGGGAGTAAGAATTGGCACGGCAGACGAGAGTGCCTAAAGTCGCTTAAAAGTCGACAGCGTCGACTTCATTGCACCGGGATTTTTATCCTATATGACTCGGTCTCTTTCCGCAGCGCAGAAAGCGTCGCACAAAGCACGAACTCCGTAGCTCCAGCGACGACCCACGGGAATCTCCAAAAAATTTCACTCGTGAACCGAAGGACGCTGCCCGGAATCGAACCCACAACCTTCGGAGCCCGAGTTAAACGGCTTGACCACTTCGCCACGGAGACAAGAGGGGCCCATCGGGAGAATGAGGGGCCTCGTCAACGAACACAGAACTGGCACTTTAAGCATCCGGACTTGATGCATAAGTTGGGGGAGGTGATGGGGGGTGTTGAGCACCTTATGGACATGTCCGGAGTGCAAGAAAGATGCCACACCACAACAGTCATGGTCTACAGGCCGTTTAGCCCTTACACAGCTTTGCTTCTATCGGAGTCATGTCGTTGTAGACAATGTTCTCCCAACCAGGTATCAATGTATCATCTCCAGAAGCTATGGCAGAAAGTTGAGCTCATCATCCCTCCTAGCATCAGCAAAAAAAATTCAAGTAACAATTGTTGAGAGCATGCGTTTCCAACATGTCAATGGGAGTCATTCTAGAGCACCAAAGAAGAAACAACCGGTGCTATTGAACTTAAATGTTACAGAAAAGTTTGTAGAATATTGTTGACAAGATCTCAACATAGAAATTAATTCAGAAACTGGCAATGTGTGTTCAGAAATTGGCGGGGTGTGTTCTTAAACTGGCGGCTGTTTTCAGAAACTGGCGGGAAATTTCACAAACTGCCGGTTGCGTTCACAATGTGACGGGTGTGTTCAGAAACTGGCGGGTGTGTTCAGAAACTAGCGTAGTGTACACGGCTGGTACTAAAATACCAGCACGCCAGTACGATCTCTGTGGAGAGCTGATATAAATGTCAGTAGTTCATGTTTCAGGACATATCATACGGACTGACTTGGACTCGCTCTATGCTGGTGGTGTTTTCTCCACATTTTTGAGGGTAGTTGATTGTCAGCTGTCTCCAACCCATTGTCCCGAGGGGATATATATTGAGTTAATGTGACTGTTTCCAACATTAATGTGTGCATTCCCTGTTTTACTCCCATTTATAGAAGTTAATTACAGGACGTTGCAATCAACTCTGGCAATTTTTGACTGTGTTTGATTCACTAGGTAATTTTACATTAAGTAGTTTGTCAGTGCCGGTCTCCTTGGCTTAGGTCTTAGCGACCTTCTCCATAATCCCATTTATCCACCTGAGCAATCGCAGCTGCGCGAGAATCGGGAGCGGTACTCGTCGCGCCCATTACTTACGGGATATGTGAGCCGACCGTTCAGAAATCAATGGCAAACTACTGAGCGTAATCTTGCCAAGAAATCAACAACAGCGGTAAAATGCTGGTGTTGTCAGCGATGTGCTGTAATAGGATATGCGGGGGAAAAAACGTGTGTCACTGATTAGAGAAATTAAACGTTGACAGTCAAAATTCTTTGAGCACATTATGAGAAGAAATAAATTGGAGAACTTGGTGACAACTGGCAAGATCGAGGGGAAGAGAACGAGACGAAGGCAGAGAAGTAAATACCTGGATAGTTTGGCCACGTGGTATGGCCGAGACAAGAATACTGAGCTGATCCATGACTCTGGTGATCGAGTGAAATGGCGAATCATAACCACCCACGCGTACCGGCATGGCACATGATGGATGGAGTTATGTAATTAATTTCTGAATGACCGATGCCCATACCATCGAAATAAACGCCAGGTTGTCTGCGTCCAGATTGTCTGCAGCTGATTTGGAACCATCATATTGTCAGAAAATTGTGAACGGCATTCACTGCCCGTAAGCCACGTCTCCGGCACTTCCCTTTATAGATATGTTAAAAAAAAATTAATATCCTCTTTACAGGGCATAGTTGTTAACACCAGCATTTTTACTGCTCTTGTTGATGCCTTGGCAAGTTTACGTTCAGTAGTTTGCCATTGATTTCTGAACGACCAGCTCCCATAAAAACAAGTTAAAACCCAGCGCGACACGGTCTGCTGCCAAATCGGTCGCAGCTGTGTTTAGAACGCAGGTAAGCAGGCTCATCTTCGACTATTAAAGAGAGGGGCAGACTGGCAAACCACGAATCCCTGCATCCAGGCCGTTAAAATGTGATGATCCTAGCAGATTACAGATCCATGGCAGGTTCCTGCTTCGGCAATTGTGTCTTTTAATACATCGTTTCTTTTATTTCATATGTATTCTCTCTCTCTCTCTCTCTCTCTCTCTCTCTCTCTCTCTCTCTCTCTCTCTCTCTCTCTCCTGTGTGGATGTGTTTGTATGTGTGTTTATGCATGTGTATATGTTTGTGTGTGTGTGTGTGTGTGTGTGTGTGTGTGCCTGCAGTGTATGCGAGGGAGTGTGTATTTGTATCTTATTGAGTGTGTGCATAACTGTGAGAGCTTGTGCAAATGATGTAAGTATGCATGCAGGTATGTATGTGTGCGTGTGTGTTTATGGATGTGCATGTGTTCGTGTGTCTGCCTGTCTCATAACTGGTAATATGTATTGTGTATGTCTACAAAATCAATTTGACAATGTTGTTTTCTCCTATGTGAATGTAACATGCACAATTGATGAATGAAAGATGAGTAATTGGAATGGCCGAATGTAAGACGGGCCTGTGTGCCCAATTTTTGACCCTTTGAAAATAAAGTTCGTTCGTTCGTTCGTACTCTCTCTCTCTCTCTCTCTCTCTCTCTCTCTCTCTCTCTCTCTCTCTCTCTCTTTCTCTCTCTCTCTCTGCATAACTAACAGTAACAAGTTATTTTTTAATTATCTACAACTTTACTGGCTTCGAACACAGAAGCCACAAACAATATGTTGCATGATTTATTGCCTGGTATATTTCACTGCATCTCCTCATGTGCATACTGTAGAGTTATATATCATTGGAAGCGAATACATGAAGAATTTTTAGGCTGAAATACTTTCAACACATGATCACAGGGACTGTTCGAATGTGGAGCATTTGCCATCCCCGCGGTAATCTTAAATTTACAACAAAACCTTTCTGGTTGCACAAAACTGTCGTGAAACGTCTAATTCCTAAGGCTCACTATATTTGAGCAATCGTTTATTGTTCATTGAATACAGCATACGAAACGCTTTTTCTTTGCTAACTTTATGCCCCTAATTTACGAAATATTGAGAAATCGCCGAGGTCGACGTTTTATAGTCTGTAGACTGGACAGGGATTACTAAAGATTGATTAACTCTCTTTTCTGCCCACAGTGGCATGTGTGTGTGGTCTCTGTGTTAACAGATTCAATGCCAAACAAACAGTAGATTTGCTTCAACAACAAAAAAAGGATGGCGAATAATGGCAAGTAAATGGGAAGACTTAATCGTTGCTAATATGGTAGCAGACATATTGTATTATAACACAATGACAACATTTCGGCGATATATAACCCCGTGACAGATACGGGAAGTAATTTACTTCGATTAATCATCCCATGGCTCTCAATCAGTTAAACCCACTAAAAGAATACGTTGCTTTTAATGATTTCAATGTTTTCAATGTTTCTTTTTTAATGTTGCATTCTTACCGAACCATCTTCAAACACACAACTGGTTTCAATGTTTCTCGTTTATATTGCATTCTTACCGAACCATCTTCAAACACACAACTGGTTTCAATGTTTCTCGTTTATATTGCATTCTTACCGAACCATCTTCAAGCACACAACTGGTTTCAATGTTTCTCGTTTATATTGCATTCTTACCGAACCATCTTCAAACACACAACTGGTTTCAGTGTTTCTCGTTTAATGTTGCATTCGTACCGAACCATCTTCAAACACACAAATTGCCAATCTCTGTTGTACCTTGTCCTTCACCTCAATGGCTGTCCCAGACCTGCGATCGTGCAAGTTCATTCAACAACCATGACACTCGTAGTATGTGCTTGCTTGTCAAGGAGGACAGCCAAACTTTTCTCCAGACGTTCATAGAACTTGCCAGTTTCCGCGGAATCCTCAAGCCATTCTAAACAGCAAGTGGTGTTGTACAGGGCAAGCATGGGTGCTTTCATATCCCGTGCCTCAATCTCATCCAGGACTATAACGATCAGAGAGGGCAGGTCGTGTGTGATGACATGGCTGCAGATAGAAACAATGTTAGAGTGTAGTATTGTCATTGTCTCTGGATTAAGGGTTGGTGAATTGAGTTTCACAGTTCCCCGAACATATGGAGTCGAGAGGTTCGAAATCAGCGGCATTCTATTTTGGAGCAAAAAACTTTGCGTTGATTTTGATTATATGACCGTCGACCATTAAAAAAATTAATGGCAAACTATTCAAAGCAGAAATGCCTAGTTAATTACAAGCAGGCAATAAATGCTGGGGTTCATTGCAACGGCCTGTAAAATGAATTGTAACTAACTTTTATATATTTATTATTTTCCATGACACACATGCCGTTTCTCACGTTCAGTATCGTCATTTGTGAACAATATTTTTAGAGGCAATGAAAATCAACATCTTTTTTATTTCTAAACTTTAAAAAAAAAAAGAGAGAGAACATGAACACAATGTCCACGGATATCGAAGAAAACTGGCTAATAACTAGCATCATCTATCTAAAACTGAAATCATCGTTATCATGTACTATGCCGATACGCGTGGCCGGCCGAGTTTCGGCGTCTCACACGATCACCAGAGTTGTGGATCAGCTCCGTTTTTTTTGTCACGATTATGCCATGTGATCAAGCCATCTAGATATTTACCCCTCTGCCTTTACCTTGTTGTTTCGTCATCTACCCCCCAACCACCAATCTCGCCAGTTGTCACTAAGTTCTCCAGTTTATTTATTCTTGTAACGTTACCCAAAAAAAAAAAAAACTTTACTAAGTCTAATTTTTCTATTGAGTTTAATGGGTTTGATTTGTTCCTTGTAGAACTTGGTCATTGGTTTTTGTGTCTGTCCACGGTATTCTTTACGTGTTCCTCAAAAACCCCATTTCCACTGCAATTAGATGGTTATAAGCTTGTCTGCTCATTGTCCACGTCTCACATCTATATAAAAATACCTATGTGAGCACTTCAACACTCTTTTTTCTCGTTGCAATTGACATCTTGACACTGAAATTCTTTGGCCATAAAACAATGACACGCCAACAAGTTTCTATATCCTCTGCAGGTTCTCCAACCTCATACAACATCAAGCTTAAGGTGTCTGCATTGTCCTGCGTTCATCTTCGTACAAGTCGACCGCTGTCTCTTTTTCCAGTAACAACGCCCTCCACCAATGTTCTTTCCAACAATGTTCTTTCCAACAATGTTCTTTTCAACAATATTATTTCCAACAATGTTCTTTCCAGTAATGTTCTTTCAAACAATATTCTCTCTCTACCAATGTTCTTTCCAACAATGTTCTTTCCAACAATGTTCTTTCCAACAATGTTCTTTCCAACAATGTTCTTTCTAACAATGTTCTTTCTACCAATGTTCTTTCCAACAATGTTCTTTCCAACAATGTTCTTTCTACCAATGTTCTTTCCAACAATGTTCTTTCTACCAATGTTCTTTCCAACAATGTTCTTTCCAACAATGTTCTTTCCACCAATGATCTTTCCACCAATGTTCTTTCTAGCAATGCTCTTTCCAACAATGTTCTTTCCAACAATGTTCTTTCCAGTATTGTTCTTTTCAACAATGTTCTTTCCAACAATGTTCTTTCCACCAATGTTCTTTCCAACAATGTTCTTTCCAACAATGTTCTTTCCAGTAATGTTCTTTCCAAAAATGCTCTTTCCACCATTGCTCTTTTCAACAATGTTCTTTCTACCAATGTTCTTTCCAACAATGTTCTTTCCACCAATGCTCCTTTCAACAATGTTCTTTCCAACAATGTTCTTTCCACCAATGTTATTTCCAACAATGTTCTTTCAAACAATGTTCTTTCCAACAATGTTCTTTCCACCAATGTTCTTTCCAGCAATGCTCTTTCCAACAATGTTCTTTCCAACAATGTTCTTTCCAACAATGTTCTTTCCAACAATGTTCTTTCTACCAGTGTTCTTTTCAACAATGTTCTTTCTATCAATGTTCTTTCCAACAATGTTATTTCCAACAATGTTCTTTCCACCAATGTTCTTTCCAACAATGTTTTTGCCAACAATGCTCTTTCCAAGCCACCGCAATGTTTAAAATGGCAAAAGCATTTCATCTTCTGAGACATGATGCTTGTAATAAGCCAGTGCCTAGTTATATATGAAGCTTGAAATAATAACAAATAACAATAACAACAATAAATCGTAAAATAAGCTTTCGTTGTTTTTTTTTATCGAAATGAAATAAACTGATAATGAGATAGAATATTATGTTTCCACTTTAATTATATTCGAAAATTTATGTAATACTTTTTCACATGGCTAATTTCTATATCATCACCATCATCATCAAGTGCCATACCAGCTGGTGTAGGCGTTCATGTCTTTCCACAGATCTCGGTCTTTGGAGTTCTGGATCAACTCTGCTGATGATATTTCTCCATGCCACCGTCTCAATCCATCCAGCATCATTTCTCTTGGTTGGCTGCTGCCTCTCTTCCCCTCGATCTTTCCAGTCGTCACTAACACTATGTTCTCAACTGCCTTTCTTCTCATCACATGATCAAATAAAAAAGCTATTTGTCTCTTTCTTATTGTTGTATGTGATGTTCTAGTTTCATCAGTCTCTTTCACACAACTGTCGTTAGTTACTCGGGCAGTCCGAGGAATTCGCAACATTCGTCTTATGTGTCACATTTCAGTTGCTTTCAAGATCTTCTTAATTTGTTCATTTATATTCCAAGATTCACTGGCATACAGCAAAACTGGTTCTATGTAGAATTTCAGCACTCACTTTCTTACATTCAATGATAGTGACTTATCGCATAAGATATTCTTCATTTTCTGAAATACAACCTTTGCTTGCCCTATTCTGCTCTTAATCTCTGTTGTGCAACTTGCATCTGTTGTTATAAATGCATCTAGGTATTTAAACTTATCCACTTGATGAAGAATTGCCCCTTCTATTTCTATTTCACATTTTGGTGTTACATTTTTCTTCGATGCCACCATTGTTACTGTTTTCTTGATATTAAAGGAGAGTCCTTTCTTAGCACTGTCCGTTACTACAACGTCCAACAATTGTTGTAGATCTTTTGCTTTATCCGCCACCAATACTGTGTCATCTGCATTAGCTTATACTGTTTATGTAACCTCCGATTAGTATTCATTGCTTTTCTTTGATCTCTCTTCAATTTCTATATCAGGTCCTTAAAACAATCCAATGTCCGATACAAATTTTGCAATGGAAAATCTATGTGGTGCAACGTTCTCTTTACTGCTTGAAGAACTTATTTATTTTGAGTAATTATTACTCAGCCGGTCTCTGTAGCTAAGGGCTTGCGAACGCGGTTTGTGAGCCCGTATACCCGGGTTCGAAACACAGCGGTGCTGGTTTTTTCGAAAAAGGTATAGGAGCCGATCATTCAGAAAGCAATGGCAAACTACTGAACGTAAAATTTGCCCAGGAATCACGAACAGCGAAAATGCTGGGGTTGACTGCTACGTCCTGTGAAGGACATGCAACTTAATTACTTCAACACTATGCAGGACTTGCGATGTGTCCGTAAAAATAGTAGCGCTTGTTCTTAACTTCAGATGAACGGATGGTGGGGTAGAGGGTTCATTTCCTATAATAGTCAATTGGACGTAACCGTTGACATCTCGTTCAGAAAGCAAAGACAAACTATTGCAAGTAAATGTGCCTAGAAAATCAAGCAGGGGTTGATAACGACGTCCTGCAAGGGGTATGCAACATTGTTTACTGCTGCTGTATTTGAGCGGGCGTGTTGTTGAGAAGATTAGGTCGCCATATTAGCAACGGTTTGAGCGCAGACGCTCTATCCGTGAATGGAACAACGTGAGCACGCGAGTTACAGTGACATGTTTTGAGAACATGTTCTTTCCTATGGCAACATTCGGATGTGAGTGAAGATCGATTTCGCAATTACTACAGGAGAACATGGGGGATGGGGTTGGTGGGGGGGGGGGAGTTTTCAGCTTAAATGTTATGAGAAGAATTCTTAGAATAGCGTGGAGTGGACAAAGAAAAAGATAATACTTACAATCTACATGATCTTAAAATCGTAGAGATCTGGCTCAAAAACGGCATCAGGTCTCGGAAAACGAAATACTTTGGTCATATTAACAGATTCATTGCCAAACGAAAATTACGTTAAGACTAAACCTGGTACACAATCAAATGAACAAGTATTATAATGTAAATTCCCTTTCCATGAGCATTGAAATTACGGAAGATACCACGAAATTAAAAACAAAAAAATAAAAATAACCCGATAACATTAGAATGGCGATACATAGTCCCTCTGCTCAAATGAGAGGTGACATTTGGCGTTATATTATCCCTCGACACTGAAACAGTTAGACTTCATAGTGACTGTGGATGATAAATCAATTCAGAAGTATTGTATGGCGCTTATAGAAGTAGAAGGTTTCCCCACCAGCCCTGGCTGTTAGCTGTTCATTGGTGCACTGTAAGGCCTACCAGCATGTGATCGTCCTAATACTTCAACAGTAGGTCAGCATCGCCGAATGGTTAACAACGCGTGTTCTTAACCATCCAGTGCGCTGATGCTGAGGTATGGGGTTCAAACCCTACACCGGACAGTTGGACTAAAATGTTGACCTTTCGTCTTTAACCTGGGGTGTAAATTACAAGTACCTTTGATTTCGGAGTGTGTTCGCCTGAAGGCGAGGGACACCTTTAAAGGGAAAGCTAATCCACCCGCAAAACTGAGTCCAGCACTACTAGGAGTGGTGTGTAAGGACTACGCTTGAGTTCAAAGCGAGCGAGTGCAAAACAGAAAAATAAATACGTTAATAAATACAGAAAGTGAATTGGGTCAGCTTTACAAGAACACCATCACAAGTGACAGAATAGGCGTTACGGTTAGACAGCCTTTGTCAGCATTCAAAAACAACGGTACTGATACTGTCTGCCTATAGTACATTGCCGTGTAGTACACACCTTACCGAGGATTCGAACCTCAGTTCTCAGAGTCTCTGACCTCAATTCTCATATTTATCTAGGAGACATGTTACTAAATACCCCAACATCATCATCATCATCATCATCATCATCAAGTGCCCTGCCAGCTGGCGTAGGCGTTGATGGGGTCAGTCAGTCCTCACAGACACAGCTAAATTTTAAAAACAAACACACGAAATAGCAACTTAGGTTTGCATCTAGAGATGTCTAAAGCCAAGGGCACAAAACTCGTACTGTGTGCCATGAGCTCTGAAGGTCAGCTGACAGGATGGGACATAGTGGGGAAAGTATAAGCTGGGGTAAATAATTATTGAGGAGGAGTGCGCGTTGGTGTAATGGTTCGACAGTTTTGCTGACAATGGCAAGGGCGCTTTCCTATAGTACCCGACACGAGAGAGCTGACAGATTAGGTAAGGAAGGAGCAATAGCATGTTGATGTACCTGTTATAAACCCCCACAAGCAAATAATGTTCAAATCGGTTAGAAAGCCGCCAACACCAGCTCACCTTATAGACAGACCAGATCAAATCATTATGCTGCGCCTAAGAACAGGATACAATAGATTACGCAACCACGTGTATACACAATTCAAAATTAGCACATCAACCATGGGGATTGGCCCCACAGACAGCAGAGCACATACTCCAAGACTGCCCAAAATACGACATACCTACGCACATCTTCTGGCCTAGAGAGACGACAGTGGAAGATACACTATGGAGTAAACTAAGACAGACAGTTAAATTCATACTAAAGAAAGTTAGTTGCATATCCTTTACAGGTTGCAGTCAACACCAGCATTGTTTGCTGTTGTAATCTCTTGGCAAGTTTACGTTTAGTAGTTTACCATTGCTTTATGAACGACCGGCACCCATACCATTTCGTTTAAAAAAAAAAAAAACTCAACGGGGTCTGCTGCCAAATCGCGCGCAGCGGTATTTCGAACGCGGGTATGCGGGATCACGAACAGTGTCAGTAACACCTTCGCCATGGGGCAGGCTAAATTCATACTAGAGACAATTCAGTTATAAGCAAATTTCAAGCGAACGAAAGAAGACATGGTTTCGATGCCGCATCTTATCGTTCACAACGGAAGGAAGAGATTGGCCGCCTATTCCCCCGTGCACTTAACACTTTGCATAGCCACAATAGTTTTCTACTACGGAACTCTTTTCACTTGCGCCTGAGACACCAGTGCACTAACCACTGTGAAGGACATGACACCGGAAATGTTTGTTTGAGGCTTCCGGCCTTACTGCAAGGTTAAGTTTATCTCAGTGAACTTTCACCTCCGTCCAAATCTCCAAATAATCTGACGATGTGGAGCGAATGCATACACATGATCGTCACTATCAAGTGTTCTGCAGTCATTTTGAGCAATCTTAGATGTGCAATCTTTGCGCGCGTTATAGATTTCTTTCTTTCTGTCATTCTGTTGTTTATTTTTCCTCCCACCTTTCTTTCTTCCTAATGTGTTGTCTTTCATGTCTTCCCTCGGTCTTTCTTTCTTTTACTCCATCCATTCATCCATCCATCCATCCATCCACCCACTCACCCACCGATCTATCTATCTATCTACCTACCTACCTACCTACCTACCTACCTACCTACCTGCCTGCCTGCCTGTCTGCCTGCCTGCCTGCCTGTCTGTCTGTCTGTCTGTCTGTCTGTCTGTGTCAGAATCTGGAATGTCTCCAACCGAGATGCAGGAACATCGTTACGCCCGCCAGGCGAATAGTCCCCAACTGGGATGCAGTAACATCGTTACGCCCGCCAGGCGAGTATTAGTTACCTGCCCACAGGTTGCTGGCTGACGCAATAGCCAGCGGTCAGGCAAGGACAACGCAAGACGCACGCAGGCCTCGTGAAGCAAATCCACAGAGGGCAAGCGCTTTGCGAGAAACAGACAGACAGCTTGGGGTACTCGGACCAGACAGGACGTATAGAGAGAGAAAGGCTTGTGTAGTTCTGTGCCCGAAAGTCGAGTGCTTGTACATCTTGTGAGATAGACTGTAAGCTGTGGGTTGTCTGTAAGTGTATTGATGTATAACATATGTAGTGTAATGATTATCACATGCCAAACTAGATCGTATTGCATGTGATCGGTAAATAAATCCATTGAACTTCGTGTCGTTGTGTCTCAAGTCCAATCATGTTGTACTTGTACTTGTCTCACATGTGTTAGGGATAACGAGCCAAGTTTAAGACTCTGACAGTCTGTCTGTAACTATCTTGCCAGCATACCTATCTGTCTGCGTTGTCTTTTTTTTTTCTATTCTATTGTGTTCGTTTATCTATTTCCTTCTTTCTTGTCTCTTTGTGCCTTGCGCCCCCCCCCCCCTCTCACTCTGTCTATCTGTCTGTCTGTCTGTCTGTCTGTCTGTCTGTCTGTCTGTCTGTCTGTCTCTCTCTCTCTCTCTCTCTCTCTCTCTCTCTCTCTCTCCCTCTCTCTCCAGTTTGAAGTCAACCGGATGCTAATATGGAACAGATCGCTTTGCGTTGTTTTTCACACGTGTATAAGCATCGGCCTTTCAGAAATCAATAAAACACTATTGAATGAAAAATTACCTAGAAAATCACAAACAGCCAATACATATTTGTGTTGATTGTGACGTCCAATAAAGGTGATGCAACAAGCTTAGATGGTTGAGAACTCGGCTATGGACACATGTATATGGACAAATGTAAATGCAAAAATGTAAAGGACATGTAACAAGCTTAGATGTTTGAAAACTCGGCTATGGACAAACGTAAATGGAAAAATGTTAATGTAAACATGCAAATGTAAAAAAAAAATGTTACTTAAAAATGTAAACGTAAAAATGTAAATGAAAGAATATAAATGTAAAACTGTAAATGTAAAAATATAAATGCAAAAATGTACATGTACATGTAAAAATATAAATGTACAAATGTAAATGTGAAAATGTAAGGGACTCTTTTACACATCTAAGACGCATTGGAAATGTGGTGCTATACTCGTATATTTACCGGCCATCGACACTGCGTGCGTGACGTGATCAGTTTGCCGCCGGTCACCTTTACTGTCCACGACATAGCCTGGTAGCCCATTGTAGGCAAATGTACATGTCGTAGTGTATATTTGTCGGAGTTACTAATATGGAATATGTGTGAATATACAAGATGGTTAAGTGTAGTTGTGCGACTAGTACAAATGAAAAATAAGTAATTATATATATATATATATATATATATATATATATATATATATATATATATATATATATATATATATATATATATATATATATATACTGTCATTTACTGCCAATATAGTACCTTGCGGTGTATGGCAGAGGGGTCTTTGAGCCTGAGGAATTAAGGCCGCCTGGCTAGTGCAGTCGCCGCGAACTGTGCAGGTTAGGATTTTCTTTTTTCCCCCGACAGAAAAAAATCCCTATATATATATATATGAATAATGAATATGAATTCTATAATGAATATAATTCTTCATGTAGTAGTATCGGTGTGTGTTTGTTGTGTGTGTGATGCCGAAGGCTTTGGTGACAACATCAACTGTGTTACCTGTGATGGTGCTCTACTACAGCTGACCGACTCTACTGCTCGTGTTTTGCTGATTTACTCAGTGTCTATAACACATCTGACTGGAGGCCAGCACGGCCAAATGGGTAAGAGCACTCTCTCTTAAACATCCGGTGCGCTGATGCCGTGGGGGATTATTCAACCCCTACACAGGTCAGTTGATCTAAAAATCTGACTTTTGGTCCTTGATTTGATGACATAAATTGCAAGAACCTCAGAAGTGGGCGTGGATTCGCCCGAAGGAGGGGACACTAGTAATAGGGAAAAATAATCCACACGCAAAGATCAGCCCAGTGCACTAGAAGTGCATGTGCATTGACTACGCTTGAATTCAAAGCTAGCGAATGCGCCTCCCTCCCCCCCCCCCCCCCCCCCCAAGAAAAAATGACTTAGAAGCGTGACGACCAGAACTAAGAGAAACACAGAAGACTTGGCTTACGTAACGATCCATTCAAAGAAAGCCTTCTTCGGACCGCAATGGCGTGGGCGACGAAATTGCCAAATCGGGACAGAAAACCTTGGTCTTGGGTAGCTGAAGCTTGAGAACATGTGTTTCAATCTACAAGCGTGTGTGTGCGACGACATGGCGTGCATAACACGTATTAACTGAAATCAAATCAAAGAGTGTGAATAGACCCCATTGACTGATATCAAATCGATAACTACAGCAGTGATCATCGCGACTCGTTTATGTTATTTCTTAAATGTAGGGGGGGGGGGGCATGTTGGAGTAGCGTTGTGTGTAGATTTTAACTCATTCGGTCTACCTGTAAATGATATATTGTAATACGTACACACTAAGACATCATTTGATCAACATAACCGCCTCATAACAATTAGAAAACCATTTCGTAGGATACTAGTGATAACACATCTTGTGTGCCCTTTGAACAACGTAAACGCTTCAGCAACAATTAGAAAACCAGTTCATAAGATACTAGTGACAACAAATGTTCATGTCTTTTCATCAACGCAACAGCTTCAACGACAATTAGAAAACCAGTCCATAAGATACTAGTGATAACACATGGTGCAGGACATTGCGATCAACCCCAACACCAGGTAGGTCAACTCATCTCATCTTGTTCCTCTTGTACCTTGTGATGTTAAGGTTGACTTTCTAGGCAACTACAGTATACGTTCAGTAGATTGCCATTGTTGTCTGAACAAAACATCAACTTTAAAGTCTAACTGACCTGTGAAGGGGGTTGAACCCCATACCTCGCCGTCAGTGGAAAACCAGTTCATAATTATTAATTCCCGCGGCTCTAAGACGACGTTGCCGAATCAAAATTGATAAGAGTGCTCGCTTTTGAACTGTATGTGCGCTGATAGCGAGGTCATAGTTTTAATTCAAACAGCGGCATGAAGTTGGTCTGAAACGTTGACTTCTGGATCAGAAGTTAGTTAGTCGACAGATCATCCTCATTGCACATCGAACCATTCAGTCCTCAAGTGCTTGGATCCCCCCCCCCCCTTTCAGCAAACCCCGCAGCGTGTGGCGGCTCACGACACCAGTTCTGTGTTGGTTTATTACTCTTCTTTGGCTTCATGCGTAGTGTT
>OY992878.1:116079099-116111599 GCA_963921405.1 Cepaea hortensis
GACGTCTTTAGTCCCCTATATGGTCTGGAAGAGATAGAACCAACATTCTCCGTTAACTGATTTTATTGATTGACTGGTTTATTAGATTGATTCATTTATTAAAGAAACGATATCCTCGCTTTCCAGGAAACAAAGGAAGTTAAGTCCAGAACTAGCACCACATCACTCGGGACATTCCCATACGTGCCCCGTAATCATCTACAACAGCCAGCGAAGAGTCCCAATACTAATGATACCAGTAGCAGTTTGATTGTGTCCATGTGACCTTTCCTCTGAGTTTTTGAGTGTGGGCCAGATCCTCTGGTCACTGCCTGAAGCACCGTTCTCTTCAAACCGTCATGATATACCCGTTCTTCTGTACAATTTACACGATTCCAAAGGGCCTCCACCACATCTGCCTTATCATACACCAATACCTCACCAAATGGTGCAGACCCAGCTAATCTGTCCGTATGCTCGTTCCCCACCACACCAGCATGTCCTGGGGAAAATACAACAGATGCTCTATATTTTTGATTCTTGAATTGAAGCCTACCACTCTGCCCGAAGAATTGCCCGCCTTCACCTTTCTTTCATCATAGTTTGAGTCCGTCACAAACAAACAAGTTCCCGATTTGATGTGGTTGAGACAGAACAAGCATGCTTTGTTAACTGTTTCATAGATTGATTTGTTGATTGATTGACTGACTGATTTGAAACAATCGACATCATAGAATTCCAGGCAAATGCCGGAGTGCACGTCACTAATCCAGTTTGGTCCAACAAAGTCAGAAACAAACTTACACGTTAATTGACTAGTTGATTGATGTATTGATAGATGATTGATGTATGTATCGATTGATATTTGATTCGTTGACTGAAGAATCAACACCATAGTATTTTGGGCAGCATCTGTGCTATAAATCCTACAAGAAAAATAAGTCAATAGAAAGTGCACAATATCAATGCTAACTAGCACAAGCTCAACGGAATTTTCCATGCACAGTAATTCTCTTTTGTAGATTGACAAGTCAACGAACAAGTTAACAAAATGAAAGTAACGGACCCTTTTTAACGCCCTGATGCTATTTGGATATATGGTGTTAACCCGATATGTGAATTAACCAGTCGGCACTCTGGTGTGGTGTGGTCGCCCGAGAGCGAGGATACATTAAAAAAAAACATCTTTTCCTCGATAAGGATTCGAACATATATCCACCGGGACTGCAGTAGATGAACTAGCCACTGTACTACTTCGGCTCGTACGAAAATATGCAAGATGACAACGGACGTAACAGTAAAAGATGTTAAAGTAAATAATAAGTGAAATCATAAATAGTAAGCTATATATATATATATATATATATAACAAATTAGGAAGAGCTTGGAAGCAACAGAGATGTGGTTCCTCAAGCGAATGTTACGAATTCCTTGCACTGCCAGAGTAATTAACAACGATTGTCTGAAAGAGGCTAATGAAATTAGAACAGTATATACAACAATAAGAAAGAGACAAACAGCTTTCTATGGTCATGTGATGAGAAGAGAGGCATTGGAAAGCATCGTGACGGTTGGATAGATCAAGGGGAAGAGAGACAGAAGCAGACCAAGAGAAATTATGCGGGTTGGACTGAGACAGTGGCATGGAAGAATATCATCGGCAGTGTTGATCCAGAACACCAAAAACCACGATCTATGGAGAGACATTAACGCCTACGCCAGCTGGCAAGGCACCTGATAATAATATATCCTGCTTGCTCCCATTGGAGCATAGGCCCTCAACCAAGAAACTGCAAGCCGTCCAATGTGTTGCTGTCTCATGCAGCACCGCCTATGCCCTCCCTCTATTATCCATTTGTCTCTGTTTCTCAACTCCTTGTTGCCCTGGGTTCCCCTTACGCTAATACTTCAAAGCGTCCGAACCCGTTGATCGCTTTCTCCGTTCATTTTTCCCCAACGCGATCTCCCCGTTTCCCGTGTCCGTCCGATCAGATCTTACTCCTTGTGTATGTCGGTGGGTACCAGACAAAGGGCGTTTTAGTTACATACACAAGTATAAATAAACATACATCCTACCTCAAGCACAGGAAGCAACCGCTCAACCACCCAATCCCGATCATCTTTACAGTAAACTACGAAGAGGTCGTACTGGAAACAGCCAGGCAAGTCTGAGTCGCCGCGGCGAGATGCCCGCCTCTCGTACATCATTAACCGAATGTTCCATCTGTATCGGTATAGCAACGCAAACACAACAAACACCACAATCAGAATCGACAGGCAAACAGTAAACAGAATGTAGCTTTGCCGACTCAAAAGGCACGCCTGTTTACTCAAGACGTAGCTTTGTACAGACGTGTTCAGAAAGTTTGAGCATTGATAATTGTTGAAATACATGAATTGTTTGAATTTGTCTTCCTTAAGCCAAGATCGGAACCAGAGCAAGTCACAATCGCAGAAGTACGGGTTCTGGCTTAGGTTTATCTTTTCTAGTCGAAGTTGCGTTTCAGATGAAAATGCATTTGGTTTCACATTGGTGATTTGATTCTCGTTCATGTACAGGTTCCGTAGAGACAACATGCCATCGAAAGCTCCCTCTGGGATTTCTTTAATGGCGTTGACATAGATAAAGAGCTTTTCCAGTTTCAGCAACCTTGAAAATGCTGTCACCGGTATAAATTGCATTTCGGTGGATGACAGGTAGATAAACTTCAGAGCCGGTGTGTTATTTAGCAGTTCTTCAAACATATCTTCGTTCATATCATTGAGGTTATTGTGATCAATGTCCAGAACGCGCAAATGAGCACAGCCTTGGAATAATTTGTTGCTGACGTCTTGGCTGGCAAATTGTACTTTGTTTCTGGACATGTAGAGACTTGTCATAACAGATACGTTGAAAGCTGATGGTCCAATTTTAGTGATTCCAGAATTCATTCTGTCTAAATGCAGCGCTTTCAGAGAACGCAGAGAAGTAAATGCGCCTTCAGGAATTTCCGTGATGTTATTTGACTGGAGATTTAAAGTGACTACTTTTGACAGGCAAAACTTGTCTCTTGGAGGTAAAGATAGAATATAGTTATGTCCCAAGGTGAGCTGTGTCAAACGTGGGAACAATGGCATGTATTCCTCGCCAACTTTCTTCCCTGGCAATGTTGCTGTTTCATTTAAATGCCCCATGTTCTCTGAATGTGCACATGCGTATTTAACATCATGGCCAAAGTCCGTTATGCTGCCTGCATTGCTGCAAGTATCTGGGAAGACTGTGATAGTGTTGTTATCCAAATATAATCCTTTGAGGTTACACAAGGGAGCGGAGACAACATTCTGAATGCTGGAGAAGGTGACACTTAAGTACTCAAGTTTATCAAACTTCGCGAACACTCCTAAGTCAAGGGTTGGCATATAGTTCAAATCCATGTAGATTTGTGACGTATGTATGTTTGAATGGTTCTGAAAGTAATCACTCGGCACCTGTCCCAGGTCTAGTCCGACGATGTCCAGCCTCAAACTGGGAGGGTAATCAAAGACGGCGTGCAGATTTGGGTAATTCAGGACGTTGTCGTTTAGAATGAGATACTTGAGATTGGTGAAGCGACCAAACGTCTCTTTGGAAATGGTTAGCAGTTTGTTGGAGCTTAAATCTATGGCAACAAACTGAGAAACATTCGCGAAGAAGCTGTCGTCCAAACCCCTGATGTTATTATAAGCCAAACTGAGACATTTAATATTGGACGGAAAGCTGGGAGCGTAAGCGATATTCGGGCGATGCTGTCTCCCAGAGCAGTCGGCCAGACCTCCTCTGCAGTAGCATTTTGAGGACCCCAGATGGTAGCATAAGTGTGTCGGGCTACCCTTGCTGATGTCACACAGTCTTTGTATCACGGATTTAGACTTCTCCTGAATCTTGCGAAGGATGTCTCTTGCAATCCGTTTGTGTTTTACACTGCTTTTGTTCTCATAATCCGGCTTTACAAACCCACCTTTGCGCTGTTTATTTCTGGAAATCTTGTCGTCAGGTACATGTTCTTTGTTTTCCGACTGTATGGTTATATATGGTAAGGCATATACCGACTTTTGAAAACTGGTTCTTGAAGGGATACGAATCTCCCGCTGTAGGTTAAGCTGATTTGCCCTAACCTGATATTTAGGGAAATTCGTTTCCGTTGTATTTCCTACTGGCATATCTGTTGTGCCCAGAATCTGGTTCTGTCCCCCAGTATTGACCTCTCGTGACGTTGCCTGCCCACGGTCCACCTTCTTGTCAAACCCAGACGATGCATTTGTCAAAACTGAAGCGCCAAACACAGACATTGAAACTGTATTTTTAATCCGAGACAACGGATTCCGTACACCGCCATGACTTCCATCAGTCAGTATTGATATTCTCGGGAAACTGAACACCACACAGAAAGCTATCACACTGCAGCGAATCATTATCCTCACAGATTCATACTCCCATGGAAAATAAAAAAAGTCGTCTTTAAATTCAGTGCATATGCATTAATGAAGGCCACTCAATGCAAACAAACTATATGACTATTCAACCCCGAGCTGGATTTTAAATGGCGGGGGATCAGCTCGCTTCGCCTGGGAATTCCCGAAACGTCACTGTTGGCAAATATTGAATAATCGGGTCGTGGTACTCTTTGAAGGCCGGGTCACAGGGACAACCCTGAGCTTGAAACTTGGTATGCAAGTTAACTTGCGCGGTTAATTTCAGCTAGCAAATATAGGCATCAAACTAGACGGGTAAACGGGGTAGTTTACTCCAGCCTACCAAATAACAGCGACAATGAAATGGCTTTGGTAAAGGATTAACGTTCTTTTAATTGCGTCAATAAACAGCATATTCACACCAACCCTATGCTACCAAACTCAAACTTAGACTTTACCCGAATCACACTCTCGCAAAACCGATACGTGCGAGATGAGATGCCTGAGAAGAACTGCCAACTTAACAATCCGAGACCGAGTAAACAATGCTGTTATCAGATAGACAGTATTGATCAACACCTTGTGTCACATTTATGGAAAGACAGGAGATCAAGTGGTTTGGCCATGTCGTTAGAATGCAACACCAGCAACTACCATCACTGGCCTTACATCAACGATCATCTGCGACGAGACCAAGAGGACGTCCAAGAAGAAAATAGATTGACGACATCAAAGACATTGTACAATCACACGTAATGACACTATCCAGTGCCGCCCACCGGGCGCTGGAGCGCAAATTATTCCTCCCCACGACGCTATGGCGGTGGCGAATGTGACTGATAAGGCCAATTCGCGCTGTAAATGTTCGTCCACAGTGGATGCATGCGAACAAATGGTCATTTTCACCATGATGAACCATCTTACGTCCCTCACGCTCTGTGTGTGACTTATCCGCAAGTTCTCTCCTTTGTCTTTATTCCATTTCTGATATTTGTCCTCCATGCAACACATTCAGCGGCGACTTGCTCCGCATATGCATTATCAATGCCTGTATCAGTCATGTCCCGCTTACACACATCTTTGTATCGTAGTAGAGGCCGACCCAGAGATCTCCTACCCACCTGTAATTTACCAAAAAAGATGTCCTTTGGTATTCTACCATCACCCATCCTCCTAACTTGTCCTATCCATCTAAGTCTACGAAGAATGAGCATGGAATACACCGCCACACAGCCTGATCTTTCCAATACTTCAGTATTTGTGATTTTGTCTTGCCACGTAATACCAAGTATTCTTCGCAGACACCGCATATGAAAGCTGTTTAAACGTTTCTCTTGGTGTAAGTTGTCCAGCCTTCACTGCCATAAAGAAGAGTACTACGGACACATTCTTGATAGACAAGGACTTTTGTTTTGGCAGTAAGCTTCCTGTTCTCTCAGACTCTTGTTCTTAACCTGTTCATTGTTGTTGCTGCCTTACCAATCCTGATGTTGATTTCCTGATCTAGGGATAATTTGCTATTTACCTCTGATCCTAGATATTTAAAATGGTCTACTGTCAAGGTCCCAAATAGGACATGACAGAAAGGACAGAGGACAGACATAGGACATGGGAATAGAATGGGTATAGTAGACCGGTCCATACGTCCATGACATATGGTTAGAGACAGGACTGTGCCCTTGAGTGACAGGACAGGTTCACCTTGAACGGGATGACGCAGTGCGCCTGCCTCAACAGGCGAGTGCAGGACAAACTCGACTAGCACGATCTCCACGGACTCCACGAGGTGAAGTACCTTGTGACCACCTGAGTAGGAAGCCTCAGACGGGACTCGGACTGTGGATGAGAGAGGATGCTTGGCTGTGTTTGGGAGAGATAAATAGACCATTTACTTGGACTTGAGCTTCGCTAGTGAGAGCGAGTGGGGCTGCTGCTAGCCGTGTGTTAGTGTGGATACTGAAGCACGATTATGTAATTCGCCGAGCAAGTATGGAGCGAGCGTATTGCGAGAGCTGTGCGAGTTTTGTGAAATGATCTTTGTAGATAATGTTATGACGATGTATGACCATTAAAGATGTTTAATGATATATTCATGCTTTTCATGCCTCGTTTGTACTCGCATCAACTGCCTGTCTGAACCATTGTTTATAAACCCCTAGAGACGTTGATATCTACTATCTCTAGTTCGGCGTCGTCAATAAAGATTGATGGTACCCCATGTGCACCTTGTGTCTTCCTTTTGCTAATTGTTAAACCAAATTCAGAACACGCATTGGAGAATGCAGATAGTAGACGTTGTAATTCTTCCTCAGAGTGGGTCGTAATTGCAGCATCATCTGCAAAAAGCAACTCTCTGATCAGTACCCTCCTAAGTTTGGTCTTGGTCTTCAATCTCTGAGCATTGTAAAGGCCGCCATCTGGGCGAAGGAGAATGTATATACTACCATCCTGATCACGAAAGGCATATTTCAGTAGAAGTGAAAAGTATATTCCAAAGAGGGTGGGAGCTAGTACACAATCTTGCTTAACTCCACTTTTGATTTCAAACTCTTCTGAAGTTGCACCATCAAACTTGATTATACCCTTCATGCCTGTGTGGAACGATTCCACAATGGACAGAAGACTTGGTGCGCAGCCAATCTTTTTTTATGCCTTGAACAGACCCTCACGACTGACCAAATCAAATGCCTTTGTGAGGTCGATGAAGGCAATAAACTGTTCACGGCATTTTTCCTGCATTTGTCGCAATGAGAATATCATATCAATGATAGATCGGTTCTGTCGGAAACCACACTGTGATTCAGGGTAGACTTGATCTCCCAGGACTTCGCAGAATAATTCTGGCAAATAATTTCCCAACAATACACAGAAGTGAGATACCCCTATAGTTGGTACAGTCGCTCCGATCGCCCTTGTTCTAGTACAATGTTATTATGCTTGAGTCTTTGAAATCCTGTGGGACTTGTCCTTCTCGCCAGCATAGCTCTATTAGCTGGTGGATCTGTAGAGTGGGTGTGTCTTGCCCACTACGGATAACCTCTATTGAAATCCCATCCTTAACTGGAGCCTTGCCAGATGCAAGTTCATTTATAGGACACTTAACTTCTGTTATGGTGGGAAGCCTGTCCAGATGGTCAAGAGTTGACAGGGCCTCTATGGCGTTGAGGCCTCATCCGCTAATTTTGCCTCACTTGCGTAAGACTCTAAATAGTGCTCTATCCATCTATGCCTCAGCTGATTCTTATCAGTGATGATTTTTCCAGTCAAGGTTTTCAGTGATGCACTTCTTTTGATCATTGGATCACAGGCTTTCTTTATCCCTTCATACATGCTTCTGGTGTTTCTCTTATCACTTGCATATTGAATGGACTCGCATAACTTGATCCAATAGTCATTTGCACATTGCCTAGCAGCCTTTTTGCACATCTTTCCTAGCTTGCTTCAGCGCACTGAGAGTTTTACGCGTTGTTCTTTCCTTGTTTTTTAAGAGAGCTTTCTTCTTTTTATCAATCAAGGGCTGCAGTGTCTGGCTATTTGCCGCAAACCAGTCCTGCCTCTTATGGTCCACAGTGCCGTAAACCTCTATCGCTGTTTTATAAAGAGTTTCCTTAAGTTTACCCCACTTTTCACTTGCTGTAAAAATGTCTGATGTATCAGTGAAAGCGTCTTCAAGTTGCTGTTTGAACTAAAAGCACTTATCATGATCGCGGGTGTTACTAACATTAATACTGGGGTTGTTTGTGTTTAGCTGAGTAGATTCTGTTTGGTCTCAGTCTAACTCTTGCAACAACCAAAGAATGATCAGTATCACAGTCCGCACTGTGGTAACTTTGAGTTAATGATGTTTGGTTCAGATGTTGTCTCCATGTGATGATGAAGTCCAGCTGATGCCAATGGCCGGATCTTTGATGTGTCCATGTGACCTTATGCAGTTCTTGTGTTTTAAATAAGGAGTTTGTAATACATAGGTCGTTTCTGGTGCAATGCTCTAACAGCCTTTGCCCATTTTCATTCAAGCGACCGATGTTGTATTTTCCAAGGCACACTGGCCATGAACTCGAGTCCTTGCCCACACGAGCATTGAAATCACCGAGCATATAAATGTAGTCGGATTTTGGAACTGCCTTGATCACAGAGTCTATCTCCTCATTGAAAGAATCCTCCACATCATCAGAGGAAGCAAGTGTCGGTGCATATGCAGTGATAATGGTGACAAAACCACAAGAGGTTCCCAAGTGTAGGGATAATAGTCTTTCATTACCTCCAGCTGGAATTTCAATCATTCCCAGTAGCGAATTCTTCACTGCAAAGCCTATACCGTGTTGCCTTTTTTCTGCCTACTCTCTCAATCAATCAATCATGTGCCATGCCGGAAAGCGTGGGCGGTCATGATTCGCCATTTCACTCGATCACCAGAGTCGTGGATCAGCTCAGTGTTCCTGTCTCGTCCATGCCATGTGGCCACGCCATCCAGGTATTTTCCTCTCGGTCTTCCTCTTGGTCTGTTCCCCTCGATCTTGCCAGCTGTCACCAAGTTCTGCAGTCCATTTCTTCTCATAACATGTCCAAAAAATTTTGACTGTCTACGTCTAATTTCTCTAATCAATCTACGATTTTCATTTGTCTCTTGTAGTACTTGGTCATTGGTTTTTCTATCTGTCCATGGTATTCTTTGCATTTTCCTCAGAAACCACATTTCTGCAGCCATCAGATGTTTTTCAGCTTGACTGCACATTGTCCAAGTTTCACATCCATACAAAAGAACAGGCTCTATGTATCCCCTCAACACTCTTTTTCTCGTTTCAATTGACATCATTTTATTGGTCAGAATGTTTTTCATCTTGCTAAAGGCTACCTTCGCAATGGCCTTCTCTCTACCCTTCCAAAAAAGGTGTAATTGTTTTCCCTGAGTGACCCTTCCTCAGCGAGGCAAGTCTCCTGCAGGCCAGCAATATCAATGTTAAGACGATTGAGTTCGGCAAGATTCACAACCGTTTTTCTCACATCGTCAATTTTCGTCAGGCCAGTGGAAAATCCTGGACACGTGGTTCTTATGTTCAAGGTTGCAAGCCGTAGCTTAAGGTTTCTATTTTTATTTTTATTAGTGCCTGTTGCATTGGTTTAACAGCCTGCGATTCAGATTTTGTACTAACCACAAGCACCCAATGAAGCAGGCAGGCTGTGGCGGTTCAGAACCCAACTGACCGGATGCTGCCTAGCTAAAGGTGGCGGTAGTTGATCAGTGACACCTATAGGTGTCTCCCAACGTCAGAGGCAACCCGTGGCACCCCACGTCTACGCAAGTTGACTAGGACTTATAACCCGTAACTGATTCCGAGACCGGTTAAGACCAGAGATGGAGTTATACCTCTCTATAACACAAAGCCTGGGCTAAAATATAGAGACCATATGATGCCCATGCAGCATGATCCCTCTCTCGGCCTGCCTAGTTCACTCCAGAGGAATGGTAATACCAATAAACCTGGAACAAGACCTGCTGCAGAAGCTGCCGGATCAGCAAATCAATGCTCTAACTGTCCGCCTGTCGGAGCTTCGATCCTAGACCAGATGCCAACCAAGGCTTAGGGCCTGGTCTGCCCTGCCACGACATTTTGTCTTTAGGTTGCATTTCCTCGCACCAGGATAAAGCTTGTACCCTCCCAGTTGGGCTCTTCCGCTCGAAGCCGTTGGCACAATGTGGGGTGTCGGGTTTGGTAAGCGTCGTTCAACATTCGGCTCTGACAGAAAGCAGGTAGTACCGTCTACTGTCATACGGTAGCTCAGTCATATCTGACAAAGACCTCTCTCACACACACACACACACACACACACACATATATATATATATATATATATATATATATATATATATATATATATATATATATATATATATATATATATATATATAGGGGGTATATATATAGCGACGCCGGCACGTTGATGTAAAGGTTAGGATGTGACGTTACACTGACAATGGCATGAGCCGCGTCGGACAAGAGTTCGATGCCAGATCTCGTTGCTCACTACGGGAGACAAAGACTGGCCACCTATTCCTCTGTGCTTTCATCATCATCATGTGCCATGCACGCTGGCGTAGGCGTTCATGTCTCATCACATATCTCGGTCTTTGGTGTTCTGGACCAACTCTGCTGCTGATGCTGATATTCCTCCATGCCTCAGTCGAAATCCATCCAGCATAATTTCTCTGTCTGCCTCTGCTTCTCTTCCTCTAGATCTTTCCAGTCACTACGATGTTCTCCAATGCCTCTCTTCTCATCACATGACCGAAGAAAGCTGTTCGTCTCTTTCTTATTGTTGTATACAATGTTCTAATTTCATTAGCCTCTTTCAGGCTATCGTCGTTAATTACTCTGGCAGTCCACGGAATTCGTTCTCTGTTGCTTCCAAGTTTTTCCTAATTTGTTCATTTACATTCCAAGATTCACAGGCATACAGAAAAACAGCTTCTACCGAGTGTTTGTAAAGTCTCACAGCACTTTGTATTTAGAACACATTTGAAAACTTAAGTACATGACGTCATCAACACATGTGCTCCACAGTCAATCTTGAAGGAATATGCAGCGAATGGCTGTCATCTGCTGGAGTAATTCTTTGCACTCCAAACAGAATGGTGTTATCCAGCTCCCCCCCCCCCCAAAGCGTTATACCATAGCAGTGACTATTGTAACTTTTTTTTTATTAATTTTTTTTTTTTTTGCATATCCCTTACAGGACGTTGCAGTCAACATCAGCATTTTTCAGCTGCTGTTGATGTACTAGGCAAGATTACGTTCAGTAGTTTGCCATTGCTTTCTGAGCGACCGGCTCACATACCCCCTAAGTTACCAACGAGGCGAGAACCGCTACCGATTCTCGCGCAGGTTGCGTTACTCACGAGAATATACGGGATTACGGAGAAAGACGTTAAAGACCTTGGCCAGGGAGACCGGCCTATTGTAACTAAGTTAATGAATTTTAGCACATTTGTTTATAACGTCATGTACCTCATTTTCCAAATTTGTTCTCCATACAAAGTGTAGTGAGACAATACAAACACCCGGTATACAACACTCAAGCACTCTCTTTCTTACATTCAATGATAGTGACTTATTGCATAAGATACTTTTCATTATCTGATATGCAACTTTTGCTTGTCCTACTCTGCTCTTAATTTCTGCTGTATACCTTCCGTCTGATGTTATAAATGCCCCAAGGTAATTAAAACTATCCACGTGGTTAAGAATTGTCCTTTCTTTTTCCATTCCACATTTTGGTGTCACATTTTTCTTTGATATCACGATTGTTACTGTTTTCTTGATACTCAAGAAGATTCCTTTCTTTGCACACTGCGTCACTACAATGCCCAACAATTGTTGTGGATCTTTTGCATTATCCGCCACCAAAACTGTGTCATCTGCATAGCGTATATTGTTTATATTATAATCTCCGATTAGTATTCCCGGCTTCTCTGTGATCTCTCTCATTATTACTTCTCTATAGTGGGAGAAGTGATCCGGTGACAAAACACATCCCTGACGTACACCTGGCTTTATTTGTTCATAGCAGTCCTCTTCATTTCCTATTTTAATTGCTGCTACTTGGTTCTAGTAAATATTTTTGTTTTATTATTCTGAGATCTTTCCCATCGATCTTGAATTCTTCCAGCATTTTAATCAGTGCCTCATGTTTTACTTAGTATAATCTATAAAGTATAATTGTACTATAATCTATGAAGCACTAGTGGTAGTAATGTGTATATTGCCCTTCCTTCCAAATATCCACCCTGTTCTTCGCCAATTTCGATTTTTATTTTCTTTCTTGTTCTTCTCAATATAATTCTGAGAAGCTTAGTTACATTATGTTAATTTTACGAAAGTCTTCGCATTCCACTGCTCCTTCTCTTTTTGCTATAGCTATAAATACAGATTTCAGCATTTCACTGCCGTAAATATCATTCAACATGTTGGTTAATATATCTACTCCAAATTCTCCCAGTACGTCTAATTATTATAATGTGTTTCCACCTGGCCTAGCTGATTTCCTCTCTTCATATGTTTGACCGTGTCAGCGGCTTCTTCTTTTAGAATAGTTACTTTTTTCTGTTAATTCTTCCCTTTTTCCATCATATAATTCGCTTATATACCCAGTCCACTTCTTCATTATATCACCTTCCTCCAATAATATCTTTCTTGTTTTTGATTTCAAACATCCTGTATTCACTCTTATTTTTCCTCCCGTGAGCTCACTGATTTGCCTGTGCATACTTTTTGTATCTTTCGTTGAATTTAATTCAAGTTTCTTGCATTGCTCGTTTAACCAACTTTCTTTTACTTTTCCCTTCACACATTTATCTCTTATGTCTTTATTTATCTCAGCATACTCTTGTTTGTCAATTTTACTCTTGTTTTTCTTTTGTCCATAAACTTTAAGATTTCTTCAGTCATCCATTTGTCTTAGCTTTTTGGCTTCTCTCCGGTAATATTTCTTATTTGATTAATGGAGTCCCTTAACATTTCCCATTGTTCATTTGTACTGTGTATTGTGGCTATAGCATTGTACCTATTTTTCAGTCACTCTGTATTGTTCTTGAATTTCTTTATCAGCTTTCAGAACATCTTTATTAAGTCTCACGTTCTTAACCACTTTTTTTTCTTACTTTTATTTGTCCACATAGTGGTACATGATCACTATTACAGTCAGCACCAGGCATTATCTTTAACGCATTTTAAAATATTTTATTAATAAGCATGTAGTCAATTCGGTTAAGTATTTTCTTATCAGGGCTTTTCCGTGTGTAAAGTCGTCTGTTATGGTGTTTAAACCAGGTATTTCCAACTACCATATCATTGATGTGTGTCTACTCTATTAGTTTCTCTCCTCTTTCATTTCTTGTACCTAAACCATAATTCCCCACTACACGCCCATTAACCCCCTTTCCTACTTTTTCATTAAAATCTCCTAATGTTATTTTTATTTCTTATGATCTAATTTCAGACATAGCGATTTCTACTTCATCGTGAAAATGTTGTATTTCTTCATCACTACTACTGTTGTTGGTGCGTATACTTATACAATATTTATATCTATTGGTTTGTCTTTCATTTTGACCATAATACCTCTATCTGAAATACACCAGTAACCATTAATTAACTTGGCTGGGTTTTTTTTTTTTAAATCAAATAGTAATCCTACTCCTTTCTCCTGTTTTTCTCCTTTCTCATAATTGTTCATTATAATTGTTTAACTATAATTGTTCACTATATATGTGTGTGCGTGTGGGAGCGAGAGAGAGAGAGAGAGAGAGAGAGAGAGAGAGAGAGAGAGACAGAGAGAAAGTGGGTGTCAGAGAGAGGGAGAGAGTGAATGTGTGTGTGTGCACGTGCATGCGTGTGTGTGGAGAGAGTGATTGAGCTAGAAATGGTGGGGAAATGTGTCAGTGCATGCATTCGTACGTGTATGTGTGAGAGTGAGTGAGGGAGTGTGTGCGTGCGTGCATGCGTTCATGCGTACGTGTATGTGTGAGATAGTGTGATTGAGAGAGTGAGTGTGTGTGTGTGAAGGATTGTGTGTGAGAGAGTGAGACAGTGGAAGAGTTGATGTGTTAGTGTGTGTGTGTGAGCGCGCGCATGCGTGTGAGTGTGTGTATATGAAAGAATACAGAGAGAGAGAGAGAGAGAGAGAGAGAGAGAGAGAGAGAGAGAGAGAGAGAGAGAGAGCTGAACAGATGCATGTCATGTAACACGCATGTTATGTAACACGCGAATCCATATGTTTGTGTATTCTCATCTGTCATATTATCAGTTAAATACCATTTGATTTTATCATGCATAATATAAACTCATGTTCATTACTGTAGTTTGAGTGAGAGAATCAGTGAGTGTGAATGAGAGACAGAATGAGTGAGCGGGAGAGTGAATGAGTGAGCGGGAGAGTGAATGAGTGAGCGGGAGAGTGAATGAGTGAGCGTGAGAGGGAATGAGTGAGCGGGAGAGAGAGAGAGAGAGAGAGAGAGAGAGAGAGAGAGAGAGAGAGTGTGTGTGTGTGTGGGAGCATCACTATTTTTACGTCACATACTTTTTATGTACACATTTTTCTCCATGTTTAACATTTTTATGAGACTGCTCATGACAAGTGTCAGTGTATGTGTGTGAGTAAAGTGTGGGAGTTTGTTCATACTAGTTTCAATGCTAACGTGAGACATTTTGTATGTGTCTAGATGTGAGGAAGTGTGAGTGTGTGTGGAGGATGTGTGTGAGTGTGGGGATATGTGTGGGTGGGGGATGTGTGGGTGGGGGTATGCGTTTGGATGGGTTGGGGTGTGATATTTGTGGGTGTTGGTGGAATGTGTGGATGGATGTGTGGGGGTGAAAGTAGGGGTGTGGGAATGGGTGTGGGGGATGTGTATATGGGTGGAGGATATGTGTATGGGACGGATGCGGGGGATGTGTGTTTATATGGGTGGAGATGTGTGGATGGTTTGAGGAAGTATGTGTGGGTGGCGGGGTTGTGTGGGTAGGGGATTGTGTTGGGTGGATTGGGGATGCAAGGTCGGGTGAGGAGAAGTGTATGGTGTGTGGGTTCGAGATATGTATGCGGTGTGTTGGTGGGGGATGTGTGCATGATGTGTGGGTGGAGGGTATGTTTGTGGTGGTATGGGTGAGGATATGTGTGTGGGTGAAGGATAGTGGGTGGTGTGGGGGGGTGTGTGTGATGGGTGCGGGGAATGTGTGTATGGGTGGGGGTGAGTAGGGGATGTGTGGTGGTTGGGGGAAGTATGTGGGGGTGTGTGGGTGGGAGATGTGTACATGGATGGGGAATGAGTGGGTGAGGGTGTGTGAGTGGCTTAGGGATGTGTAGGTGGGTGAGGGAGTTGTATGTGTCGGGGTGGGATGTGTGAGTGTGTGGAGGATGTGTGTGGGTAGGGGTATTGTGATCGAGAGATGTTTGGTTGGGGGTGGGTAGGGGGTGTGGGTGAGTAGTGGAGGATGTATGCGTGAGTGAGTGTGTGTTGGTGGACGGGTAGGGAATGCGTGTGTGGGTGGGGAGAGGTGTGTGGTGTGTTGGTTGGGGATATTGTGTGGGTGAGGTATGTGTGTGTTTTGTGGTGTGTGAGTGGGGGTATGAGGGGTGGATGGGTAAGGGTATCTGTGTGGGTGTGGGTGGGAATATTGTGTGGTATCTGGGTGGGGGATATGTGTTTGGTGTGTAAGTGGGGATGTGTTGGTGAGGGATATGTGTGTGTGTGGTGCGTGGGTTGGGAATATTGCGTGGTAAGGGGTGTATGTGATGTGCGTGTGGGGGATTGTGTGGTGGTGGATTGGGTTACGGCACGTGTGGGTGGGTGGAAGTTGTATGTGTGGGTGGTGGGGTGTGTGTGAGTGGTTTGGGGATGTATGGGTGGTTAGAGAGATGTGGGGGGGGGGGGGGGGGGGAAGGGACATGTCAGTTTGTGGGGATGTGTGTGTATGGTTTGGGGATTTGTGAGTGGATGTGCGATGTGTGGGTTGGTGGGGGATTGTGTGCGTGGGTGGGGAATATGTAGTCGATGGAGATGTGGCTGGGGGATGGGTGGTTTGAGGTGTGGGTGGGGAGAGGATGTGTGGGTTAGGATGTGGATGGGCGTGGGATGTGTGGGTTAGTGGGGGGATGTTTATGGGTGGCGAGTGTGCTTTGGTTGGGGGATCAGGTGAGGGCAGTGTGTGTGGGTGGGGGATGTGCGCGAGGGGGATGGGTCGGATGGTGGGGTATGTATGTGTCCCTGGTGTGCGTGTGTGTGGGTAGGTGGGTGTGGGTGTGTGGGTGGGATGTATGGATAAGTGGGAGATGGGCCTCATAACATGGTAATAAGTCTTGTTTATGTTTACAACATTCATTTCACAATGTTTATTTTTCTTCCTGTGTAAATGTATAATGCTCTTGATGAACGAAAGACGAGTGATTGGAAGGGCCGAATGTAAGACGGGCCTGCGCGCCCAATTTGTGACCCTAATAAAGTTGATTTGAAGTTGATTTGATTTGTGTATCCCCTCCAAAATAAATTATTGTGTGTTTGTTGGTTTTAATTTTTCCCGAGCCCTTCCATCTCGATGCAATTATGCCTAGAATATTCATGGTCATGCTTTCTATTCCAGTTATCACACTGTTCAACTTTCCCAACTCATTTAATGTTCCGTGCTTTAGGGCCTGCAGACTATGATGGTCTCAACACTTGTCATAGCCACAACAGGTTTCTGGTGCTGGACATGTGTGCGTGTGCGTGTGCAAGTGTATGTGTGTGTTGCGCGTATGCACACGTGTGTGTGCATGATGTGTGTGTGTTGAGAGAGAGAGAGAGAGAGAGATAGAGAGAGAGAGAGAGAGAGAGAGAGAGAGAGAGAGAGAGAGAGAGAGAGAGAGAGAGAGAGAGAACCATATTTACTAAAACAACCATTGTGCTTTCATAACCAAGAAGATATCACACACCGATGTGGTACCAATACGTCTAAACCATGCTTCTTCTATTAGACACATATTCTAGCACATTCGACGCTGACATTCCTTCCTTTTCTGTTCTCATTCAAACGCGTGAATGTGCCAAATCTTGTGGAACGACATGCCCAATGTCCCGAGACTCAGACATAGCTACTGCTGTGCAGTCTCCTTCCAGCTTGTACCGCTTTGCTCGCGTCAAAGATTTGGACATTGTTTGCTTTCATGTGCAAATCTATCCCGTTTTGTAGGGTTGCGTTAGTATAATCTTTGGCAATGTACGGCCCGTGTAGATCTTCGTCATTCTCAAGAACTAAGAAATCGGACATTCGAGACGATTTGCGTCGTCGGCGCAGCAGGATGCTGATTATTTTCACGAAAGGTCCTTTCCATTCTCGTCGAAATAGCACCTGTGTATGGGAAAATGAATTAATATACCAAATGTACTGTTATATTACTTAACAATGTTGCATCTATATTGGACGACCAAAAAGAGTAATCTGAACGTTTTGACAAAACGACACGAAGACAGGTTATCATAAACAACAAATAGAAACAGTCGACATTTTGTTTGCACATTACGAGAAACAAAAGAGAAGCGAAATACAGTAAAACTTCCATTAACCGTCACTCGTTTAACTGACAGCTTCTGTTGTCCGTCTTTTTGTTTTGTTTTTGTTTAAAGGGAAGCAAAATGCGTGAGTATCAATAAGCAAACAGACATCTTTAAAACTGTCCAAGGATTACTTTTTCTCCCTACTGTATAAAGCTGGAAGTGACTGTACTGAATGATGGCGGAAGTGACTAATCGTCGGTGGAAACTGAAATCATTACGCCAGAAGAAGTAACATATTGGTTGGAATGTGACAAAATGGATGAAAGCCTTGATATTTTGAACGATGGTGAAATTGTTTCTAGTGTGACAACTATTGACGAAGAAGAAATTGATGACAAAGAAGAATCATCTCTTAACCAAAAAGTTACAACTAGCCACTCAGAAGTAGAAACAATGTTATCAAAGTGCATCGACTGGTTTGAAATGCATGAGGGGACAAATGCAATACAGATCGTACTTCTGCGTATGATACAGAACGTCGCCGCGCAGAAGGCTCGAGCCTCAAAGACACAGAAGGAGATGACATATCATTTTTTAAGAAATGTAGGCTTATGTAGGCCTAAAGACAAAAGATGGAAGAGTCATAATAGAAAAAGATCAGATTTTACATGTATGGTCAGATTACGTGAAAAACCTTTATGACGATAGCAGAGACGAACAATATATTGTTCAAAATAACAATGAAGGGCCAGCAATTTTGAAGATGGAGGTTCAGAATGCTCTTAATCATATGAAATCTGGCAAAACCCCCGGTCCAGACAGCGTCACAACAGAAATGATTAATGCTTTAGAAGAATATGGAATAGATAAAGTTACCAGTCTGCTTAATACAATATATGATACTGGAAACATACCTCATGAGTTATGTAATTCTGTATTTATTGCAATCCCAAAGAAATCAGGAGCCTTGGAATGTGATCAACATCGAACAATTAGTATAATGAGTCACATCACGAAGATTTTGCTAAGAATTATCATGCAAAGAGTTAGGAGGAAAATACAACCTGAAATAGGAGAAGAACAATGTGGGTTTGTAGTAGGCAAGGGTACAGTAAATGCTGTGTATATACTGAGAACCGTAATCGAACGTTCTATAGAAGTAAACAAAGATCTACACCTTTGCTTCATTGACTACACAAAGGCTTTTGATAAAGTGAGACATGTCAACATGATAAGGATGCTTGAAGATCTACAAATTGATGGGAAAGACCTTAGACTTGTAAAAAACATATATTGGAAACAACAAGCTGCCATAAGAGTTGATAATGAAGTAAGCCAATATCAGCCTATTAAGAGAGGTGTGAGACAGGGATGTGTAATGTCTCCAGATCTGTTTTCCCTGTACAGTGAAAATATTTTCAGAAATATTGAAAATATGGAAGGAATCAACATTGGGGGACGATGCATCAATAACATTAGATATGCAGATGATACAGTCTTCATTGCAGACAATGAACAGGACCTGCAAAATTTAGTAGATGCGGTTGTTACACATAGTGAACAACAAGGGTTAGAATTAAATTATAAAAAGACACAGATTATGGTCGTCACTAAGAAGAACGAAATACCACAGTGTAATATACAAGTAAATGGGAATACTCTTCAACAAGTGAATAGGTACAATTACCTCGGAACAGTAATAACATCTGATGGGAGATGCCTTGAAGAGATTAGAACAAGAATCGCCATGGCAAAAGTAGCCTTTAGCAAGATGAAAAACATACTGACCAATAAAAAGATGTCAATTGAAACGAGAAAAAGAGTGTTGAGATGCTACATAGAACCTGTACTTTTATATGGATGTGAAGCTTGGACAATGAGCAGCCAGGCTGAAAAATATCTGATGGCTGTAGAAATGTGGTTTCTGAGGAAAATGCAAAGAATACCATGGACAGCCAGAAAGACCAATGAACAAGTCCTTCAAGAAACAAATGAAGATCGTAAACTGATCAGAGACATTAGACGTAGACAGTCACAATTTTTTGGGCATGTTATGAGAAGAAATGATTTGGAGAACTTGGTGACAACTGGTAAGATCGAGGGGAACAGACCAAGGGGAAGACCTAGAAACAAGTATCTGGATGGCTTGGCCTTGTGGCATGGTCGAGACAAAAACACGGAACTGATCCACGACTCTGTTGATCGAGTGAGATGGCAGAACATGACCGCCCACGCTTACCGGCATGGCACATGATGGATGGATGGTAGGCTTATAGTATTGCAGTACGTTTTTGTACATTACAACTCGTATCCATCCATCCATTATGTGCTATGCCGGTAAGCATAGACGGTTATGACTCGCCATTTCATTCGATCACTAGAGTCGTGGATCAGCTCAGTGTTCTTGTCTCGACCATGCCACGTGGTCAAGCCATCCAGGTATTTACTTCTATGTCTTCCCCTTGTTCTCTTCTCCTCGATCTTGCCAGTTGTCACCAAGTTCTCCAATTTATTTCTTCTCATAACATGTCGAAAAACTGTTGACTGTCTACGTCTAATTTCTCTTATCAATTTACGATTTTCATTTGTTTCTTGTAGTACTTGGTCATTGGTTTTTCTGTCTGTCCATGGTATACTTTTCATTCTCCTCAGAAACCACATTTCCATAGCCATCAGATGTATTTTTAGCTTGACTGCTCATTGTCCAAGCTTCACATCCATACTAAAGTAATGGCTCTTATATCGAAGTTTATATTGATCATTCTGTAAAATTAAATACAATATATGTATTATTCACTTTTAAAGGATATTGTTTTTATTTTCGTCCCAAGCCCGCATTGAAATCGCGTTACTGTTCATGTGTATTAAGATATTTCTGTTACCCGTCTATTCGATTATCCGACACAGCCGATGGTGACGGTTAATCGAAGTGTTACTGTGTGTTATAATAACTGAAAGGACTTATGAAACAGAGGTAGAGGAAGACAACTAGGGAAGATTATTGGCAGTCTTTTGTCATGGCATGGTAGAAGAAGAAGAAGAAGAAGAAGAAGAAGAAGAAGAAGAAGAAGAAGAAGAAGAAGAAGAAGAAGAAGAAGAAGAAGAAGAAGAAGAAGAAGAAGAAGAAGAAGAAGAAGAAGAAGAAGAAGAAGAAGAAGAAGAAGAAGAAGAAGAAGAAGAAGAAAAAGAAGAAGAAGAAGAATGAGGAGGAGGAGGAGGAGGAGGAGGAGGAGGAGAGGACAACAACAACAACAACAACAACACTAATTTATACCTTAGTTGAAGTTTGCAAGAAAACCAAAACATGACCGCCCACGCCGTTGGCAAAGTATTTTATTATTATTATTATTATATTTCTTAGTATTGGGACTCGTCTCTGTCTGTTGAATATGAGGACGGAGCACGTTTGGGAATGTCCCGAGTGCTGTGAAATCCGTTCTATTTAAGAGTATCGTGGAGACGTTGAAACTTATGACAATGTGTTAAGTGTATTTCAGTTGGGGAAAAAAAATAACTGATTACGCTACTTCAGAATATGTTCATGTGTATCCTGTAGTATGTATTGTAACTGACGAGATACAGTGAAACAGCCGGGCACTAAATTGTACAATACATCGTGTCTGTCGTCATTATACAAATTCTCTATAGTGGGCAGCTGTGGGCTATCAAAGGCGTCGGCGTGAAGGGGTCACTTAACAAACCGTCTTAGACAGTCTAGCCGTGTCAAGAAGATTGTCGTACGGCAGACACTCCCTTTGATGTGTGGATTATTAGCTCTTCTTAGTCTCATGTTGTACAGAAAAGTAAAGACCCCCATTCACGTTTTATGGGACGTACTATATATGTGGTGCTGGCCCATAGTCTTATACAGAAATCGGCACGTAGTGGGTCAGGTGATCAATATCCTGCCGTCTTTATTTCCCATTGCATTTCCTCGTACTCATGAGTATTCCCACTCCTCGTGGGGTCAACCTGAGAGCACGGGTACATTTTTTGGTGGAAAAAATCATCCCGATGTGGGTTCTTCTTCTTTTTCTTCTGCGTTCATCCGGTGGTTTTTTTTCCCAGATGTAATTGGGTTGTGCCTAGTTTATTTGCGCCCTTAGGCCGACACATCTGACTTCTGCAGGTGTTTGTTAACTGGGTTAACCTTCCCAGGTATCCCGATGTGGGTTCGACCTCATGAACTCTGGCCTGACAAGCCAGCGTACATGATCTTCTTCTTTCGCCTTTTATCACCTATTGAAATATAGACCCTCACCCAACTAACCCCGATCAAGTCCAATCTGTTGCTGTCTCCCACAGCCACATCTATGGACTCCCATATTATTCATCTCAGTCTCTAATTCCTTCCCCGTTTGTTTTTAAATATTTATGTTTCGTTTGACGTGGGGGTTCCAGGGAAAGAATTGTCTAGTTATGCTACCGGGTGTTTGTAAAGTCTCACTACACTTTGAATGTAGAACAAATTTGAAAAAGTCTGTATTCCGTTGATAACACCATTCTGTTCGGAGTGCAAAGAATTACCCCAGCAGACGACAGACATTCGCTGCATATTGCTGCATGATTGACTGTGGAGCACATTTTTTATGACATCATGTATTTCAGTGTTTCAAATTTGTTCTACATACACAGTTTAGTGCGTCTTTACAAACACCCTGTATTATCAAGTTTTCTCACTGAATGTCTTATCCATAGCCAACGTGTTTTCCTCATGTCTTTATTGCTATTTATTAATATATCTCTACTATGTGTTCCACATTAGTGATTCTTTCACACCATTTTAGTCCCTTCTATTATGCGCAGCCCCCAATTAATGCATGAACATAATTTAGGACACGGCATAATCAAATGAGGTCACCGGTTCTCTTCCCGTGTTTTTCAGACATTCAGAAAATTCTGAAGACCATTCTGTATCCGTTTGGCGAGGTTAGGGCCAAGGACGTAATGGTCGAGAAAAGATATTGAAACCCGGACGCCGTTTTGATAATCAGCCACGCACCCAACTATGCTACCATGACAACGCTCTATTCGTGTCATAAAAACTATCATTTACTGCCAATATGGTACCTTGCGGTGTATGGCAGAGGAGTCTTTGAGTCTAAGGCAGGGGTGGGCAAACTACGGCCCGCGGGTCGCATGCGGCCCGCCAAGCTATTTTATGCGGCCCGCGAGGGAATTTAGAAATACAAATTTTTAATTCCTTTTTAAGTTATTTTATTGAATTTTACAGAATTTCATGTACCGTTATGATGGGTGTCAATAACAAATGTAAGATTGAAGATGAATGCCGTGTTTTTATTGATGAATGGACAACTAAGTACTGTTTTATAAAAGTTGGTAGCGAATCAGTTTGCTTGTTGTGTAGTGAGTCAGTGGCTTTTTTCAAGGAGTACAATTTAAAAAGACATTATGAAACAAAACATTCCGATTTCGGATACAATTTAACGACCGAAGAGAAGGAAAGGAAATGCCTTGAGTTGGTGAAAAATTTGGAGAAACAGCAAACTGTTTTCACTAAACAGTCTTCAATTCAAGATGCTGCAACTGAAGCTAGTCTTGTGCTGTCACACAGAATTGTAAAACAGAACAAGCCATTTTCTGATGGCGAGTTCATCAAGGAATGTTTGCTAGATGCAGCAAACATTATGTGTCCAGAACAAAAACACCAGATTTGACAACATTACTTTATCAAGGAAAACTGTGGTCAGACGTGTTGACAAGATCAGTGACAATTTGATGCATAAACTTCAAGATGCAAGTAAACAATTCTTGTGGTACTCTCTTGCATTGGATGAAAGCACCGATGTACATGATACTGCCCAATTATTGATATGTATACATTGAATAAACACTTCTTTCAAACTCACTGAAGAGTTACTGAGTGTTGAGTCACTCAAAGACACAACCACTGACCATGATATATTCAATGCTGTTACTAACTGTATTGAAATAACTGGGTTGGTTTCGAACAAGATGGCAAGTGTTACAACTGACGGAGCTCGTGCTTTGACTGGAAAATAATGTAGGACTGGTAAAGTTGATAAGTGATAAGATTAAAGCAGAATATCCAACCACACATTATTACCACTTCACTGTGTGATTCATCAAGAAAGTCTGTGTAAAGCTGTTTTGAATATCAAGCATGTTATTGACCAGTTGTCAGTGTCATCAGCCTCATCAGATCAAGAGGACTTAATCACAGACAGTTCAAGTCATTAATTGACGATTTGGAAACTGAACATTCCGATGTCCTGAACCACATCAATGTTCGATGGCTGAGTCTCGGCAAGGTATTGAAGCGAGTGTGGGAACTCAGAGAAGAAATAGTGATGTTCCTAGAGATGAAGGGCATTGCATGTGACTTTAATACTAACATTGTCAATAAAGAGTGGCAGTTAGACTTTATGTTTGCCATCGAAATTATGGAAACGTTAAATGAACTGAATGTCAAACTTCAGGGCAATAGTGTGTTTGCACATGAATTGTGTGTATATGTAAAATCATTTCAGGCAAAACTCTCGCTGTTCTCCAGACAAGCAAGTGAAAAAAGATTTTGTCACTTCCCTTTGCTGAAACAAGAAACCATTTCTGGTGAAATTAGTTAAAAATACTTAGCCCAATTAGATTCATTGATTGAAGAATTTGGATGGAGATTCCAAGATTTCAAGAAATTAGAGCCATAGTTCAATATTCTCAGTTCACCTTTTAGTGTAGAAGCTGATACAGCCACAGAGGATATACAGTTGGAGCTGCTTGACTTACAAGCAGATCATGACCTGAAAGAGAAATTCAAGACAGATGGTTTGCTGGATTTCTATGGACCCTTATCACAAGAATCATTTCCCAACTTGAAAAACTTTGCAGCTAAACTTTTATAATTATTTGGACCAACATACATTTGCGAACAAGCATTCTCTTGCTTGAAGATCAACAAATCTAGGAATAGGTCTTTATTGTCAGACTGCAACTTGCATGCTGTCATGCGAATATCAACAAGTAAACTTGCTCCAGATTTCAAGAATATTGTCAAAAATTGCAAACAGTTACATACATCTTATTAGAAATCAACAACCGTAGTGACAATGTAGTCGCCATGTGTGTCTAAAGTAAAGCCACTGATAGATTAGATTAGATTATATTTTTTGCATATCCTTTACAGGACATCGCTGTCAACATCAGCATCTTTCAGCTGTATGTTGATTTCATGGCAAGATTACGATCAGTAGTTTGCCATTGCTTTCTGAGCGGCCGACTCACATACTCCGTAAGTTACCGACCCGATTCGAACCACTGCTGATTCTCACCGTGATCACGCCACTTACGAGAGTATACGAGATTACGGAGAAAAGTCGCTAACCTCTAGGCCAGGAAGCTGGCTATTGATAGATAATAAAGATTATTTGTTATAATAACTAGTTGTCAAATCGTGTTAACACATCTGTAAAAGGTTTTGTCCATATTGTCAAATATAATGTATAAGTGTATAAGTAAAATAAAATTGCAATAATTAGTTATTTATACTGCTTAATAACATATAAATAATTAATAATTACTTATTGTGATAGGTTGCTGTAAACAAAATGGATATATATATATATATATATGCGGCCCGCCAATAGCTTTACATTTGTCAATGCGGCCCTTCGCACGAAAAGTTTGCCCACCCCTAGTCTAAGGAATAAAGGCCGCCTGGCTAGTGCAGTCGCCGCGAACTGTGCATGTTAGGATTTTCTTTTTGCCCCCGACAGTAAAAATCCCACACCTTACCGACGGCTCGAACCCGGGTCTCCCAAACGAGAGTCCAGCATTCTAGCCACTCGGCCAACCGCTCCTCTCGTGTCTATGTTGAAAATGGCGCGAGAGATCCCTTCCCGTATCTTCACTCTGCTCCCTCCCTCGCCCTCTCTCTCTCTCTCTCTCTCTCTCTCTCTCTCTCTCTCTCTCTCTCTCTCTCTCTCTTCACTCTCTCTCTTTCTCTCTGTCTCTCTTTCTCTCTCTCTCCTCTCTATCTGCGGAAGTTAACGATTAATTAAACGATTAATCGTTATTTGTTTTTACGATTAATTTTTTTTACGATTAATCGAAAACTTTTCTCCCATCACTTATACAAATTCTTCTTCTTCTTTCGTTCGCTTGAAATATGTCTATACCTGCAATGTTGTCTCTTGTATGAATCTAACAGTCTTTTTTAGTTCACTCAGCGGTCCATAGAGTTTATCTTCCATTGTTGTCTATCTAGGCCAGAGGGTTCGCCTGGATATGTTGTAGTTTGGGCAGTACTTATACAAATTAACCGGATGTCGAAAAATTGTCGGACATTTTAAACATAGTGCTGCAAACACAACCTAGTTGCAAAATTGTACTGAGTCACTATGGTGTAAGCTGCAGCAAGATGTACCAACAAGATGGAACAGTATTTTTATTATGCTACACAGTCTTCTACAGGCCAGAGAAGCATTAACTGTCTACATGTCAGATGAAAAGAAGCAATACAAAGTCCAAAACTGTCAGATTCAGATTGGGAGAAGATTTCGAAATATGTCAAAGTTTTGGGCTTATTCTGTCAGACCACGGTCCTGCTTGGCGGTCAAGATTATGTTTCATGTAGCTGTGTATTGCCACTGCTATCAAAAGTCGCTGAAAAGTCGACAGGGTCGACTTCATTGCACCGGGATTTATCCCATATGGCTCGGTCTCTTTCCGCAGGGCGGAAAGCGTCGCACAAAGCACGAACTCCGTAGCTCTAGCGACGACCCACAGGAGTCTCCGAAAAATTTCACTTATGAGCCGAAGGACTCGAACCCTTTGGAGCCCGAGTCAAACGGCTTGACCACTTCGCCACGGAGACTCCCTAGAGTTGAGAGGAAAATAATGTGCCCTCTACCACCACACCTAGAGTTAAGAGGAAAATGATGTCCCCTCTATCACTACACCTGGAAATGAGAGGAAAAATAATTGCCAATACTGTCATTGTTGACAAAGAATATGACTGTACACGATGATGATCCGGGCTACATAGCTAAATTTAAAGCAGCATCTTTTAATGTCTTCAGTGAACGTGTAGCTAATATGACAAGTATTGAAATACTACAGATTGCAACAGCACTTGATCCACGCTACAAATACCTAAAGTGTTTGTCAAAAGATGCAAAAGAATGAACTTGGTCGCGTATTGAACAACAAATAGCAGTTAATGTTCATGATGAGCAGATGGAGACTGCTGCAACGAATGATACTGACATTGACATTGAAACTATATGTAAACCAAATGAAGAAAGTATTAAGCTAATTGAGTCTGAAATGGAGAAGAAAGTTGCTGAATCGGTTGACCCTTTACAATGGTGGAAACTTAATGAACATCGATATCCAAAATTGGCATTCCTTGCCAAGACCATTCTGTGCATACCGGCTACCTCAGTTCCAAGTGAACGATTGTTCAGCTCTGCTGGTTATATTGTTAATAAGAAGCGCTCGTCACTTGAAGCAGATACTGTCAACATACTCGTCTGTTTGCATAGTTGGTTATTAGATGACATATGAACAAGACAATCCAGTGTTATTTCGAATTTTGACATATACGATTATATTGTGAGTTATGTGACTATAAATGTTTTGTTTTAATCGAAATTAACGATTAATTAACATTAATTTTTCAAAAGTTAACTATTAAATTTAAATTAATAGGAAGCAGCCCTAATATATATATAGTTATATATATTATATATATAAGTAGTTTATTCCAACTACTTTCGAGCCAAAAAAGCACCAAATTGCAATACTATTTTTGGGGAAATCACTAAAACAAGCACTGGTGATATTCACTCAAAGTAGCACATTATAATTTATTATTATCACTGAATATTAGAATGGAGTTTATTTCAGATCTGCCAAATCCCAGTCAAACAACTCCTCTTCGGTTTCTGTAGCTATTTCCTGCTGTGTTTGCTCCTGCGATGATGAGGATGAGGAGGATGATTGAAAGAAACATGTATATGCCTCCTGTGATCCAATTTTTCGCAGAATATCCTTAGGCAGTTTATAATCATGACAGCATTTGCCATATCTTTTCATTCCATATCTAATAGTCAAAACAACTGTCAAACTCTTGATGCTCAGTCTCTTCCGCAATTTTGATTTTATAACTCCCATCTGACTGAAAATACGCTCCACGTCCGCATTAGAATGAAGTAAAATGAGCACAGTTAAAGATAAATCTGTAAGATCTTGGAAAGGATTTTCACCGGTGGTATCCCTGTATGAGGCTATTTCTGCCCACAGTCCAAGTGTGTCAGAGGTCTGTGTCCACTGCATATGATGAAGTTTTCTTCACTGGAAATCGATGCGGGTGAGAGTTTGTCTCTTCTACAAACATTTTAGCAAGATCCATTATACAGGGCTTCATTGGCTGTAGACATTCACTTCCACTAAGACATGACATGGACTGCAACACTCGAACGTTATCGGGTGTACGTAAACGCAGCTGTGTCAAGCTATTAAAAACTGGATGCACCTTCCACGAATTTCTTTCTCATCGAGAAACTTGTAGTCTGCTATTTCTTTCTCAAACTCATAATCTAGATTGGGATTAGGATCTAAAAAATCTTGAATAGCATCACTTTCTGTTATTTTTCCCCCACGAATAGGAATCTTTGAACTGATAGAATCAATGAGCTGGACAAGATCGCTGAGTAGTTTTGTTGGATCCTGTATATCTGCTTCGAATTTCTTATTCACACTTTGAACTTCTCCGAGAATATGCTTGAGAAATATGAGATACACATAGTTTTTCATGTCGCTAAACATATAATGTCGAAGGTCTGCTGTATAACAGCGCTCGTTGAGTCTTGCTATATCAAAATGAGTTCTGAGCTCGACCCACTGCTGCAATATTCTACAATGGCAGATTGAATGGACATCCATCGTGTCTGGCTTAATTGAACAATCTTCAGCGGATGTTGTCCATCATTTATTGAAGCAAAAAGCTCCCTGTACTTTGCTTGACGAAGACTTGAGTGAGAAAACCAGTCATATGTTTCTCTAATCATGAACTCTATGTTCCTGGGCAGACAAGCAGCTGCAGCCTGTGACACTGCCAGCTGAAGGGAATGACATGCACACCTAATTAGTACCAGATGAGGAACTTCGGATTTTAATTTTGTATATACTCCATTGTTTACACCTCTCATGACAGACGCATTGTCAGTGCCGAGTGCAACAAGTCTTTGCAACTTAAGTCCATTCTTGTTTAAACAATCTTTTAACGTATTGCATATTGCCTGTGCGTTGCAGTCACTCAGTTCAACTAAATCTAAGTAAGTAACCACAAACTGCTTTCTTGTCTCTGAATAGTACCTAATAGCTACTCCAAGTAGCTTAGTTTCAGAAATGTCATTGCTCTCATCAATCAATAAGTTGTATTTGCTTTTGCCAATATCAGCTGTCAAGTCTGTTGTGAAATATGGTGCAAGCACTTAGTTCTCCTAAGCTTAAAGTTCTTGCAACCTTTGCTGTCACCAAAGTGTACCTTGCAGAGTTCACTTAAATGGTCAACAACGCGAAGCGAACAATGGCCAGCTATAAACAAAGACATGCATCCTTCTGTTTCTTTGACATCATCTTTCAGTTTGTCATATGCAGTTGTTGATTACCTTTGTGTACTGAATGGTTGTTCGGCTTTCTGATGTTTCTTTGTATTCTTGTGCCTCTCAATATCATTTAACCTGGCTGCAATTGAACATTTGCAATATTTGCAAAAACACTTAGTATTATCCCCTTCTACTTTTAACAACCATTTGTGAAATCTCGTGTCACTGAGCCACTGTTCTCTGAAATGTTGACAATATTTCTTGCTCATGGTGAAACACAAATAAGCTTAAATGAAAGGATAATGTAGATACCACAAAATTATGAACTCGATTACAAACTAATGTATTGACGTTTGGACTTGTCTGCAAGATGGCGTTAGCTTTCAGCTAAATCGTATTAAAGGGAGTTAAATTAGTTGAATATTGCGCGGTAACGTACTGAGACTGTTTTACTCCCTCGCTTCAGTTCAAATTCGGCTTTTTAGTGTTCCCAAAATGATTTTTAAAGTAATATTTACCCACCCCAAAAAAGCACCAAAAGTAGCAAAAAAATGTTGTGAAGCATCAAATTCGCGCGGTCGCGCTAAAAGCAAAATTTTCGCACTAAATGACTTGAAAAAGCACTAAATTTAGTGATAAAAGCACTAAAATGGCAACACTGGATGTAACCTCCAGTTGTTGTTGCTTGTCTGAGGCACGCTGGGTAATTTGCATGGTCAAAATTGAGCGCGCATTTCGCCCGGGCAAGTCAATTCCGAGGCAGCCTTCGCTGAAGGCGGGCGCATCAGCCAAAGTCAAGATGGGGAAAAGAAACTGTCCCTCTCACACCATCTATTCAAGAAAATACATGAGTGACAAGTGTGACCAGGCCGTGCCGCAGTTAACCATCCGCCAGGTGCCCAAACCTACACGGAAGTGAGAAATGGTCAAGCCAATCGTCCAAAGTATGCCTGGCAGAACCATCTCTGCAGTAACATCCCTGTAAAATGCTTGAGGATGTGACTCTCCATTCATTGCAACGGGGAGGAACATTCCTGGGTTTTTCCTTATGGGTCCTCCTTTTCCCCCCATTGTCCCCTCCCCTCCCAACTGATCCAATAATCGAGTTTTTCATATCTTAGTTTGTGACTGCATTGTTAAGGCTACAGTTTCTAGTTTGATTTGTTAGAGCTTTTCATGCTCATGTTTAAACTTCTATTTTTGAAGTGGTGGTCCTGTCGTAGTATTGTGTCCCGGTCACTTCCGGGACGTGACTTTCTCTGGTGGCATTAGGCACAATATTGGATTTGGCTGAGGCACAGGGGTTTGTTAATATCTGGAGCTCAATCCACTGATTTCCGCTGTGAACTACAGGGATCCATAGTGTTGTGTTGTGTGTCTCAGAATGAAGAGTCCAGTCTCCGCACTGTAAGGCTCATCCTCAGATTTAAGGTTGTGTTCCTTTTTATTTCCCAAGTGATGGTCTCTCTGTTGTCCAGTCTCGGTCAGCCGGCTGTATAGGTATCGTAGCAGGGTCATAGGAGCACCCTGTAGGCTTGGCCACACCTGGTGGAGGTCTGGCTATATGCGGCAGACTGCCTATAATGTTGTGATATGAAGTATCAATTGTCCTTGTCAATGGGAGTGGTACTTTGTCATCCGCACAGTTGGGAACATGTGCTACGAGAATGGACAAAATAAAGACTGATGCATATTATTGTTATCTTGTTAATGATGTGGTATGTTTAGTCTTTGTTGTTCAAGTGATGTTAATCATTGTTTGTTCCATTCATTAATGTTGGTCCAGCCCATCTCAGTGATCTATTGTCTGGGTTATTCCCCGCCTGAAGAAATCCTGGAATTTTCTGTCTAACTCTTTATCCTTTTTCTTGTTAACTGAGGAGGATGTATCAAGTGCTCTTTCCCTCTTTCTTCTTATTATCCTTTTCTTCTCTGGCCTACTAGAAGTCAGTGTTGCGCTTCCTCATCTTTGAGCACTTAAGTGTAGGAAATTATAACTTCCAATCCTTTATATTCTCCTTACCCTGTTACACACACAAACACACACAAACACACACACACACACACACACACACACACATATATATATATATATATATATATATATATATATATATATATATATATATATATATATATATATATATATATACCGTTCTGTCTGTCTGTCCTATCTGTTTTGTCTGTCTGCCTAGAAACAATTCTACCTGTCTGTCTCTTCTCTGACTGTCTGTCTTTTCTGTCTGTCTGCCTCCCTATATGTCTTGTCTGTCTGTCTGTCTCCCTGTCTGTCTTGTCTGTCTGTCTGCCTCTCTGTCTGTATTGTCTGTTTGTCTGCCTCCATGTCTGTCTTCTCTTTCTGTCTGTCTGCCTCCGTATATGTCTTGTCTGTCTGCCTCCCTGTCTGTCTGCCTCCCTGTCTGTCTGCCTCCCTGACTGTCTTGTCTATCTGTCTGTATTGTCTGTTTGTCTGCCTCCATGTCTGTCTTCTCTTTCTGTCTGTCTGCCTCCGTATATGTCTTGTCTGTCTGCCTCCCTGTCTGTCTGCCTCCCTGTCTGTCTGCCTCCCTGACTGTCTTGTCTATCTGTCTGTATTGTCTGTTTGTCTGCCTCCATGTCTGTCTTCTCTTTCTGTCTGTCTGCCTCCGTATATGTCTTGTCTGTCTGTATTGTCTGTTTGTCTGCCTCCATGTCTGTCTTCTCTTTCTGTCTGTCTGCCTCCGTATATGTCTTGTCTGTCTGCCTCCCTGTCTGTCTGCCTCCCTGTCTGTCTGCCTCCCTGACTGTCTTGTCTATCTGTCTCCCTGTCTGTCTTGTCTGTCTGTCTCTCTGGTCTGTGTATCTGCCTTCCTGTCGGTCTTGTCTGTCTTGTCTGTCTGTCTCTCTGGTGTGTGTATCTGGCTTCCTGTCGGTCTTATCTGTATGTCTGCCTCCGTCTGTCTTGCAAGTCTGCCACCCCGTCTGTCTTTTTTATCTGTCTGTCTACCTCCCTATCTGTCTTGTCTGTCTGCGTACCTAACGATCGATCTGTCTGTCTCTCTTTGTGACCCTGTGAAAATAAAGTGTGTCCGTTAGTTCACTTTCTTCCCTATAATATTTCTTGTTTGGAGAATGGCGCTATTGCTGAATGTTTCACACAAGTCTCACTGTTGTCACATACAGCACACGCACACACACACACACACACACACACACATATATATATATATATATATATATATATATATATATATATATATATATATATATATATATATATATATTATACCGTTCTGTCTGTCTGTCCTATCTGTTTTGTCTGTCTGCCTAAAAACAATTCTACCTGTCTGTCTTCTCTGACTGTCTGTCTGTCTTTTCTGTCTGTCTGCCTCCCTATATGTCTTGTCTGTCTGTCTGCCTCCCTGTCTGTCTTGTCTGTCTGCTTCCCTGTCTGTCTTGTCTGTCTGTCTGTCTCTCTGTCTGTCTTGTCTGTTTG
>OY992878.1:116116599-116119099 GCA_963921405.1 Cepaea hortensis
CAAGTCCGTTAAATACGTCGTCTTTCACACAGGAGGGTAATAATTACGAAGATATGATTCCTATTCTCCCCAGAAAGGATCCGACTCTCAGCAACAACGACGTGCCAGCACAACCTCCTGTTAGCCACCAACCAGAGGCTCTAGTTGGTAGTCATTACATACCCATGAGACATCATCAGTACCCATTTAATTGTAATCCAGAATGGTTGCACCTCACACGGTATAGCCCAGCTACACTTCGTCAAGCACTTATAATGTCGCTATACCAACAACCAACACAACCTGGTATTTACTAGCAACTTAGGACAAAGCTACACCGGATCTCGGTACAAGAAAGAGCCTCTCCTTAAACGTTTATCTGCATATTTGGTTATAACTTGATCTAGTAACGTATTAGGTTATAAGTTATTACAAACATTGACTGGTTTTGACTTTATATTAATTGATAGTACTTAGCTGTATAGCTTTTATAATAATTCTAATTGTGTTTTCACGGTGAGTGAGGGGGTCTTCGCTGCTCTTCCTTACGGATCTGTGTACGTATTTTTATATATTTACAGAGATATTACTGTTTCTCTGTACTTTAGAGTGTGTTTTTGTAATAAGGGACGAAAGTTGTATTCACTTTGTGTGTGTGTGTTTTGCTTTTAAACTTGTGATTACGCATTGTTGAAATGTCTAATAAGTACGAACACTGGCTCAGGAATAATGGGCTCAGAATCGGGCATGTAAACATATGCCATCTATTAGGGAAGCTGCCCGAACTATTACTTATACTTAATCAAAATTTTCACATGTTTGGCGTTAGCGAAAGTCGATTAAATAGCAACATCTCAGATGATGACATCGCTATCAGAGGTTTTAAAACCATTAGAAGAGATCCCTATCAGAAACAAGAGACGGGTATTGCAGTTTATATTTCCAACTCGCTTAACGCCCACCGCAGGCTAGACTTTGAAACCTGTGAGATTGAGTGTGTATGGATAGAGGTTAAACTTCAAAATTGCATACCGCTAGTAGTTGGCTATCTTTATCGAAACCCCAGTGCAGGAAATATCTGGTATGAAAAATTCACCACTATGATGGATGTAGTCTTTAGTAATGCTAGGGAAATAATATTGCTAGGTGACTTCAACATAGACGCTAACAAATCAAACAAAACATGGGAAAACATAATAGAGTCATATAATTTCCAACAGTTAGTCAAACAAGCCACTAGAATCACTAAATCATCTGCAATACTTATAGATCATATTTATACTACGTGTGCTGATAACATCACAGAATGTAGTGTACCTATCAATGCAATGAGCGATCACTATCCAGTATGTTGCACGTGGTCGAAAAGGGGCACCAAAACTCCCAAACACAAACATATAAGCATAAAATATAGAAATTACAAAAATTTCAATCGAGACGTCTTCTTACAAGATTTGGTCAACTCATCTCTAGATTATGTTTACCAGCTTCCTGACCCAGACGATGCTCTGGACCACTGGCTAAAGACCTTTCTAAGTATATTTGATAAACATGTTCCATTTAAGGAAGTTCGTGTTAAACATCACACAAAGCCCCCGTGGATCACACAGGAGGTAGTTGAACTTATGAGAGATCGCGACAGGGCTCACAAAAATAGAGATATAACTATGTACCGTAGTCTGAGAAACAAAGTTCAATATGTTATTCGGAAGGAAAAGAAAAACTATTTTAAGAACATAGTAATAGATAAAACCAACACTAAAGATATATGGAAAGCAATTAATACCTTGACAAACAAACACAAATCATCACAATCATTACCATCAAATCAGGTTACATGTGATCAATTCAGTAGATACTTTCAGTCCGACATAAACCAACTGAAGGCTGCAATACCAGATGCGCCTCATGGCATATCTTTATTATCATCATTCTGTGAGAACAAATGCTATGGACACATTTCCTCCAACATACCGCTAATGACGACAACTGAAGTATTTACTCATCTCCGTAATCTAAAAAACAATAACTCATCAGGACTAGATGGAATTAGTAGTCGGATCCTTCGCCATGCTGCACCGGCGATCTGCGAGTCACTAACTTTTATATATAATCAATGTCTAACCAGAGGTCACTTCCCATCAGCCTTTAAAATCGCTAAAGTGTATCCTCATTTAAAAGCTGGTCCTCTAGAGTCTAGACGATCGTCTCATGAGTAATTATAGACCAATTTCCATATTATCCTGATTATCCAAACCGCTAGAAAAGCACATCCACAAAACAACACTAGATCACTTAGTTCGCCATAAACTGATAGTTGACAGTCAGTCAGGATTTCGGCCAAAATATTCTTGCCATACGGCACTAACAAACATGATAGAAAACTGGCATCAAAATATTAACAACAATACCCTATGTGGAGCGGTGTTTATAGACTTTAGGAAAGCATTCGATATGATAGATCATACTATTCTAATTAAAAAACTAGAAACAATGAAAGTAAGTTTTAATATAGTGACAT
>OY992878.1:116121095-116156095 GCA_963921405.1 Cepaea hortensis
GGGGCGAGTTCATGGCTGGGTACTGATGGTCTATTATTATCTCAGGGAATATCAATTGGGGAACCCTTTGAGGCCATCAAAACAATTAATAAATAAATGCACACGTATCGTGTCGCGCTCATAGAAGTAGAGGCAAGAATTAGAGACTAGAGGATGTACTAGACACCATAAACATTGAAAGCTGTAGTTACCGACCGGGATTCAAACCTGTCACCTTCAAATGACGACAGAGCCTCGCTGCAAGAACAAGTGTTCATGGCCCTTGAGGATAATGATGACAAAACTATACACGACACTTGTATGCACGACCAACCTAGCCTACTTTCAGCCTTTCTATTTGTATTGTGCTTAATCGTGACCTTGCTACCCCTAGTACAGTGGTTCTCAACCGGTGGGGAATTCCCCCCCCCCCCCCAGGGGGAATTTTAAGGTTTCCAGTGGGGGGGGGGGAATTAAGATTATTTCAAGATAGCGTTAATACAAGAACCGATTACTTGATATTGTTTTTCCCTTCATACTGTACGTCTCACCCTTCTAACATTTTATAAAGTAAGTAGACCCACAAATCACGTTTTATGTGGACGTCTAGACTTGTTTTAGTATGTGCTATTAAATTTAGCTTCCTTTATTACGTATACTGTGTAGGGGCGGGGGTGAGATTTTTAGGTAGGAAATACGTTCTGAAAATGTGGTGAAGGGGAGCACGGGCCAAATTTTTAGATAGGAAATACGAAAGGGGAGGGGGGATGACGTTCTGAAAATATGGTGAAGGGGGGCACGGGCCAAAAAAGGTTGAGAACCACTGCCCTATTATGTCTTTTCACAAGTGTGAAGTTACAGTACCGATCTTACACACCTCACTGGTTTATGAGCTTAAAGAGGGGAGTGGAGTGTTTGCAACACAGTCTACGTAGAGGAAGTACTTCTGGGTACTGGATCGGAAGACAAGTTAGAACACCAACCTCATCCGACATAATCAAGACCTCCTCCGAGCTGTAACGACCTAAATGCCAATGCTAGCAACTTAATAACAGTTGTAGCCTTCTAGAGGAGTTACAAACAACATACAACAACAACAACAACAACAACACTTGTCCAGTGATCGTGCTTTCTGAACTACCGGCACCCATACCATTTCATAAAAAACCAACACAGCTGTGTTTTGAACGCGGGTGTGCGGGATTACGAACTGCATCCTTAACACCTTCGCCACGGACACCTGTTACAAGTCGCAAATTGCCACTAAAGAGAGTTGGTCTGAAAATGTCTTCCTCTCACTGATGTGAAGCAACCAGGACTGCAAGAGCTGTGAAGAAAAGGCTGGACAGAAAAATCACTGCAGGAGAACCTCCTCCTGGAACGCCAAGCATTCTTTGCCCACAATGTCAAAGAACATTTCGAGCCAAAATAGTCCTTATGAGCCATCTTATAACTCACGGCTTCATACTTTCAACACCCTGGATGAAATGAATGGTCATCATCATTCTTGATAGAGAAACAACACAACACCTCTCACTGTAGATACATTCAGCCAACATCCAACCAGTCCTGACTGGTCTACATAGGGCATTGCCCACGTGAATATGGCCCTATACTCCACTGGCAGTCTTACAGGCATAAGAAGAAGATGAAAAAGAAGACACTTAATAATCACGCCTTTATTTTGTCACCCAGTTGTATCCATGTTTCCTGCTCCTATGGGGACATAACTTTGCAGCAATCGCTATCTCCAGTATCGTGGTTGCTATGATACTTGAGCGAGCTCTGTCTCTGGGCAAACCGGAAATCTTGTGGGTAAGCATTGTTGTTGTCTTTATCAAATCCGCGCTCAGTTTTGTGATACATATTTTCAAACACCACTTGCTGTTCTCATTATTTGTTTTAAGTGTGGTAGAAATACTTTGTTGCTAACAACTATTATTTTTGTGTTTAATATTATGCGAGGTGGTGATAAAACTCATCTCATCTCATTTCATTGCTCTTGTACCTAGCGGTGAAGAGGTGAAGTATAAACAGCGGGAGAGTGCCCATTTATGGGTTTCATACCAAGATGCCCATGGACTCTGTTATTCCCTCTCTCTATATCAGTGTTTCCCAACGTGGGGCCCACGCCCCACAGGGGGGCAATTCGATTGTTAAAGGGGGGGGGGGGGATTCGAAAATGGAAGAAATCGGCTGAATATAACAGAACGGGGAGACTTGAGACTGAAGTTAACTAAATTGGAACCTGACATAAGATCTCATTGCAGCAAGCATCAAGCGCAAGGATCTCACTAAATTTAAATAATAAATAGTTACTAATAATTAAAATAATATAGAAAAATCTTTCATTAAAATTATTTTGTACTTAAATTTCAGTTCTCCATTATGTTTTGAAAATTTACTTACTGTGTTTGCTCAATAATTACCTAGTGATTTCTTCCTAAAACCTATCATTCAAGTTTCTTTAGTGAACATTTCAATTTTTGAATATTAAAAATAATGTATATGTTGAGGGGGGGGGGGGGCGTGGGGCGGGGGAGGGGGCGTGGGGCGGGGGAGGGGGGCAATATGAATTTTAGAAAGGCTTAAGTGGGGCATGGCACAAAAAAGGTTGGGAAACACTGCTATATATAGTTATGCGCGGTTCCAACTTCCGGCAAAGGGTCGCCCCGTAATGCTCCGTTCCTGTGCTAGTGAATATCACACAAAATGTTCTTCACTGCTCCCTGTGAAAAGTGGAGCAGACATGAGTCTCGATAAACCAACAGCCCTCACAGGTATACTTTGCATATGCCGCTGCCATAACACCAACACCACCCGATCTGCCCAGATGTCAAAGCTGGGCAATGAATAATGAAACAGTGAAGGCACTGAAGGCAGTGGAGATGTGGTTTTTGTTGAAGAATGTCTGGAATATTCTGCCCAGAGAAGAAAACACACGCTGAGTTATGGAGTGCTACAGGTGTTACAAAATCACTCATAGAACCCTTAAGGTAAAAAGAGGCATTGTATGGGGTATAACGCTGGAAGAGATGGAATGCAGAAATTAGCTTTACGTGGGAGAAATTCTGGGCAAGATAAACAGAGCAAGACGCAGAAAGCTGTTTGTGGACAGATTTAGCAGCTGAAAATTTCAAATATAATTTTGCTGAACATACCATCATTTTACACATAAACTCCTTCAAACAGGAACTCTGGCAAAAGGCCTGCCGAAATACCATCGGCCTAGTTCTTGTTGCTGCCTTGGTACTCGCTGTTGGAGGTCTGATGTGCATCGACGGCACCATGGAACACAGCAGGAGGGTCTACCCAATATGTGTGCCGTGGTGGGACAACGAGCATGGTTCAGGTTTGCATCTGATAGTTGGACAGTTGCCAGGATCGTTGACATATGTAGAACCTATCTTTCCCTGTTAAACTGTGTTATTGTTGTTAATGATCATGATGATTATTGTGATGTTAGCCGTTCGGCAGACATTGAAGCTAAGCCTTCTAGATGAATGCCTGGTGGTGGTTTTTATATTAGCCTGTACCTTGTAATGCCGCTTCCATAAAAAATGAACTGTATGTTTCGTGAGGACTTTTGTGTTGACATTCTGGCGGCTGAATTTTGCAAAGGGAAATGCTTTTACTATCTGTCCGCGGTTGTTTGTGGCGTGAACTGCATGTTCGGGAATATGGCGTAGCTGGTTTTGTCGGAAAACTGACTGGTTTTGCCTTGTGCAGTAATGTGTGGCTGCTGGTTATCTAGTGACTGCCGCTTCCATCGAAGATGAACATTTGTTTTTTCGTGGAGGACTTTAGTTTTGACATTCTGGCGGCGGTATTGTGCACAGTTCACCTGTGCGGGCTGTTGGTTGTCGAGACTCCTGTCTTTTCCACTTTTCACATGGGGTAGGGAGGAGCAATTTATGTGATATTCACTGGCACAGGAATGGAGCATAATGGGGACGACCTGGTGCTGTGAAATTGGAACCGCGACTGACTAACTAACTAACTTGTAATATTGTGATTTGTATTAGCATATGTGTTGTTATGTATATTGTATTGTCTTACCTGCAATGTTGTAATATGGGTAAACTTAGCCATTTATGTTGAGATGTGATTAGTGATATGTAAGTATTATCATCATCACACTTCGGACAGGTCCATAGGTGCTCCGATCGCCTCATTAGCATCTTCGCCAGTGTGTATCGCACCAGTTCTGTGTGGGTTAATCAAATGTCTTGTGCTCTTGACGAAATATTAATGTCTGGCTGCTCCCCATTTCACTCCCATCTCCCTTACTCTGGACAAGGAAGCAGATTCCACATTCGCCCACCATCTTTTATAGCGCTGATGATGTCTGGCCCATCCATTGCTGTTTTCACCTCGACCATCGCCATATTCGTCAGCCGATCGGTTCTCTCGTTGCCTTTCACACCAGAGTGCCTCAGTACATAGATAGAAGTAGCTGGACTAATCGTGGTGTGCTCATTGTGTCGAGCCGCGCATTCCGTATGAGGCCAGTCTGGAGCTTCTTGAGCATGTCCATGGAATCACTCAGTATGCATGCGCGTGAATACTTCCGCGTGCTGAGCAAATTCGGGGCATTGTTTACAGCCATGGTTTCCTTCGTAGGACTGCTGTTTGTCACAGCAGAAGCACCACTTGCTTCCTTGACGGTTTTGCAGCTCGAGCATGCTTCGCTTGCTCTGGACTACCAATCCATTCGTAAATACAACTGCACCGCCCTCTCCAGTGTTTTCGTGTATTAGTGCTTTGACCTCAGTGTCTGCTGAGGCAGGATCGTACTCTCTGTAAAGAGTGATATGGATAAAAATGGTAGCTTGGTAATCTGCTGGCACCGGTATCCATTCCCTTCTAAGATTGAGTCCCGTGAGTCTGCATGCTAGATAGATAGCTTGCTCTGCACGTTCTATGGATGATTTGTCCATCTTCAGTTGCTTTTCTTTAAGTGCTGACAAGGCGGAGTGCAATGGGTGTCGGATATTGACCTTCACTTTAAGGCAGGAGTCACCAAACTTTTTTCACGGCGGGCCGGATAACTGACAAAATGACGAGCGCAGACCGGATAACTGACAAAATGACGAGCGCGGGCCGGATAACTGACAAAATGACGAGCGCGGGCCGGATAACTGACAAAATGACGAGCGCGGGCCGGATAACTGACAAAATGACGAGCGCGGGCCGGATACTCATTCTGTACAATACTTGCGCCGCCTCCGTGGCGAAGGCCTTACGGACGCGGTTCGTAATCCCGTATACCCACGTTCGAAATACAGCTGCGAGCGATTTGGCAGCAGACAACGTTGTGCTGGTTTTTACGCTATGTTATGGGTGCCGGTCGTTCGAAAAGCAATGGTAAACTCAATCAATCAATCATGTGCCATGCCGGAAAGCGTGGGCGGTCATGACTCACCATTTCACTCGATCACCAGTGTCGTGGATCAGCTCAGTGTTCCTGTCCCGTCCATGCCATGTGGCCAAGCCATCCAGGTATTTTCTTCTCGGTCTTCCTCTTGGTCTGTTCTCTTCGATCTTGCCAATGGTAAACTACTGAACATAAACTTGCCAAGACATCAACAACAGCAAACAATGCTGGTGTTGTCTGAAAACGTCCTGTAAAGGATATACAGCTAACTTTAACAATAATTTTAAGCTAGAACGAAAGCTCTGGGAAAAAAGAGGAAAAACTAAGTTAATCATGGAAAGGGCGTGCAATGCACACAAACAAACAAACAAACAAACAAACAAACAAGCAAACAAACAAACAAACAAACAAAGACAACCAACATGTTTATATTTATTTACTAAACAAAGTTATCAAAGAAGGCGACGTTAGCAAAAAGGTAGTTACAGCAGACCTATTGTGCACATATCCGAATCTCACAAACTAAGCAGCAAAAGAGGATAGTGAGTTTTGTGAAACTGACGTGTGGCTTTCACAATACCATCAATGTTTGGTTTGGTATTTCTGCATCCAATCAAGAGAATTGCTTTCAAATGTTTATCAGTCAATCTCATTCGATGTGGCAATCAGGTAAGCAGCGGTACTTCCTTCTCAATGAGCTCCAACTGTAATTCAACTGGCACACCATTAAGGTTACAATCAAACGGATTCTGGAACAGAAGGATGTCACTCTCAAATCTGTCAAGATCTGAAAATCTCTCCAAACTCTTTGAAACAGTGAAAATGAGAAAGGTTTTTCTCCTTCCAGTTGTGCTTCCAACAACGACAGCTTTCTTCGAAATCCTTTGATGGTTCTGTAGAGATCACAGACGAGGTAATCCTTTTCCTGAAGTTTCAAGTTCACTTCATTCATATCGACCAAAATTGACAACGTTGACAGCCAGGTAGGATATGACAGCTATGAATCAGCTTTATCTTTTTTAGTGAGGAAAACATCTATTTCGTTTCGGAGCTTGTAAAAACGAAGCAGGACTTTACCGCAGCTGAGCCACCTGACTGATATGTGATAAGGCGAGTCACAGAATTCAGAATCAATTTCTTCGAGAAAAGCGTAGAACTGACGGTGAATGAGTACATTTTCCCGAATGAAGTTCACAGCAGAAACTACTGGTTTCAGTACACAAGAAATATCTAAATCTTGCCCACAGAGTACTTGCTGATGTACGATGCAGTGTATTAACAGAGCGCCCGGAATTGGCAACTCTTCCAAATGAGTCCAGATCTGCCCCAACAGACCCTTCCTCACTCCAGTGATGTTTTTTTCCCCTCATCAACTGTAACACCTCGAAGCTGATTCCACCGAAGGTTATAGTCTTAGAAAATTGTTTGCACTTCCACGAAAATGACTTTCCCAGTTGTTGTTCCATGCATGCTGCAAACGGACGCCAACTCTTCCGTTATCTGAAAGTCCAAATTGATACCACAAATGAACACGAGAAGTTGTGACGTACTCGAGAGATCAATAGACTCATCCAGCGCCAGAGAATACTACAACAAGTTCCTAGCTTTCTCGCGTATTTGTAGCACTATGTTCTCTCCAAGTTCTTCTGTTCTCCGCACAACTGAACTTGCCGAAAGGCTGATAGTTCCAAACAAATCGGCTTTCTCAGGACACAAGTCATTTGCTGCTTCGATCACACACACTCTTTAATGACGTTGCCATCAGTAAACGGTTTTCCTCGTTCTGCCATCTTATGCACTGTTTTGAAACTTGTACGAGTGACAGATTCATTTTCAGCAAATTTTCCCGTGAAGAGATTTCTTTGCGTTTCAAAACAAACACGTTTAATGGTCTCATATTTCCCAGAGCGTAATTTTCCAGAAAACTTGTAATATGTTGATGGATGTTTTGTTTCGTAGTGACGCTGAAGATTGTACTTTTTCAAAACGGCAACACTTTCGCTGCATATTACGCAGCTGGTTTTCTGGTCCTTTGTTTCCACAAAGAAGTACTTTACTTCTCACTCGGTGTCCACTTTTCTTTTCCTACTAGCCATAATTAAGGGTGAAGTACACGGGATCTGAAAATGAAAAAGACATTACATTAAAAACATAATTAAACTCCTATTGAAACACAAGAAAAGCAGAGGACTAGGGGTCACTGGTGAAGCTTCAGCTCATCAAAGGTACATATACAGTTTATAGGTACCTTTGTGTAACCGCACAGAGATGATAGAGATAATAGCACAACGCCGACTGTTCATGGGCCGTAGAAGAAGAGAGGAATACGAAGACAAAGAGAATCTCACTCTATCTCTACGGCTAACAAGAAAAAACAACGATTTAGAGATATCAGAAGAAATTCAGGTCAGTGTACAGGGAATCAGAATAATGTATTTATAAAGATACAACAACATCTGATTAATAATGCCAATTTTTTTTTTTTTTTTTTTTTTTCCCGCGTTTCCATCCTGTTTCAGGATATTGCGGTCAACACCAGCATCTTTCAGCTGTATGTTGATTCCTAGGCTAGATTACGCTCATCAGCACGCCACGACTTTCTGAGCGACCGGCTGCATACTCTCATAAGTCACTAGCGTGACTCGAACCACTTCTAATTCTCGTCCGCTCACGTTGACCACGAGAGTATTCGGGATTAACGGAGAAAGCTGCTAACCCCTCGGCCAGGCAGCCGGCTAATAATGCCAATGCCCTAATATATAAAATTCATGATTAGATGCAATGACAAAATAGGCATCCCCATGAATAAACATACACATGATCATCCTTCACAGTACCATTGATATTCCATCACAGCTTGGTAGTCATCCAACACAGTACCAGTGATCTTCCATCACAGCATGGGTAGTCATCCAACACAGTACTAGTGATCCACATCACAGCATGGATAATCATCCAACACTGTAACTGTAGTCTGATACACAACACCAGCAATTATCAGACAACAAGATGAACAAAGGTCATTCATTCAGTAGCATGTCCTTTGCAGAATCTCGCTCCCATAACAACCTTCCGGAAAACCTCTCGATCATAAGCAAGATTTCCCGCTTCAGATACATCCATCTGGAGATCATCTGCCACATCCTGCACCCATCTTCTGTTTGGCCTTCCTCTTCCTCTCTTCCCAGGCATATATCTCTCCATTATTGTTCTCAGACACAGACATAGCTATTATATTCCTATATTCCTATTTAAACTATGAAGGTTCGTTCAAAACTCACCCCACATCAGATAATCGTCAATCTACAATCAAGATCCTCTTGGATCTTTTGGATCTTCACAGGGCCTGTCTACCCTCTCAACTGCGGTCTGGAAAAACAGTGGCTACGCTCGGCCGTGCCTGGGGCATGTTCGCCCATCTACTTGGTAGTGACTCAGGGGTTTAAGTTCAAACCCTCTGCTGAAAATTAGACATCAGCATCTCTTCGGCCTAAGTTGTTCCCAAGGCCAAAGAGGCGAGAGCATGGCTTTACTGGGCTGTTATAGGCACGCCAACACAACATCCCAGCATCCTATACATTTGTTACCAGGGTATCAAGGGATATGCTACTCCATACTCTTGTAGAGTCGCGGCAGGTGGCTTCATTTGGTAATAGAATATATCTCATAATAAGGTTCGCAAAATTTATAAATAGGGCCACCTAAATAAACAACCTAGGGCAGCCAGGAGGTCTCCGCACTTGTGAAGATCTCCTATTATTCTAAACATAATATTTACATTTAAATTGTATCACAACGTCTCGTGTTTCATAGTTATATCAAGCAAGTTCGAGTTCCGACGACGGGCCGGATGAAATGACGTCGCTGGCCGGATCCGGCCCGCGGCCCGTAGTTTGGTGACACCTGGTCTAGGAAATAGGAATGAGAGAGATGACGATTAATAGGCGAAGTGAGTAGGACAAAACCTGGTCTGGCACAATCAAGGCCTACGTGCACTTATTTTCGCACTGGCGAAAGGCCGTGCAAGCTTATGGGGCTTATGTTGACAAATATTACAAATAGTTCACCCCCACTCTTCCTCCCTCTCTCTCTCTCTCTCTCTCTCTCTCTCTCTCTCTCTCTCTCTCTCTCTCTCTCTCTCTCTCTCTCTCTCTCTGCTAAATGCTGGTGAAATTACATTTGCTTAGAGAATATTTCAAATATCATAATAACATGATAGCAATGCCTTGATTGATCACTACACTTATGTTCAAGCATTCTGCGGAATTATTTTTTTTCGCATATCCTATTTACATCGCTGTCAACAACAGCATTTTATCGCTGTTGTTGATGTCTTTGCAAGATTACGCACAATATTTTGCATTGCTTACTGAGCGACAATCTCAGATACCCCTGTAAGTAACCAACGCGACCCGATTCCCTACCGAATCTCGTGCAGCTGTTTTCCCACACGTGGTTATACGGGATTACGGAGAAAATCCTTAACACCTTCGCCAGGGAGACCGGCTCCGCGGAATTGCAAGATATCTAAAAGAAAAACACCCCGACAAACAAAATTGATGGGCCTTCATTATTATTCTGATGATCATATTGTTCTTGTCTTGTATCATCATAAAGGTCTTTCACATAATCTGACCACGCATGTAAAATCTGATCTTTTTCTATTATGATTTTGCCATCTTTGGTTTTTAGGCAACCTGTTGATGTGTGTGTTCTTTTGTTAGTGACGTCATTAATTCTTGTGTGCATTAATTTGGTATTCCGGGTGTTGTGTTGGTTTTCAATTTCCTTGCAATTTTCCTCAAGTCATGTTTCTTTTGCCTCTTTGCATAGCAGTAGCTTCCTAATTTTCATGTGAATCTCTTCGTATATTTCCTTGTTATTTTTGTTATTTCTTCTTATTTCCATGAGTTTTAAGATGTCTTCCATCAGCCATTTCTTGCGCCTTATTATCTTTATTTTGGGGATTATCATTGTTGTTAGTGCAGCTTCTTGACTGATTTCTTTTAAATTTTCAATTGGTCACTGACGTCTTGAAATAATATTGCATTGCCATATCGGACAATACATCGAATCTGTTCTTTACATCTACGTTGAATTTATCTTTTATCTTCTCACTCTTCAGTGCCTGTAGATCAAATTTTGCGTTTCTATTTGTATATTTGACTTTCTTTAAGTTTATATGTAAATTGCCTACAATTAATCTATGGTTGCAGTTGCAGTCTTCGCTTGGTAGAGGGACATAAACACCTAATATTGTTATAAGGGAGGTTACTAGAACTTGAAAAAGAAAATGGTATACCTAGCTACAATACCACTAACTAACATCAAAATCTTTTATTTTTACTTGAGAAATGAAACAGATAATACTTCAGTCATTTTTTTACAATCGCGAGAAGAAAGTTATTAAAGTTTTTATACAACATTTGTTTCATTTTTTGTTACTTACATTTTATTATCAACTTTTTAAACTTTACGTTTATGTTTCTTAAAAATGTACTTTTAATGATAACTGTAAGATGTATTAGATAGCGTTGACCCTCTGTGGGGAAACAACATTTTTTTACTGGCCTCTTAAGGCCACCCACAATTTAAAGAAAATTTACTTACATTAACGGCTCAAGTCCTTGGAAGTCTATGGGGTTTATGTTGATAAATATGTTTAGAGGAAATGTCATTTATGTTTGTAAATTTCATTCAATTTGAACAAATAGTTCTCGACACCCTTGGGCAAGGTGGAGTACCCGTTTAGCCTCCCGATCAGGGTTACGTGAAGCCATGGGTGCAGGTGGTGGATGAAGTTGAAGAGCAGCCGACAGATAGTTGTAGGTTATGGTCTCCAGCTTCACGACGGAAGGCAGATGATCTCTTTTTTTTTGGGGAGACATTGGCTACGGTCATCGACCAGTATGGTCACTGCTAGGAAGGAAAGCAATGGCAAACTACCTTCTTTACAGATGCCAAGAATATCATGTACTGCAGACTTATCGATAATCAGAGAAACGGCGTAAATGGGTGCTCCATAGGAGCAGCCTCGCCCGGTAGGGGTAGTCATGTGCACCAGGTGACTCCAGACCGTCATCAGGAGACTGAGTGCAAAAGAATATCAACATTGAAAGTAGGAACTTGGAATGTAAGAACTATGAGTGGGGATGGGAAATTCGATAACATTAAGAATGAAATGAGAAGATTAAATATTAACCTGTTAGGTGTACGCGAGACCAGATGGACAGGAATGGGCATTATGACATCTGAGGAATATAGAATAATCTATTCTGATGGAGAGAAACAACAGCGTGGAGTAGCAATTATAATGGATACAGAGAGAGAAAAATCGATCAAAGGATATTAGACTGTACCAGACAGAGTGTTACTGGTGAAGTTGAGTGGAAGACCTTTTGATGTCAATGTCATACAAGTTTATGCACCAACAGCAGACAGTAGTGATGACAGCATTGATGAATTGTATAGTGATTTAGAGAAAGTCTTCAAGAAATGCAAGAATTCTGAAGTAACTATCATAATGGGTGACTTGAATGCCAAAGTTGGAAATCAACAGGACGGATGCATAGTGGGCAAGTATGGACTAGGGCAGTGGTTCCCAACCGGTGGGGAATTCCCCCCCCCCGGGGAATTTTAGGGTTTCCAGGGGGGGGGGATGAAGACCATTTCAAGATCGCGTAAATACAAGAACCGATTACTTGATATTGTTTTTCCCTTCATACTTTACAGTTATGTACGTCTCATCCTTCTAAAATTCATTTTATAAAGTAAGTAGACCCACAAATCATGTTTTATGTGGATGTCTAGACTTGTTTTAGTATATGCTATTAAATTTATCTTCCATTTTTACGTACACTGTGTAGGGGTGGGGGATTTTTACATAGGAAATATGAAAGGGGGGGGGGGAAATGACGTTCTGAAAATATGGTGAAGGGGGGCACGGGCCAAAAAAGGTTGAGAACCACTGGACTAGGGGAACAGAATGCAATAGGTTGCAGACTAGTACAGTGGGCAAAAGAGCAAGATTTGATTATTGGAAACACCTGGTTTCAACAGCACCCAAGGAGATTATGGACATGGAGGAGTCCTGTTCATAAGATTAGAAATCAGATTGATTACATCCTCAACCAACAGAAGATTTCGAAATGTCTTAAAAGTCGCAAAAACTATACCAAGCGCAATCTGCTACAGCGACCATAGATTAATCTTAAGCAATTTACATATAAAATTAAAGAAAGTCAAATATTCACCAAGAAACACAACATTTGACCTACAAGCTCTGAAGAGTGAGGAAATAAAAGATAAATCCAACGTAGAGGTAAAAACACAGATTCGATGCATTGTCCGATATGGAAATATTATTTCAAGACGTCAGTGACCAATGGGAAATGTTACAGAAATCAGTCAACCAAGCTGCAGAAAAATCCATCCCAAAAATAAAGATAATAGGACGCAAGAAATGGATGACGGAAGACATCTTAAAACTCATGGAAATAAGAAGAAATAACAAAAATAACAAGGAAACATATAAAAAGATTCATAGGAAAATTAGGAAGCTATGCAAAGAGGCAAAAAGAAACATGACTTGAGGAAAATTGCAAGGAAATTGAACACCAACACAACACCCAGAATACCAAATTAATGCACAAAAGAATTAATGACATCACTAACAAAAGAACAAACACATCAACGGGGCTAGTGTTGACTGAAAACGACCTGTAAAGGATATGCAACTAACTTTAACAATAATTTTAAGCTAGAACGAAAGCTCTGGGAAAAAAGACGAAAAACTAAGTTAATCATGGAAAGGACGTGCAATGAACACAAACAAACAAACAAACAAACAACCAAACAAACAAACAAACAAAACCAACATATTTATATTTATTTACTAAACAAAGTTATCAAAGAAGGCGACGTTAGCAAAAAGATAGTTACATCAGACCTATTGTGCACATATCCGAATATCACAAACTAAGCAACAAAAGAGGATAGTGAGTTTTGGGAAACTAACGTGTGGCTTTCAAAATACCATCAATGTTTGGTTTGGAATTGCTGCATCCAATCAAGAGAATTGCTTTCAAATGTTCATCAGTCAATCTCATTCGATGTGGTGACTTCACAGACTTCCTTTTTGAAAATGTTAGCTCACAGACATATGTTGTTCCAAACAATGATGTCATACCAGCGGCAAATTTCTTAAGTTTCGGAAACTCAACATCAGGTAAGCAGCAGTACTTCCTTCTCAGTGAGCTCCAACTGTAATTCAACTGACACACCATTAAGTTTACAATCAAACGGATTCTGGAACAGAAGGATGTCACTCTCAAATCTGTCAAGATCTGAAAATCTCTCCAAACTCTTTGAAACAGTGAAAATAAGAAAGGATTTTCACCTTCCAGTTGTGCTTCCAACAATGACAGCTTTCTTCGAAATCCTTTCATCGTTCTGTAGAGATCACAGACGAGGTAATACTTTTCCTGAAGTTTCAAGTTCAGTTCATTCATATCTACCAAAATTGACAACTTTGACAGCCAGGTAGGATCTGACAGCTATGAATCAGCTTTATCTTTTTCAATGAGGAAAACATCTATTACGTTTTGGAGCTTGTAAAAACGAAGCAGGAATTTACGGCAGCTGAGCCACCTGACTGATATGTGATAAGGCAAGTCACAGAATTCAAAATCAATTTCTTCAAGAAAAGCCTAGAACTGACGGTGAATGAGTGCATGTTCCCGAATGAAGTTCACAGCAGAAACTACTGGTTTCAGTACACAAGAAATATCTAAATCTTTCCCACAGAGTACTTGCTGATGTACGATGCAGTGTATGAACAGAGCGCCCGGAATTTGCAAATCTTCCAAATGAGTCCTGATCTGCCCCAACAGACCCTTCCTCACTCCAGTCATGTTTTTCCCCCTCATCAACTGTAACACCTCGAAGCTGATTCCACCGAAGGTTATAGTCTTGGAAAATTGTTTGCATTTCCACGAAAATGACTTTCCCAGTTATTGTTCCATGCATGCTGCAAACGGACGCTAACTCTTCCGTGAAATGAAGGTCCAAATTGACACCACAAATGAACACGAGAAGTTGTGACGTACTCGAGAGATCAATAGGCTCATCCAACGCCAGAGAATACTACAACAAGTTCCTAGCTTTCTCGCGTATCTGTAGCACTATGTTCTCTCCAAGTTCTTCTGTTCTCCGCACAACTGAACTTGCCGAAAGGCTGATAGTTCCAAACAAATCGGCTTTCTCAGGACACAAGTCATTTGCTGCTTCGATCACACACACTCTTTAATGACGTTGCCATCAGTAAACGGTTTTCCTCGTTCTGCCATCTTATGCACTGTTTTGAAACTTGTTCGAGTAACAGATTCATTTTCAGCAAATTTTCTCGTGAAGAGATTTCTTTGCGTTTCAAAACCACGTTTAATGGTCTCATATTTCCCAGAGCGTAATTTTCCAGAAAACTGTTAATATGTTGATGGATGTTTTGTTTCGTAGTGACGCCGAAGATTGTACTCTTTCAAAACGGCAACACTTTCGCTGCATATTACGCTGCTGGTTTTCTGGTCCTTTGTTTCCACAAAGAAGTACTCGGCGTCCACGTTTCTTTTCCTACTAGCCATAATTAAGGGTGAAGTACACGGGATCTGAAAATGAAAAAGACATTACATTAGAAACATAATTAAACTCCTATTGAAACACAAGAAAAGCAGAGGACTAGGGGTCACTGGTGAAGCTTCAGCTCATCAAAGGTACATATACAGTTTATAGGTACCTTTGTGTAACCGCACAGAGATGATAGAGATAATAGCACAACGCCGACTGTTCATGGGCCGTAGAAGAAGAGAGGAATAAGAAGACAAAGAGAATCTCACTCTATCTCTACGGCTAACAAGAAAAAACAACGATTTAGAGATATCAGAAGAAATTCAGGTCAGTGTACAGGGAATCATAATAATGTATTTATAAAGATACAACAACATCTGATTAATAATGCCAATGCCCTAATATATAAAATTCATGATTAGATGCAATGACAAAATAGCCATCCCCATGAATAAACATACACATGATCATCCTTCACAGTACCATTGATATTCCATCACAGCTTGGGTAGTCATCCAACACAGTACCAGTGATCTTCCATCACAGCATGGGTAGTCATCCAACACAGTACCAGTGATCCTCATCACAGCATGGATAATCATCCAACACTGTAACTGTAGTCTGATACACAACACCAGCAATTATCAGACAACAAGATGGAACAAAGGTCATTCATTCAGAAGCATGTCCTTTGCACAACCTCGCTCCCATACCAAGCTTCCGGAAAACCTCTCGATCATAAGCAAGATTTCCCTCTTCAGTTACATCCATCTGGAGATCATCCGCCACATCCTGCACCCATCTTCTGTTTGGCCTTCCTCTTCCTCTTCCCAGGCATATATCCCTCCATTATTGTTCTCAGGCACAGACATAGCTATTATATTCCTATATTACTATTTAAACTATGAAGGTTCGTTCAAAACTCACCCCACATAAGATAATCGTCAATCTACAATCAAGATCCTCTTGGATCTTTTGGATCTTCACAGGGCCTGTCTACCCTCTCAACTGCGGTCTGGAAAAACAGTGGCTACGCTCGGCCATGCCTGGGGCATGTTGCCCATCTACTTGGTAATGACTCAGGGGTGTAAGTTCAAACCCTCTGCTGAAAATTAGATATCAGCATCTCTTCGGCCTAAGTTGTTCCCAAGAACAAAGAGGCGGGAACATGGCTTTACTGGGCTGTTATAGGCACGCCAACACAACATCCCAGCATCCTATACATTTTTTACCAGGGTATCAAGGGATATGCTACTCCATACTCTTGTAGAGTTGCGGCAAGCGGCTTCATTTGGTAATAGAATATATCTCATAATAAGGTTCGCAAAATTTATAAATAGGACCACCTAAATAAACAACCTAGTGCAGCCAGGAGGTCTCCGCACGTGTGAAGATCTCCTATTATTCTAAACATAATATTTACATTTAAATTGTACCACAACGTCTCGTGTTTCATAGTTATATCAAGCAAGTTCGAGTACCGACGGCGGGCCGGATGAAATGACGTCGCGGGCCGGATCCGGCCCGCGGGCCGTAGTTGGTGTCCCCTGCTTTAAGGTAATCACATGATCTGGCCAATTGTAGTCAGCTCTCCATAGACGGAAAGTCCAGAAGGTGTCGTCGCATGTCTCGATAAGATGTATGTCTGGTTCATCCGAAGAAGATCAGTACCGATTGTTTTCAAATCTTTGTGTGTGTGTAGTTCTTATTGTTAGAGTGGTTAGAACGTATTCAATGACAGAGAGTGTCAATCAATTAGCCATTTTAAAGACTGAGCACAACCCACAATTGGCAACGCTGATCCAGTGATCCATGTTTGTTTCCGGTTATGCACTGATGACCAGCTCAAACGAGAGCGAAACTCGAGTATCGTACCGGAATACGATCAGCGTTGCCAGTTGTGGGTTGTGCTCAACCTTTAAATCTGAAATCCCGAAACAATCAAATAAATCAGTTAGCCGTTGTTCAAGATTCATCGCGGCCATTACTTTCATTGCTGATAAGCCTTTCCTGGCCTGGGTTATGATGTGGTCTATGTAAACGTTGAATGTGAGATTTCAATCGAATCTCACACGTTAAAATTTCATGGCGCTGGTTCTTTGTCAATGTCAGTGGCCCGTCCGGACAGTTTCACAGTTGGCATGGGTGCACTGACAACACGATTATTCAGTGAGAACCACCTGATGATAGCTGTAGATGGAATGACTGTTGTACTTCAGTTGTTGCACCAGGATGTTATTCAATCTACTTCTTGTTGTAGCTCGTGAGTAAGACTAGCTCCGTCTTTTCCCGACTTGAACACCTGGATGTCATCTGCATATGAGATGCTTCTGCTGTTCACGAGTGGTTCTCATGATGTGGACAGTGAAGAGAAATGGAGAGGGGAGGACATTGGGGCAATCTTAGATTAATTACGATCAGGTCTGACAACCAGCTGTCGCATCTGAGTACAGCCTTTCTTTCAAATAGGGCAGATGATATCCACCTAACAAGGAGTAGGTGGAGATGAAACTCCAGCGGTAGATTCATCAGTAGATGAAATGGGGATTTGCTGTACGCGTCTTCCAGATCTATGTCAGTTGCGCATATTTCAGGACTGGCCTGAAAGCCTTCATAAGTGTCACATGGAAAGACCTCAGTATTGCACCATATTTCTGTATTCTGTCTGCATCCTCTCGGTGTGTTGTGCAGTAGATGATTCTTTTCGATATCCTATGCTACCTTCAAGGTTACCTTCAATTACCTTCTCCCCAATTTTGCCAGTTGGTTCTGCATAGTGATGATTCTGTAGCCGCTGATATGTGCTTCATATTGTCCAGTCTTGACTATTGGAATTACATAACAACGTAGCCAACTTTCTGGAGTGGTGCGATTTTGAACGCTGTTGTTGAAGTTATTGTATAGACTGACCCTATTGTGTTGTGATGTGTATACACTTACACTGTTGTTTTGCTATCTGTATACACATACTCCAGATCTATCTATCTATCTATCTATCTATCTATCTATCTATCTATCTATCTATCTATCTATCTATCTATCTATCTATCTATCTATCTATCTATCTATCTATCTATCTATCTATCTGTCTGTCTGTCTGTCTGTCTGTCTGTCTGTCTGTCTGTCTGTCTGTCTGTCTGTCTGTCTGTCTGTCTGTCTGTCTGTCTGTCTGTCTGTCTGTCTGTCTGTCTGTCTGTCTGTCTGTCTGTCTGTCTGTCTGTCTGTCTGTCTGTCTGTCTGTCTGTCTGTCTGTCTGTCTGTCTGTCTGTCTGTCTGTCTGTCTATCTATCTATCTAAATATCTATCTATCTATCTATCTATCTATCTATCTATCTATCTATCTATCTATCTATCTATCTATCTATCTATCTATCTATCTATCTATCTATCTATCTATCTATCTATCTATCTATCTATCTATCTATCTATCTATCTATCTGTCTGTCTGTCTGTCTATCGGTCTATCTGTCTGTCTGTCTGTCTGTCTGTCTGTCTGCCTGCCTGCCTGTCTGTCTGTCTGTCTGTCTGTAGAGTGATTGGGAGAGTTAGTGAGTGTGAGTGAAAGAGAGAGAGTGAATGAGTGTGAGAGTGTGTATGTAAAAAAAAAAAAAAAAAAAGAGAGAGAGAGAGAGAGAGAGAGAGAGAGAGAGAGAGAGAGAGAGAGAGAGAGAGAGAGAGAGAAAGAATTGAGCGCACGCATGTCATGTAACATGCTATTCCATATTTTTTATGCATTCGCATCTTTCATATTACGAGGTATCATTTTGTATGCCACTTGATTGTCCTGTAACATGCCATTGCATATTTTTTTTTTGGTGTATTCTCATCTTCCATAGTATCATTTTGTATGCCACTTTATTTTATTATGTATAATATAACATTACTGTGATGTGAGTGATATATATATATATATATATATATATATATATATATATATATATATATATATTTATATATATATATATATATATATATATATATATAGAGAGAGAGAGAGAGAGAGAGAGAGAGAGAGAGAGAGGAGGGAGGGAGTGTGTGTGTGTGTGAGAGAGAGAGAGAGAGAGAGAGAGAGAGAGAGAGAAAAGAGAGAGAGAGTTGAATTGCATCACTAATTTTTATGCTACACAATGTATATGTACAATTTTTTCTCCACTTCTTACAATTTTTGCGAGAGTGCTCACGACAATCATCAGTGTCTCAACTGTGTGTAAAGTGTGGGAGTTTGTTCTTATTAGTTTCAGTGATCATGTATGTGTGTAGATGTGAGGATGTTTGTGTGGGTGTGAATGTGAGGGATGTGTGTGGGAGTGTGGGGAATGTATGTGTGGAGAGGTTGTGTGTGGGGGATGTGTATGGGTTGATGGGTGATGTGTGGATGGGTGAAGGGATGTGTAGACGGTGGGGGATGTATGTGTGTGTGAGGGATGTGTGTGTGGGGGATATTTGGGAGGATTATTGGAAGTATGTGGGTGTTGGTGGGTTGGGGGTGTGGGTAGGAAATGTGTATTTGGGTGGGTGAATGGGTGTGTAGGAGATTGTGTGGGTTGGAGGATAGGTGTGTAATGGGTGTGGGGGATGAGTGTGGGGGGTGTGTCTGTGAATGGGATATGTCTGTTTGGGTGGAAGTGTGTGAGTGTGGATGGGGTAAATGTGAGTGTGTGGAGGATGTATGTGTGGGTGGTGAGGTTGTTTGTACACCCACCCACATATTCTCCACCACCCACCCACACACCCGCAACCACCCAGCAAAATACACATCACAAAACCACACACACATGTGTGAGTGGGTGGGGAGATGTGTGTGTGGGTGAAAGATGTGTGGGCGGGGATGTGTATGAAAAATGCATGTGGAGGATGTGTGTGTGGGGGGGGGAATGTGTTTATGGGTGGAGTTTTGTGTGGGAGGGGAGATTTGTGAGAGGTAGGGGAGGTGTGGGATGAGCAGCTGGATGACGGATGTATGTGAGGATGGGAGATGTGTGTTTGGCTGGGTGGTTGGGGTGTGAGTGGGTGGGAGGATATATGAGAGATGCATGTGTTGATTGGCGGGTGGGTGATGTGTAAGTGTGAGTGGCTGATGGATGAGTACGTGAGTGGGTGGATGTGTGTGAGAGATGTGTGTATGGTTGGGGGATGTGTGTGCTTGTGGGAAGATGTGTGTGAGCGGCGGATGTGTGTGGGTGGGGTAAATGTGGGCGGTGGGGTGTGTGTGGGTGGGAGATATGTGTTTGTGGGTGTTTATGGATGGGGGATATGTGTGGGCAGGTGGGGAGATGTGTCTGTGGGTGGGGATGTGTGTATAGGTGTAGGATGTGTAGTTGAGAGGTGGCGGATATTGGGTGGGTGAGTGGTTGTAGGTTGGCTGATGTGTGTGTGGGTGGGTGGAGAAAACTGTGAGGGTGCAGGATGTATGTATGGGTAGGTGCGGGATGTGTGGGTTGATAGGGGTATGTGTGTGTGGTTTTGTGATGTGTATTTTGCTGGGTGGTTGTGGGTGTGTGGGTGGGTGGTGGAGAATATGTGGGTGGGTGTGTGCGTGTCGGTTATGGGATAGGTGGGGGATGTATGTGTGGGTGGGGGATCGGTGGGTGGGTTACGGCATGTATGTTTGCCTGAGTCTGTGTGAGAGCGTGGAGGTATGTGTGGATTGGTGGGGGGTCTGGTGGGTGGGGGATGTGTGGGTGGCTGAGAGATGTGTGGGTGGCTGCGGAGTGTGAGGGTGGATGGGGGATGTGTCTCACAACATTGCAATATGCACTGTTTATGTTTACAACTTTCATTTGTCAATGTTTTTTTTCCCATGTGAATGGACCATGCTTACAAAATCAATTTGACAATGTTTTTTTCACTATCTAAATGTAACACGCACATTTGATGAATGAAAGATGAGTGATCGAAAGGGCCGAATGTAAGAAGGGTCTGCATGCCCAATTTGTTACCCTTTTAAAATAAACTTCGTTCGTTCGTTCGTTCGTTCGTTCGTTCGTTCGTTCATTCGTTCGTTCGTTCGGTCTGTCTGTCTGTCTGTCTGTCTGTCTGTCTGTCTAGCTAGCTATTATATATATATATATATATATATATATATATATATATATATATATCTGTCTGTCTGTCTCTCTGTCAGTCTGTCTGTATGTCTGTCTGTATGTCTTGTCTACTTGAATTTATCATGTATAATATGAACACATTTACTTTACTGTAGGGTGAGTGGGCGTGAGAGAGAGAGAGAGAGAGAGAGAGAGAGAGAGAGAGAGAGAGAGAGAATGAGTGTGAAACAAAATATATATATATATATATATATGTGTGTGTGTGTGTGTGTGTGTGTGTGTGTGTGTGTGTGTGTGTGAGTGTGTGCGCGCGCCCCTGTCTCTAAGGGTGGGAGCATCACTATTTTTCACGTTACACAATGTATATGTATAATTTTTTCTCAATTTGTTACATTTTTTTTAGATGCCTACGATAATCGTCAGTGTGTGTGTGTGTGTGTGTGTGTGTGTGTGTGTGGGGGAGATGTGTGTGTGGGGAGTGTGTGTGGGGAGTGTGTGTGGGTGATGTGTGTTTGGTGGAGGTATGTGTGGGGGTGTGGGAAGATGAGTGTGTGGGTTGGGGGATGAGTGTGTGGGTTTGGGGATGGGATGTGTGGGTGGGGAGATGTGTGTGGGTGGAAGATGTATGTATGCTAGTGGGGGATGCGTGGGTGGGTAGGTGGGGATGTGTGGGTGGGTGTGGGATGTGTGGGTGGGTGGGAGATCTGTGGGTGGATGGGTAGATGTGTGGGTGAGGAATGTGTGTGTGGGGATGCGCGGGTGTTTTGGAAAATATGCGAATGGGTGGGTTGGGATGTGTGTTTTTGTGGATCAGGGATGTATGGGTGGAGGATTTGTGAGGGTGGGGATGTTTGGCTGGGGGTGCGCGTTTGGTGGGTAGTGATTTATGGGTGTTGGTGGTTAGTGGGATGTGTTGGTGGGTGGGGATGTATGGGTGGGTGTGTGGGGGGAGTGTAGGTGGTATGGGGATATGTGTATGGGTGGGGGTTGTGTGTTTGGGTGATGGATGTGTGTATGGGTTGGGAGATGTGTGTGTGTGTGGGTAGGGATATGTGTGTATGGGTGGGTGTGTGTGTGGGTGGAGGATGTGTGGTTAAGGGATGTGTGGTTGGAGAATGGGTGATGGTGGTGGATGGAGAATGTGTGGGTGGGTGAGTGAGTGCAGGTTGAGAGATGGGTGGTGGATGTTTGTGTTGGTGGTTGGGGGATGGGTGGGTGGGGGAGATTGTGTGGGTGGGAGATTTGTGTAAGTGGAGGTTGTGTGTAAGTGGGGGATGTGTAGGTGGGTGCGGGATGTGTGTGTAGGTTGGCGCGGGATGTGTTGGTTAGCGGGGAGATGTGTGTGTGAGTAGGTGGATGTGTGGTTGAAGGATGTGTGTTTGGCTGGGTGGTTGGGGTTGTGTGGGTGATTAATAGAGGATATTGGGTGGGTGAGTGTTGGTGGGTTATAGGATGTGTGGGGGTGTGTATGTGGGTGGGGAGCTGTGCGGGGGATAAGTGGGTGGTGCATGTATGTGTGCCTGGGTGTGTGTGTGTGGGGTGGGGGTAGGGGATGTGTGTGTGGGTGATGTGTGGTGGGTGAGTGATGTGTGGGTGGGTGGAGAGATGTGTGTAGGTGGGGGATGTTTGTGTGGGTGGAGGATGTGTGGGTTGGTGGGTTCATGTATGTGTACCTTGGGTGTGTGTGTGGTTCTGTGGGGGATGTGAGTGTGGTTTGTGGGGGGTTTTGTGGGTGAGTGGGTGGGGTATGTGTCTCATAACATGATAATATGCATTGTTTATGTTTACAACATTCATTTGACAATGTCTTTTTCCTATGTGAATGTATCATGCACTATTGATGAACGAAAGATGAGTGATTGGAAGGGCCGAATGTAAGACCGGCCTGCGAGCCCAATTCTTTACCCTTTGAAAATAATGTTCGTTCGTTCGTTCGTTCGTTCGTTCGTTCGCTCGTTCGTTCGTTCGTTCGGTCTGTCTGTCTGTCTGTCTGCCTGCCTGCCTGCCTGCCTGTCTGTCTGTCTGTCTGTCTGCCTGTCTGTCTGTCTGTCTGTCTGTCTGTCTGTCTGTCTGCCTGCCTGCCTGTCTGTCTGTCTGTCTGTCTGTCTGTCTGTCTGTCTGTCTGTATACTTTGCAGGTCATTTACAAAACGTTACCCTAATCACGGCCCTAAGGAAAGACTCTCTCCTTCGTTATTTCCCCTCACCTTAAGCATGTCCATGTCCTAGGGTGAGTTTAATGGCATGTGGCCATCGTAGTGACGGACAAGCTCTGCCTCGTCCTCCATTACTTAAATTAATGGCCACTTTATGAGCATAACACACACACACACACACACACTCTGTCTGTCTGTCTGTCTGTCTCTCTCTCTCTCTCTCTCTCTCTCTCTCTCTGTCTCTCTCTCTCTCTCTCTCTCTCTCTCTCTCTCTCTCTCTCTCTCTCTCACACATACAAATACACACATTCACATATAAAATACAACCGAATGTTGTAAACAGCACAACACAAACTTTCTCGAACCACGGCGAGTATTCTGTTTGCTCATCTCTGTTAGTTGCTCTGTGACATGCCATTCTATCTGTTATCTCTGTCAACTGCTCTTTGCTTTGGCATTTTGTCAGCTTATCTCTGTTAACTGCTCTTTGCTTTGGCATTTTGTCAACTTTTGTCCTTTAATTGCTCTTTGACATGCCGTTGTATCTGGCGTCGCTATCAGTTTTCACAAAGTTCTGATGATTCTACCATTAAATGACAGTTGTAGACATAACAGCTACATGTGTGATTCGTTCAGGCCTGGTTTCATTGCTTAATAACAGTTCCACCTTCGATTCCCTACTCCAACAGCTGCGATGGAAATGATTCATCAAGAGTTATTTCAGTATGAAACCTAACCTATTACCCACAGTATGTGACTTTTCACCATCTTCAATGCTCCAATGATAAAAGCTTTTGTAGTAAAAACCCCGCCGAGGAGCAAGCACGACAGAAGGCTTCTGATCATCAGAAGTAGTCCCCCTCTCCGAATGTTTCGGCCTCTTTACAATCTTAGTAGGCGGCCCACCTGGGTTGTAACTCCCAGACTTTTGTCTATTGGCGTTCGTTCTTATGTCCACCTCGAAGACGTTTCGTTATCGCACTTCTCCCCATACTGACATCTCTTTATGTCTGCCCAGAAGCCATTCCGCCCTCGTGAAGGTGAACATTGCGCACCAAGTGTATTTGGCAACATGAGCACTGCATACAATTAAGTTATAACATAAATCATTCAAGCCGACATACACAACACACATACACACAGTAATTTGAATTGTCTACCAATTTTAAACTGACTGTCGCGTCTTTGTGTTTGCACGAAGTTGGCATGTTAAAGACGGCTAAGGCAATTGCCATTCATTTACATAAGCCACATTTGTGTTAACAAAAAGTCAGTTCACAGTTACCGTGGCAGACAATTCAAATAACAGTGTAAATATGCGTATTGTATATTTCAGCTTGAAGAATTTATTATTGCTTTATTATATGTTGTTTGATTTCGGCAGTATGTACCTGACTAGATGCAGCGAAATATCCATCCATCATGTGCCATGCCGATAAGCGTGGGAGGTAATGTTTTGCTATCTCACTCGATCACCAGATTCGTGGATCCGCTCCGTGTTTCTGTCTCGACCATTCCACGTGGCCAAGCCATCTAGGTATTTATTTCTAGGTCTTCCCCGTGGTCTGTTCCCTTCGATCTTACCAGTTGTTACCAAGTTCTCTAATTTATTTCTTCTCATAACATGCCCAAAAAATGTTGACTGTCGTCGTCTAATGTCTCTAATTAGTTTATGATTTTCATTTGTTTCTTATAGGACTTGTTCATTGGTTTTTCTGCCTGTCCGTGGTATTCTTTATAACAGCGAAATATTCTCAGCATATAAATCGTGCAATCTATTGATTGTGTCTTCGTTATTAAAATTAACTACGGGAAAGCATTGTTTTGAATTATCACTACATCTTAACTGACCGAGGGAAATCAGTGACCTTTGAATCGAACCTCTGCATGAAACGTACAACAGACTATAAGTTCCCGACGTTTTCAGGGCTCCTCAAGATTGAGCCATTCATGTCACAGCAATCCATTGCGAACTTTCCGTGGACTGAGAGTCAGAGACAATCTCATTTAAAAGTGAAGCAGAGAAAGACATGTTAGTGCTGCAGTTTCGGTCTCTATCTCCATTCTCATAATGAATGATTTTATTTGTGTTTTAATGAGAATGTAAATACCGATAGTTTAACTGAGGTTTTAGCGGGAGACCCATCTTCCTATACATTTGATGTATAGGGAAAATTAAACTAAAGAACTCATTTACACGCCTGAAGGTTATTTGGCTTATGTTGCCAGTCCCAGGCTTTTAAAGACCACTCAATGGGTTATAGGTACTTTAAGTTCTAAGGACCTCTCCTCGTACCCATTTTATGCTTGATCGACCGACGAACCGCAATCATTTAAAATAAAAATAAAACTGACTAGATGTGGATTAGAACAAACAACCACCGCGGCAACTTACAAGTATTCTAATAACTGCGCAACAGCGACTACCGAATGTGTTCATACATATGCTTTAATTAAATGCGTTAGCATAAGACAACCTCTTCCTATGACTATGTTGTAGTGGCCTTCAATGGCTAACCCCGAAGACTGCAGGATAAGAGCTGAATCGACCCTGGCATATGTGACCAGTATTGACGAAAGCTTCACGAGTGAAGGGATGACAATGAGATGGAGATCCCAGATTGTGTACATCAGGACATGCTGGAGATCGGTTCTAGGCCCTTGGTTGTCTTGACTGACCAGCACTCCATGAGCGCTGGCATCTTACCTGCAGTTCTGGTCTCCACACCCCACGACAGCACAATTGCCATGGAGGCGCCGGCTCGAGAGGCGAGTCTCTGTACGAGCTTGGTACCAGAGATACAAGCCTTTGCAGTGTTCAGACGACCTGTACGCCAGTGCTTCAGATTTAAGAGTTAAAGAGCCGACTTCTAGAGAATTCGCAAGCAATGAAGCATCTGTCGGCAGATGTTGCCCGAGGCATGTTATGAACGATCGAACGAACAAACTTTATTTTCAAAGGGTTAAGAATTGGGCACGCAGGTCCGTCTGACTTTCTGCCATTCTTCTCTCTTTCCTCTCATACGTTATTTCATTCAACATCACTTATGCAGCTAATCATAGACAACAAAAGAGCAATAACATTAAAACGCATGAAAAATAATCAGTAATACATCACTCACTGAGGCAATGTTTAGCATTAGCATTATAAATACCTAAGGAAGGTGAAACTTATCATACATATGAGAATGTGTATTGGCTAGTTGTCGTTTGAGATAATTTTCCATTATTATGTTTTTTTTAAAGGGGGAAAGGGGGGGGGGGGGGGCTCATGTAGTCTGTACTGAGGTAGTGTTGAAACAGGTGGCGACTGTATGTACAATGTTAGTTAGTTAGTTAGTTAGTTAGTTAGTCGCAGTTCCAACTTCACAGCAACGGGTCGTCCCCATTATGCTCCGTTCCTGTGCCAGTAAATATCACACAAAATGCTCCCCACCGCCCAATGTGAAAAGTGGAAAAGACAGGAGTCTCGACAAACAACAGCCCGCACAGATACACCGTGCATAATGCCGCAGCCAGAATGTCAACACAATAGTCCCCCACAACATACCCAGTTCATTTCTGATGGAATCGGCAGTCATTTTCGCATCTGGATGTTTCCTAGATGTTCACCCACACAGTCCACGAAATACAGTTCATCGTCGATGGCAGTGGCAGTCAACCAGAAGCCCAGCAGCCACGCATTTCTGCATAAGGCAAAAAGCGGTCAACTCTGGGACATAGCCATCTGCCATCGCCCCGAACATGCAGTCACGTTCCAAAAAACCTCGAGCAGATTCAAAAGCATTTCACACGAAACTCACAGCTCACAGTGTCGCGCCACGCACTCACTCAGTAGCAGGGCGACGGAACCATCAAGCCTCCTTAGTCGCCTCTTACGACATGCGTGGTAGGCTACAGTGTTGCTATTCTTTGCTTCCCTTATGGGCCCCGGCAACACACGGGAGTGTATGTACAATGATTGGTGTTATGGCGGCGGCCGCGGTAGTTTTGTGGCTAGACACTCGTTTGCCGGCCTGGTGGTCGTGGGTTCCATCCGCATCAGGAAAGCTTGGTTGGGGGGGGGGGGGAAATTAAAATGTTAAATACTGACATGGGCTCCCAGGTCGATCCAGCCATATGTACCAGGAACTGTCTTGGGAAGTAAAGTCGGCGATACTGGCCACACCACCCACCAAGAACCGACTGGTCAATACACGTATGGACAGCTATGTCCAATAAGCCTTAAGGCGTCTACAAGGGTCGTTTACTTATTGTTGTTTTGTATAGGGTGTATTTTTAATGACTGTGGGGTTTTTGAAAATATTGCCGCTCTAAGTTTTGTATTTACCCTCTGTGAACTCATGCGACATAAAATGTAAATATAAAACTTGGAACGATAATAATTTCAAAAACTCCACAGTCATTAAAATACACAATATATATGTTGTGAAGCTGCATCCAGATCGGGGCCAATGTGACCACGAAAACAGAACATCCTGAGAATGTGTGCACTTTGGACCATCTGTGCAACAGGCTAGTTCGCTAACTACTAACTTACCGGGACTGCTTGATCAGTATATTTTAGTGTCTTGTCTTCTTCTAGCCAGAAGAAAAAAAAAAAAAAAATAACGAGTGAATAAAATGTTGATTTTAAATAACGAAGACACAAACAATAGATTGCACGATTTATTGCCTGGCATATTTCGCTGCATCTCGCTGCAGAAATCACACAACATACAATGAAATAACTAGATAAATCCTTCAATCTGAAATATACACATATTCGCACAGTAATGTCAATTATCTACCACGGTAATTTTAAACTGACTAACATGTCTTTCTGTTTGCACAAGGCCGACTAATGCAGGTTGATCACTATGGCTTTAGCAAACCTTAACAACCGACTACTCTGTGTGATGAACAACACACGGAAGGCACTGTCTCTTTCAACCACATGGCCACTCTCGAGCACGTGTCTCGCGATCGATGAAGCAGGACTGTTCCGGTGTGTCGGCCTGCCTAGGCTACCATCTTCTGTGTGTAGTATCTTGTCCAACACCCTGTTATGTAACTGTCGCTTTGTTCTACCTATGTAGATGGCCTCGCACCTGCATGTAAATTGGTAAATACAATTCGATTTGGTGTACAAAGCTACAGGTTCTTTAACTGCTGGGTTGGGGATCGGTGTGGTTCTATACCTGATAACCGGAGTTGCAGCACATAATGTTCGCCCGACTGCTGTGATGAGCCGGTCCTGCAACTGTTGCATTACATCATCTCCTCGGAAGGTTAACTGGATGAAAACCTTGAGTTTCGGGACTGTAGTTTCTTCTGGTTTAGGTTTGGTCTGTTGGCAGTGGCGCTTTATAAATCCTGTGGAGTACCCATTCAGGTTTAGGGCATTCTTCAGAGTTTCAAATTCTTCTGTCAGTGTGTCCTGGGTGCATATCTTCCTAGCACGGTCAAACAAGGTCCGTACTAGGCCCGTTTGTACTGAACAGGTGCGAAGCTCTGAAAATTTAAATATTGGCCAGTCCATGTTTCTTTACGGTACACCGATCTTTGAATTGTGCCATCTGCTCTACGTCTCATTAGGATATCTAGAAACGGCAACGCTTCGTTGCGTTCGTGTTCCATAGACAGAGAGATGTTTTTATGTGCCACGTTCATTGTGGCCTGGAACGACGTTGCATGTTGCTCGTCTGTGGTGATAATTAGTATATCGTCCACGTAACGGCGGTAGAAGGCCAAGTTATTGATGTCTGAAGATCTATTTTCTTCTAAATGTGCCATGAAGATGTCTGCTAGAATAGGTCCAAGCGGACTCCCCATGGCCACTCCGTCAATTTGGCAGTATGACTTTTTTAGAAAGTTGAATTCAATGTTGGCGGTACATAATTTTAATAGCCTCTCTAGGATAGCTGATTGTATGCCTAGTTTTAGTTGTTTGTCTCTAATGCGTTCACTTATTATATTCACGGTCTCATCTAATGGAACGTTGGGAAATAAGGAGGGAATATTCATAGATGCCATGTGTTTATTATGTATGTCCATAGTGTCCAATAATTCCACCAGTTCGAATGTACCTCTGAGTGTTCTTGGATCGAAGGACTGTTGTACTGGCTTTTGGATGTCAGCTAGCCATCTCGCCATTCGGTGTTGTGCTGAGTTAACCATGGGCAGGATCGGTCTTAGCGGGATGCCGGGCTTGTGAAGCTTGGGTAGACCGTACATCTTAGGAGTTTGGGAGCCACGCGGTGTGAGCGTTTTTTTCTGTGGCCTCACTGATGAGTCGTGTATTTCTGCAGTATGTACCTGACGAGATGCAGCGAAATATGCCAGGCAATAAATCGTGCAATTTATTGTTTGTGTCTTTGTTATTCAAAATGTTGATTGATAATGGATTCGTTTCGTTTCTCCAGTCAGCCCTCTTTGGAACAAGATTATAACTTTTAACTTCACGCTGGGGCCATCAATGCTGATCTTACTGTCCCTGGGGCTCCTGTTGGCCGCCCTGGCTCGCTTCAAGAAGATGTTGAGATCCGGGTTAAAGGCACTGAACCACTATAATGCTATGTACTTGGAGGTCAGATCCACGCTGCATATGAAGTTCGTGAAGTCTGTCTGGTGGCTCGGCTCACTGTATATCATCGTCAGCTTGCCGCTTGGCTGCTTCGTCATATTTGGTCCCGGTAAGATCGCGTGCATTGTCCATATGGTCTTTTGTTTTTAGGAGGAGAGTCTCCGTGGCGAAGTGGTTACATCGCCTGCTGCGTGTGTGACGTGTCAGGACTCACAGTGTGTGACGTGTCAGAACTGTCAGTGTGTGACGTGTCAGGGCTATAACAGTGTGTGACGTGTCAAGACTGTCAGTGTATGACGTGTCAGGACTGTCAGTGTATGACGTGTCAGGACTGTCAGTATATGACGTGTCAAGACTGTCACTGTGTATGACGTGTCAGGACTGTCAGTGTATGACGTGTCAGGGCTGTCAGCGTATGACGTGTCAGGACTGTCAGTGTATGACGTGTCAGGACTGTCAGTGTATGACGTGTCAGGACTGTCAGTGTATGACGTGTCAGGGCTGTCAGTGTATGACGTGTCAGGACTGTCAGTGTATGACGTGTCAGGGCTGTCAGTGTATGACGTGTCAGGGCTGTCAGTGTATGACGTGTCAAGAGTGTCACAGTGTATGACGTGTCAGGACTGTCAGTGTATGATGTGTCAGGACATTCAGTGTATGATGTGTCAGGACTGTCACAGTGTGTGACGTGTCAGGACTGTCAGTGTATGATGTGTCAGGACTGTCACAGTATGTGATGTGTCAGGACTGTCACAGTGTGTGATGTGTCAGGACTGTCAGTGTTTGATGTGTCAGGACTATCATTGTGTGATGTGTCAGGACTGTCACAGTGTGTGATGTGTCAGGACTGTCACAGTGTGTGATGTGTCAGGACTGTCACAGTGTTTGATGTGTCAGGACTATCATTGTGTGATGTGTCAGGACTATCATTGTGTGATGTGTCAGGACTGTCACAGTGTGTGATGTGTCATACCATTCAGTGTATGATGTGACAGGACGGTTACAGTGTGTGACGTGTCAGGACTGTCAGTGTATGATGTGTCAGGACTGTCACAGTGGGTGATGTGTCAGGACTGTCACAGTGTGTGATGTGTCAGGACTGTCACAGTGTGTGATGTGTCAGGACTGTCACAGTGTGTGATGTGTCAGGACTGTCACAGTGTATGATGTGTCAGGACTGTCAGTGTATGACGTGTCAGGACTGTCAGTGTATGACGTGTCAGGACTGTCACAGTGGGTGACGTGTCAGGACTGTCAGTGTATGATGTGACAGGACTGTTACAGTGTGTGACGTGTCAGGACTGTCAGTGTATGATGTGTCAGGACTGTCACAGTGGGTGATGTGTCAGTACTGTCACAGTGTGTGATGTGTCAGGACTGTCAGTGTATGATGTGTCAGGACTGTCACAGTGTGTGATGTGTCAGGACTGTCAGTGTATGATGTGTCAGGACTGTCACAGTGGGTGATGTGTGAGGACTGTCAGTGTCTGATGTGTCAGGACTGTCACAGCGTGTCAGGACTGTCAGTGTATGATGTGACAGGACTGTTACAGTGTGTGATGTGTCAGGGCTATCACAGTGTGTGATGTGTCAGGGCTATCACAGTGTGTGATGTGTCAGGACTGTCAGTGTGTGATATGTCAGGACTGTCAGTGTATGATGTGTCAGGACTGTCACAGTGTGTGATGTGTCAGGACTGTCACAGTGTGTGATGTGTCAGGACTGTCAGTGTGTGATGTGTCAGGACTTTCAGTGTGTGATGTGTCAGGACTGTCACAGTATGTGATGTGTCAGGACTGTCAGTGTGTGATGTGTCAGGACTGTCAGTGTGTGATGTGTCAGGACTCTCACAGTGTGTAGGAGTAGTAGAAACAAGGAGGAAGAAGAAGTAGTAGGAAAGAGGTGGAGTAGGCTGTAAAAGGAGGAAGACGTAGAAAAAAGGAGGAGTAGGAAGAAATAGAGAAGTAAGAGGAATAAGGTGGAGTATGAGGAAGAAGGAGGAAACAGAGGATTTTAACATTGGTGTGTTTTAGTACAATCCCAAGAACCAAGGCCGAATTATTTCATCTTTATCATTAAAGTACAAGTCCCGTCTCCGCTGCCAGGGGCGCTCTGGACATGTGGTGCCGGGACCATGTTTTTATATGATTGATGTGGTTAAAATTACATCGGACATCGTTACTACCAAGAACATTTTCCTGGTACCAGTTTTAGTCGACGCCGATCTAGACGACCAGGTGAATAAAGCAAAATATCCGCCGTCTCGTGGATATATTGTTTATGTATTGCAGCTATATACACCGGACTTGCTGTTGTTTCTATATTATAGCTACATCAATAAATCAGGCGCCGCCTCCACAATGAAGGTTGGCTGCAATGGATCTCCGATACTGTTTGTTTCTCGTCTTGATTGTTCAGATATACTGTACAGTGTAAACCGCTTAAGGCGATATCGAATGTGGCGAATTTCTGTTGTGAAGAACAATATTGTATTGTACGTTGTAAATGCATTACTATATGCTTGAACACTTATAAGAGGAATTTCTGATAAGAAGAACTCTTGCTTGTGTCCCAGGTTATTTCGCCTTATCGGGTCTGCGCTGTATAAATGGATAGAAGCATAAATAAATTGTATATACTGACATCAGCTATATAGACATAATAACCTTGTGGTGCGTCTATACTGCACCTATATACCGATGACTTGCAGTTATTTCTATATTGCAGCTATATATAGCCGATTTGCTGTTGTTTCTATGTTGCAACTCATCATCATCCAGTGCCTTGCCAGCTGGCGTGGGCGATCATATCTCTAAAAAAATGACGATCTGCGACGTCATGGATCAGTTCGTGTATTGACTCCCTTCCGTGCCATGACACAAGACTGTCAAGCATCTTCTCATGCTGTTTTCCTCTATCTCTCTTTCCACAAATCTTTCCGGTTGTCACAACGTGTTCCAGATTTTCTCGTCTCATAATGTGCCCCCCCCCCCCCCAAAAAAAAAAAAATGATGACTGCCTCTTTCTGATGTTTGTGATAAATTGTGCTAGCGACTCAGCTTCCCTTAAAACGTCCTGATTGCTCATTTTGGTTGTCCAATTAATTTTCAGCATTATTCTATATAACAACATCTCCAAGGCTTCCATGGATTTTTTCGCTTGTTTACTAATTGTCCAGGATTCGCAGCCGTATGTTAAAACTGGTTCTATGTAACTTGCAAGAACTATTTTTGTAACTTTCAAGGATATTAACTTATTGCACAAAACGTTTTTCATTTGATAGAATGTAGTTTTGCGTGTCCTATTCTGCTCGTTATCTCAGTGATGCATCTTCCATCTGATGTTATCCATATATCTAGATATCTGAATTTCTGATATCTGAATGTTGCAACTATACACCCGATTCGGTGTTGTTTCTATGTTGCAACCGTTATTTCTATATTACAGCTATATACGCCCGCCTTGCCGTTATTTCTATATTACAGCTATATACACCCGACTTGAAGTTATTTTTATATCACAGCTATATGTACCCGGATTGCCGTTATTTCTATATTACAGCTATATACACCCGCCTTGCCGTTATTTCTATATTACAGCTATATACGCCTGACTTGCCGTTATTTCTATATTACAGCTATATACACCCGACTTGCCGTTATTTCTATATTAAAGTTACATACACCCGCCTTGCCGTTATTTCTATATTACAGCGATATACACCCGCCTTGCCGTTATTTCTATATTACAGCTACATACACCCGACTTGCCGTTACTTCTATATTACAGCTATATACACCCGCCTTGCCGTTATTTCTATATTACAGCTACATACACCTGACTTGCCGTTATTTCTATATTACAGCTATATACGCCTGACTTGCCGTTATTTCTATATTACAGCTACATACACCTGACTTGCCGTTATTTCTATATTACAGCTATATACACCTGACTTGCCGTTATTTCTATATTACAGCTACATACACCTGACTTGCCGTTATTTCTATATTACAGCTATATACACCCGCCTTGCCGTTATTTCTATATTACAGCTATATACACCCGCCTTGCCGTTATTTCTATATTACAGCTATATACACCCGCCTTGCCGTTATTTCTATATTACAGCTATATACACCCGCCTTGCCGTTATTTCTATATTACAGCTATATACACCTGACTTGCCGTTATTTCTATATTACAGCTACATACACCTGACTTGCCGTTATTTCTATATTACAGCTATATACACCCGCCTTGCCGTTATTTCTATATTACAGCTATATACACCCGCCTTGCCGTTATTTCTATATTACAGCTATATACACCCGCCTTGCCGTTATTTCTATATTACAGCTATATACACCCGCCTTGCCGTTATTTCTATATTACAGCTATATACACCCGCCTTGCCGTTATTTCTATATTACAGCTATATACACTCGCCTTGCCGTTATTTCTATATTACAGCTATATACACCAGCCTTGCCGTTATTTCTATATTACAGCTATATACACCCGCCTTGCCGTTATTTCTATATTACAGCTATATACACCCGCCTTGCCGTTATTTCTATATTACAGCTATATACACCCGCCTTGCCGTTATTTCTATATTACAGCTATATACACCTGACTTGCCGTTATTTCTATATTACAGCTATATACACCTGACTTGCCGTTATTTCTATATTACAGCTATATACACCCGCCTTGCCGTTATTTCTATATTACAGCTATATACGCCCGGATCGATAATCTCGACTACGGCGCCAACAGCGCTACTACAGTCCCCACCACCACCACCACGGAGAACAGCAGCGTCAACACGCAGAACATCGGTAGCTGGACCTACTCCATGTTCGCCCCCTTGGATTACAGCTATCTACTGGTCAGCCGTACGGACACGGAGACGCTTCTGTGGTTAATGTACTACAGCTTCTCATTGATCACAGTTCCCGTGCTCTGGTCATCGGAGGTAGGGGTTTGTATCTTGTAGCTAATTTATTCACCACTATCATAGCATTGTTGTTTGTCTTCTTGTTCCTGGTAGACCTTTAGACCTGAACCTGATTATATTTAAAGAGAGCAGCGGTCATTCAACTTGATGTTTTTGACATCGCCATAAAGTTAGTCATCAAATGGAGCGGGAGTAGGCAAAGTAATTTTCTCTGTTCTGCACATGTTGGACGACATAGTGCAGCGGATATGTATCCGTAACTTTACCAATTCTACACTCACCTTCACCCGTAT